>OY294050.1:8933559-9003448 GCA_958510825.1 Brachypterus glaber
ATATATATATATATATATATATATATATATATATAATTTATTTCAAAAATTCCCTTGCACGCGCGCAAAAGAATTATACGTTCAATTAAATTTTATTTTAAATATAGATACCAGAAATTAACAGATTTTTTAAATTCCAAAAAGTATAAATATAGTTAGTTTAGATATTATTTCGTTTATTAAAAAATTAAAATACTTGCCAAACTTTTACATAGAAAGAACGCGGCAAATAACTTCTTCGGTGTACTTACCGCAGATTTCCTTAGGATTGGTACATACCGTATGTGTTAGGTGTACATGCACATTATTTTGGAACTAACGTATAGTAGCCCTGGATGTGTTATAAACTTTTAGGCACTGATCCAAACGCCACGTGGGCTTTTTAGGTATCTTATTAAAAATCGATATTTAGGTTTAATAAACCAACCCGAAGAGCCCAAAAAGCCCAGTTTAACGGTATGTTTAGTTTTTAAAACTTTTAATGAAAAGTCAATGCGTATAATAAAAAAAGCAGAAACTTTTCTTCCCTGAGATATTTATTTAATAGATTTAGATCCGAAATTCGCAATTCAAATTGTTTGCACCATCAGCACAAGAAACCTTTGATAACAAACTTGTGAGTTGCCGTGATTTACATAAAAGCCGTATTTGCATTTACAAGAAAACGTTTTATCTTTATTCTAAGTAGGTAACTATAGAATATTTAAATTCCCTTTTTCTTTTAGTTCCTGATTTTTCAAAGAAAGGGATCATAAATAATACTAAAACAATTCAGTGATTAAAAGAATGTAAAGAGCACTAAATCAGAGCCATAGCAAGAATATTTTGACTTTTATTTCTAACATAAACAAAATTTGAGGTTATGTGTCAAAGAATTTTATAAAATCAAAAATTTAGAGTGCTCCATATCTCGCTCGTAGACTATTTCGCTATCTGGTTGATTTCAGTCATTACGTAACACAAAACATCTACCTCACGTAACGACGTAACTGACAGTATCGTACTGCCAGTTACGTGTCGTTACGTGAGATAAGGGTCTAGATATTAATAGAGCCTTAGAGCCTATAGAGCCTTAACGTGAGATGGGGGATGAAATCGTCAGGTTGGAGTTCCTTTATTACAACTCTTACCTGACGATATGTCAACGGTGAAAATACATGATAAAAATAGTATCAAATATTGTTTAAATTTTTCTAAAATGCAGTTATATATTACAACTCACTGTTGGTAAGGGAAGTTTCAAGTATTACGTAACGCAAATTTTGATAATTTTGGACCCCTGCTCACCCCCCTGTAACGCTATTTTCCTATACCATTAACATGGGCGTAACACTCCAAAATGACTCCCCCGCTAGGAGCGTTACGTAATACTTGAACGTTCCCTAAGCAAAAACTTTTTGTGGAACAATGGTAATTACAGGCATGAATAAAGATTTAAGGATTGTACTTTATAAAATTATAAAACCAAATAGGATTACTTGGAAGTTGCAAAGGAAAAAAATCGTCTCATTTTTATTGCAGTGGAGATTGTATATACCGGGTGTCCTAGTTAACACAGATCAATCATTTTTTGGCATTATTATTGAAGCTATCGAAATAAAAATTATTCATATATGTCAGTCAGTCTACAACCAAAATTAAATGGGCCCAAAAAAACTTTTCTAAGAGCTTTTTTTAGATATAGCTTATTTGACATCATCTTTGTATAAAATTTTAATTTAATTACCAAAATTTAAAACAAGTTTTATTTTTTATACATTAAATAATATTTTATAATTCTAAATTGTAAATAATTTCATTTGAAATAATCCTACTTTTTTATTTTAATAAAATTACAATAATTCGTTTATTAAAATCTATGGTTAAGGGTTTTACGTACCCAACTTATCTCCATCTCTTTTGATGCTACTTTTGGTACGTTTACGTTAGCCGTGAGTTAGAATTGTTTATCGTTTAAATACTAAGGTTAAAGTTTATTTAATTTTGACAATTAATATGACATTTATAATATTGAAATTCAATTCGCGCCAACCTTAACTGCAGTCAAAATAAGTGAAATTTGTAGGGTTCTTAATAACATTATGTTATTAATAAAATTTGTAATTTTTGTAATTAATTATAAAATAATTTAATATGATTAAGATTTTTTTATAAATAAATTAAAAAATAGTTTAATAAAACATTTTTTTAATTTGTATTTAAAGCGACAGTTAAAAAGTTTTACCTTGGGAACAAAAGTTAGTAGAAAACCTTTGTTAAGGCACACTTTTAGTTTTTTGAGTGTATATTGACGTATTTTTTATTTTTTGTTAGCTTTGATAATAACGCCAAAAAAACGATTGATCTGTGTAAGCTGGGACACCCGGTACATATGAAAAGCTGACGCGTTTTGGAAATTACTTTAGAGAATGAAATCGACAAATTTCCATCAACGGGGCTGTGTGAAAACAAAATGCAATCAAATTATTTAAATTAGGTGATATTAGATACAGATGGAAAAAGATTTCATCAGGCATCACCAACATTACAAAGATCCCGTTAACGCGTTTATTACGAAAATTTGTTTATTCTTTGTGATCCAATAAGTCATAAAAAATAGTTATTTATGGTACTAGTGGGTAAAGTAAGATCGAGAGGGCAATATCGGTTTACCCATGAATGGCACTTAAGGTTTTATCCAATAAATAGCTTATGAATTCATATTTTTATTAAAAATTTTAATGACATTTACAAGAAAAGAATTTAACAAGTGACAGTTGAGTGGGTAAAATAAATAATTATCCACTCAATAAAGTAAAAGCCACGCGGGGGTTATTATTGAGTTTATCTATTTAAAATAAAGCTGGTAATTGTCTTATTATCTGTATGTATTGGATAAAACTATTTTGGCTACGACCATATTTGCATTGACTAAGTATAAATTCTCCTATATATAAATTCTCCTCTTTAACCAATGCTTGGTAGAAGAAAGAAAAAAATATTTATAAGATAAAATAAAAACTTAATCATAAATAAACAACATAAACAAAAAATTCTAACTTTTTTTGCAAAGTCCAAACCGATAGTACCTACCCCAACATAAAAATCTATAATTGCTCAATTTTCTCACTAAAATAAAAAGAAATAATATGCAAGGAGATTATTACATGTAGGTATTTAAAAGTCTTCTTTTTTTTCTGTTCAATGTCAAACTTAATCGGTTTACAAATTGTAATTAGTCTAGTCAGTTTAGACGTTAACTTAAGTTTTTTGTGTTAATATGATATCGTATTTTCATATAATAAGTTATAGTATTATTATAGTAGTCGGCGTAAACTCAGTTATGACTCATCAACGTTGAAAATAAACACAGACACATAGGCTTACGGAATAATTTTGCCGAATTATGAGGTAAATTTTTATAAAGGTCACTAAATCGAAACATTTGACTACTAATTTGTTACACACAACAATATTCACTATACATATTAACTATACATACTATACATCGGTGTTTTTCAAAGAAAAAAATCGACATTCGATTTTTACCTTTAAGGAATACGAAAGTTTTTAATTTTTATTTATCGATAACTTTTTTCCCACCTTACTCATTTAAATGGAATCATTAAAAAAAATGAAGATAAAAAGAAATAAAAATGTAAATATTTAAAACCTCGCGTCAACGCTAGAGTCGACGCGGCGCCTATGCGAGTACTGGAAATTCGCCGAGTACTGATAATAATATATCATTAATTGTATTTATGTATTTATCGTACTGAGTATACCACCTAAGGTAATTCAGTAATTTTTTTTTAATTATTATTTCCCTCAGAAACCAATGAGAACTAATAATTCTTTTTAAACCGATCAATGACAAACGTTAACGGTGATTATACCAAAGCTAGCTAAAATTTAACAGCAATTAAGCCAAAGCTATCTTTAATTTAAGTGGTAGTTTAAAAACAAACGTTTTCGACTTAACAAATCAAGATAAAACTCCTAGATTTCGTTTGGACTTGAATTCTCAAACATGTTCTAAGCAAAATATTATAATTAAAGCTATCCGTAGTTTAATCGGGTAATTAACTAATTAAGTAAATTTTTGGATTTAACCTATGAGGAATTGGACATCCATTTTAGATCCCTTTTAAGTATATTGGTCCACGGACTAATAATGGATGTACTGTGTACGTCCATATATTTACATACTTTGAACGACTATTAGTGGACGTCCATTCAGTGTCCATTTTACGCCCATAATTTCAGCTCTCTATGTTTATTCTAAGTGAAACAGAGAGAGGGTAAACTTAGTCTTATACGCGTATGGGGGGCGATGGGAAGATAAGGGGGGATGTAAAATTTATTTTAAAATTTTATTTTCACTGGATGAGTATGTAACCTAATTTTAGTTTTAAATTATCTCGTGGGTAATAAATGGATTTTTTAAATCTTAGGGGTGGGGGTTGGAGGGTAAGTTTTATATAAAATTGTATTGTCAGACGAACATGTGTACCAAATTTTAGCTTACTAAGTATATTCTAAGTGGTCGAAAAAGCCCTTGGCAGATTTGCTCTAAACAAACAACAACAAACATTGCAAGTTAAATAACAGTTTTTCACAGTCGCAAAATCCAGTTAAGTAGACAAAAAAGCAAGTCCTATGGATGCTGGATGGATGGTTTAAACGGACACCTTATGGATGTCCACAGTTGTGTCATCTGGACTCTGAATGAACGGATGTCCATGGGACGTCCATGGAGAAAAAATGGGCATCCTATGGACATACAGCCGTCCATGAACATACGTCCATTGGACGTCCATAGTATCACTTTGTGCTATCTGGGATACTACCTGTTGTTAAATAACCTTAGTGCTATAGTGCAGTGTATTCCCTTACCAACAACAATACCTCTGGATAAGAGCCCTTTTTATAAAGGTATCAAAAATATTCAAAACAATATATTATATACTTACCCTTCTTTTTCTAAATATTTCTATTAATCTTGTTAGATCATTTTCAGTTAATGGAAACTTTAGTTTGAATTGTGAGCTTCTTCGTTCTTCTGGATCAAGAAACTCCTCATCGGGGTCTGGAGATTCATCGTCGAATTCTAAATCCAAAGACTCTGAAAAATATAGAATATGATAGGGTGAAAAAAACTAGTCCATTTGTTATAATAAATGTATTATAATTTAAATTGATAATTAAAAAATAGCAGGTAGATAAATTTTCGTTTTATTTTTCGCCAAACTCTTAACACTCCTTTATATAGAATCTATATTCTTACGGATGTTTAAAGATCTGAGATTTTTTTATTCCGATTTTGTGTTTTTTTACCCACCTAAACAAAATATTGCAGAATGTTTTAATTTTTTAATTATCTTAAATCGCTAAGTGGGACAACCTGTACACACAAAAAAATATTGTCCTAAATCAAGAATATGGCGATTTGTATATAACGAAGAGAATATATTCTTCTTTTATGCATACCATCATGGTATTACCATGTTCTTATCCTTTCATATTTGAGAATATATTCTCATTTCAAGCATACCACATTCCTTTCATATTTAAAGCACAATTTTGCTTTACAGGACTTTTTAATTTATATAATTATATTTTTTAATCTTTATATTGAAAATTCAAATCTAGGGGATTTTTGAAATAAATAACTATTCGGGTGGATTCGTCATGCGCATCGGCAAAACCAAAGCACGTAAACATTAATTGGAAGAGTTTGTTGCAAAATTTCGGGGAAGCCACTAGCAAGTCGTTCGTGAAAAATGTCGGTATCTTTTAAAATCATCGTTTAATATTCGAAAAGTCGTTAAATATACTTTGTTGAAAACACCTATTCGTGGTGTCAAATACTCTCGTTCCAAACCCATATTTATTCTCACAAACCTCAACCTAAACAAGAAGTCATCATGTGCACATGAACATCGATCAGCATCAAACCCAAGGTTACTAAAATCCCTATTTATCTCTTCTACCCTTATTTACAACCCCCTAAGCAGCCCACTATCGCTCGTTTCGTTTTTCGTTAATTTAAAGTCGGATATGCCAGGTTGGACAGGAATACTTTTTTTATCTAATCTGGACAAGGAGAATATATTCTCTTAGTTATATCCAAATCAAACATTCTTGATTTTTTCTGTGTATAATACTACTTACCTAAAGACGAACTTCTCGATGGCGGAGAAGATTCGTCATTTTCATTTTGTGGAATGTGGGTGAGTAAAGCGTTAAAAAAATTGTACAGCTGAAATAGAAAGAAAAATATTATTACGGATTTTATACAAAGAAATTGTATCTCAGAAATAAAAGCTAGTAGAAAACTGTATGCACACTTATAGCTTGTTGGGTGTACAGGGTGAGTTTATTTAGATCCACCCCTAAAATTAAGATTAATTTTTATTTGTTAAAAACAAAATTTTGCTAATTTATATAATTTGATATTGGCTATTGGCATTCATTTTTTTTTGTTTAGCCTCCGGTTTCGTTGGAAATGACCCTAACTTTTGATTTTTAAATTGAAACCCCTGTATATTTTTACATATTTTGATTTAAAAAGTCCAAACGATGTTACGTTTAAAAATCAAAAGTTTCCTTTTTATCGAATGAAAATTAATATTTATTTTAGGACATAACTTTCATTCCGATAGCTTTAATAATAACGCCAAAAAAACGATTGATAGGAACACCCGGTAGAATTTCTGACTGGGGAATTAATAAAATATTGGGCAGATTAATGTGAAAGTAAGCTTTTGTAAGCAACAAGAGAAGAAAGATAAGCCAAGTGTGATTTTATTCTACTTTTAATAAAAATAAGTTTGCACAACATTTTTTTGGGCAAAATGATAAAGTAAACAATGACAGTGAGTCTGAAAAATATGATAAGAATTACGAACACAATAAAAATGGAGAAAAAAATATACCTATATATATATATTGCTGTAACGCCTAAAAGAGATTTATCTCGTGCTCAGGGCCGGCCGCACACAGCTAAAAAATTTCAAAATAACGGAAAAAAATCATGAAGTGTCGAATGTCGAAGATTTATAAACCTTATAGTGTCCTCTAAATGATTTTAATACATTTTTTTGAAAATGTTTGCTACCTTGAGTAAAAAATCAAATTTAAGTGCCACACTGCATACCGGGTGGGCAATTTAAACTGTTACAAGTCGATACCTCAGAAACCGTAACAGATAGGTTTTTCAAATTTGGTAACAAGCTTCAACATCAAGAGGGACAACATCAGTTTTTTTTTCATCCACACCCTTATGCGTGAAAGGGGGTAATTAAAAAAATTGAATGAGGGTGTTTTTTATTCAAAATGAAGTGATCTTTGAGTAGTTTTCTATTGTTTAGGTTTATTTAATTGTTTTAAATCTAAAAATATACAAAAGAAATCAAATCTGAATTTTTCCACAAATAGTTAGTCCCGTTAGTAGGAAGTCTACACATTATAAAATCATTGTAAGTTAAATCTACTCGGTTTCGGGAGATAATGGACTTTTTTCATCAGAAATGACCACAGTTGACTTAATAGTTCTTTATTTTATAGTGTTTTAGCTTATTATATATAAATTTTGATCAGATAATTTAAATCCATTCACAGAAACGGTCTATTGATTTCCATTTCGAAAAAAAGTATCACTGAGGTTTTTTGCATCTTATTTTCTCAAAAAAAATGCATATTTGTGTATCGATTAATAACAAATTATTTGTCAAACACTCATTATTACTGAATTATTGTTCTGACCCATTATGGCAGATATTTAATACACTGCACTACATTTTTTTTAGAAAATAACCTACCAAATACATCTGCAACTATTTTTTCTGAATTTAGAATTGATAGACTATTTATGTGAACGGATTTGAAATCTCTGACCAAAATTATAGAATATTCTAAAAAAATATAAGATAAAGTTTAATTAAGTCCGCTATGGTAATACCTAAGGAAAAAAGTCCATTATCTTCCGAAACCGAGCACCTCAGATTCTACTGTTAATGGTTTTATAATGTGTAGGCCTTCTACTAGCAGAATTAACTCTTGACTTGCATTGGCAAGTCACTAAAACTTAATTTGTATTCAAGATTAACGTGTATGGCTTTCCCATTTTGAAAATCTTCTAAATTTTGGGAAAACTTTTTTTTTGTTTGTCCAGACTTTCTAATAATGCAAAGAAATAAATAGATAGTTAATAATTATAAATAATTAATATTAATTAGCGGAAATAAGGACCGCTCTATATTTAAAACTATTTAAAAATAGCAAATTTCCTAGCTAAATATAGTAATTTTCGTTTATTTATGATGTTTTTTAATACTAAATTTGGCTAAAATATAGTACTACAGTTCGAAATGCCTCATGTCACGCGAGGTAGTTTTTAATTTGGCGAACTCCGCATTGCGCTCCATTTATGCACTAGAGTGTTTCTTTAAGGCCTAGCCAAAGGCTCGCGTAACTAGCAAAATACATAACATCGCAATACCGTGATTGCCTTGATGTGCCGTCATGTATCTTGTGCGTTGGCTTATAACGTTATGTTAGGCTCGCATAAGAGTCTGTGGATAGGCCCTTAGGCGCCATCCATAGGCTCGCATAACCAGTTACGAAAGAGCATCGTATGTTATGTTTTAGGTTGGTTATGGGAGCCCCTGGTTGGCGTTTTAAGCTAATTAGCGAATTAAAACTACCAAGCGGTTTATATATGAGTCAAGACAATTTTTTAAATAGGCTGATGTCTCATATACGAGCCGACGATCTTGCTGTATTAAATGACAGCTTAAAAAGCAACCATCTACGATACCGGTTTACGTTTTTAACGTATATATGTTTAACATATCTGTGCCTGGCTCATACCGTTTTAGTAATATTTGAGAGTATTCAACATTGTGATGTATCTTATTATAAGCTGAATTCATGTGGTTAATTCTAATTAAAATTTAACAGAAACTTGTTTTTACTTGAAATGACAAATAAAAATAAAATTATTGTTAAAATATTCAATTTTATTCTAGTAGAAAATAAAAAAACACCGTCTGAATTAAAAAAATATTGAATAACGGTTTCTTAAACTTTCAAACCTCTGTGCTGCACTGTGCTTGAGCCTATTGACTTGAAATTTGGTCAATGCTTTATTATCTTATAAAACCGTAGTAATACGTAACGTTTGATGATTTAAATTAAATTTGTATTTTTGGTGGAGGGCTATTCCTAAATAATAGCTAAACTTTAAGGATTTAAGTCAATAAAAAAAATTAGCCCTGTATATTCCCGGGAACCGTGTATATGGTTCAAGAAAACTTTTAAAAACCATAGTATAATACTCCTCCGCTTGAGAGCTGTGAAGGGTATAGGAAGATTAATGGAAACCCCTCTTATACGTGGGTATAGCTATTTTTTCTTATATTTTCCGTTTTATACATTAGACAGGTCCTTAAGGACCTATCTATTTATTATATGTATACTGTAACATAGCTATTTATTATTATGAACGTTTACCAGAAAAAAAGTCCCAAGTTGTTGACTGAAACGTGCTTAATTTTTAATACGTCAATCAGTTTTAATACGTCAGCGTTTTAAGTTCAAATTATAAGTTAGAACTAGTTTATAAATTTTTAAAAGTTTTAGAAAATATAGAGATTTAAGACTATTCGAACTGACGTTATCACAAAATAATGGATAGGGGAAGGGTTCCTAAGATGACGAACTGGGTAAGTTGGCGAATTTTCTATAACAAGCGAACGTCAACAGATGGAGCAACAGTCTGTGGTAACTACCTTACTAGAGCGCCAAATTAGAGCGTTAGTGTCAGTAAAAATATCTAAAAAGTTAAATAAATTTGTTTCAAAAATTACGCTGAAAAAAATTAAAAGTTAAATATATTTTATCCAATACATACAGATAATAAGACAATTACCAGTTTTGTTTTAAATAGATAAACTCAATAATAACCCCCGCGTGGCTTTTACTTTATTGAGTGGATAATTATTTATTTTACCCACTCAACTGTCACTTGTCAAATTATTTTCTTGTAAATGTCATTAAAATTTTTAATAAAAATATTAATTCCTAAGCTATTTATTGGATAAAACCTTGTATGGCACTGATGGGTAAACCGATATTGCCCTCTCGAAAATTAACTTGCTTGGCTGACGCCTCGCAGGTTAATTTTCTCATGGGCAATATCTTACTTTACCCACTAGTACCATAAATAACTATTTTTCGTCGATAGATTATTTGAAATTTGTTATGAAATAAAAGCTAGACTTAAAAGCAATCGTTTAAGGCTAGTTTCGCGTTGGGCCATTTTTTTTTCTTATCGACCTAAAAAATCGCGGACATGTGTGACCTTTGCTCGTGTGACCTTTGCTCGTGACTTACATGGACAGAATTTTGATACATACCTTCACCTGATCCTGTTCACCCATATATTCGAGTGATTGAAAAATACTCCATGAATAAATGCGGCGAGCTTCTAGTAAAGCCATATATCTGCGAAACCACTTTTGAATCAAGAGCGTAGCTTTGATCGCTGAAACAAAACAAATCCAATTTTATTTGGGAAATAAACGTATACGGAGCAATTCAGAAATAGGTTTTTATACGACTGGTTTAAAATGTACTGCCCTACTAAGCTAGAAACCAAAAACCCCATTTGTCAAAGCAGCGTTTTTAAAATATTACATCAGAGAGTCATAAAGAACTTTCACTTTCGGGTTTGGACTTTCTTCTTCTGAACTCAGAAGGCGTATATAAAATACCCTGCTCCTGTGGTACGGTTTACATAGGTGAAACTAAGAGGAAAATTTCTACAAGACTTCAAGAGCATGAGCGCAATATAAGAAAGAACCAAATTTCCTTATCGGCAGTAGCCGAACATGTACATGAAACAGGTCATAAAATCAATTTGTCTGAAACAAAACAAATATTAACAGAAAACAGAAAAATGCCAAGGAAGATACGGGAATCGATAGAAATCATCAAGCATCCTAACAATATCAATCGGGACACTGGTTACCACTTACCTGCAATATGGAAGTCTTTGATAGGAAAAACCTCGTCACGGGTGAATAACCACAACTCGTCATAAATAGTGACACAAGTTGATTCGAAACTTAGTTTCAGATTAATCCCTGAAGATGTCTCTAGTAGTAAGAGACGAAACGTCGGAAAGTGAAAATCCATTAACCCGAAAGTGAAAGTTCTTTATATCTTAATGGCCGTGAAAGCTTAAAATCTAAAATCAGAGAGTCATTTCGTTACGTACGTTACATTCGTACACCTTAATTTAGGTCTTTAGAAAAATAATCGATAGTTCATTTATTTGTATTTCAGGTTATAATCCTTACAGGCACTTTTTTACATCGTTTACGTATAAATTTGATAATCAATTAGGCAATAAAAATAATCCAGCTTATGTACGCGTTTCGTATGTTACAAAATTGAATTGAAAGTACACTTATGCAATTAAGTAAATCATAATGAAAATCTGCTAATCTGATTGTTTTTTTTTTTTAATTATGTTTGCTTAATTTGTGAAAGATTTACTTTTTAATAAGCATATAGGAAAATAAAAAAATAAATAAATATGATTTTCAGAAATTATTATAGTTGTTACGTAGGTTTGGACTTTTTACCAAAAAATGTTAAGTACGTTACCATATTTAAAACTGAATTTGGGAAAACTATCTATACGTTAAATTAATATGAGCGTATAATGTAACTAAATACACGATTCTTCAAGTGATGCGACAGAGGCGATGAACTTGTTTAAGATTATGCAGAGGCCAGAACCAAATCAGCCTAGCAAATTCATGCGCTAGGTGCTCTGTAGTAGTAAACAAGAGCGAGTCTAATTGTACTGTATCTCTAGTCGGGATGCGCCTAGAGCAATACTGGCCAGACAAACAATTAATAATATCAATATTTCGTCACTCCAGTATTGGTTTTTCGTATCTCCAAAAATCCCATTTTCGGGAAATTGAGTTTCAGGTAAAAATGTTTGTTCGATTAACCTGTATTCACACTATTATTATAATAACTACTACAATTGTGTAATTATATTTATACTTTTTATTCAAGATAATATTTTTGATTAAATGCTATCTTCTTCTTTAAAAAATGGAGATACGACAAAACAATATTGAAATTTTAAAATATTTTGTGGAGATACGACAATTTATTTTAGTAAAGTATATATTGATAAATGTTTGTGGGACATTAAAGTACTTAAGATATACAATTATGTAAAAATCTCAAAATGTCCGAAAATGGATACCACAAACCAATACTGGGGGGACGATTAATTGCCGTATTATTTCTAAAAATTCAGTCATTTGTAAGAAGTGTAATGTTTTTCTTATTTGTATTGTATTTACATTTACATTTTGTAGATATTTGGTATAAAATGTCTGGGATTTTCGTTATATATAAACATATCCATTTCTATTTCTATGGGAAATGTGGTTACAACGGGATATGTAGGTAAAATGGGACATTGCGATTTTACAAGACGGCAAAGTCGCATTTTAATGCGAATACTATTAACTGTCGCGGTTGAGTAATGTTAAAATACTTAGGTAAGGTTAAAATTTCATCTAAAATTGGCTTTTGAAAATTTCACACATTTTAGTTGCGATAAATTTGAACTCGTTGTGTAGAGTGTAGATAAAACGGGGTTTTAGCTTAGATATATATTTTTTTGTTGGATTTTTAACATTATATTAGAAATCAGCGGTATAGTAATAATTGTCATTGTAGACCAGCGCGTTCTCAACTTTGCGCTTTAAGAGTCATAAGGCAGGATATGTGCAAGTGAGAGGCAAAATAGCCTATAGTAATTGCGATAGCTACATCAGCCAACTATTCGCGGTTTCGAAACTTTATAAGACTAATTAAATTTTCGAAGGTCAATTAAAAATTATACAACATGATTTTTAAATAAAAAAATTCTAAATATCAAACGATAATAAAATTAGAAACAGATAAGTCAGCTGACATGTCAACAATCAAAGATAAACAAATGATTAAAGTATAAAATGCTCTATATTTGACTTTTGTATATCCTATACTTTTTGTAGAAATAAAAAGTATCCCGTTTTAAACGCACTTGCCCTATTTATTTAGCCGCTTTCAAAATGCTTTTGTGTTATATTGTTGTGTTTTCTTGTTATGAACTTTGAAGTGTAAAGTGTAAAATCCACTTTCTTAAAAGTGCAATTTGCACTACAAAACTTGGTTAGGGCTCGTCCATAAAACGGATCAACAGCTCGAAAGGTGCCTAGTTGCTAGCCTCATAGTAAAAGTTTTTTACTACACACCGTTTTCGAGATAATTGATTTCAAACTTGTTAAAATAGACAAATTAATAATAATAATTGATTGTTCAAAAACATCACACTTAGAATATTTTTAAAAATTGGTATCCTATTGTTTTTGAGTTTGCTAAAACCGCATCCGATTCAATGTTCAATATGACTGATTTAATACGGTGTCGAAACAGTCATTTTGAATTTTGAATTTGTCTTTGTAACAAATTTGGGATCAATTATCTCGAAAACGAAGACGAAAAAGTCAGAATCCGTTAATAGAACCCAGGCACCATGAATTTTTTTATTTTGTGGAGCTGTGTAAATAATGTCACAAAATGTCATAAAATGTCACAAGCGGCATTAAGGTTTGCCAGACGCTCGCATAACAAGCATAATATATAAAAATGCGATGCCGTCATTGGCTTAATGTGCCATCATGTAAGTATCTTGTGCGCATGCTTATAACCTTCGCATAAGAGCCTGTGGATATGCCCTTACTCAAGAGTAGATCTGCAAACATATTATGTTTGACTATATTTTGGCACAAACTAGACGCCTCGCATTGTAGGCGTCGCGATGCTTTAAAATATTTTTGCCTATCAAAGGCCCAATTCTAAGCATTTTTTTTTCGAAATATTTTATGTTTTTGTGACGTCAAACCATCTTATAACCCCCCACCCCTGTCACAGACTCTCACAATTTAGAGGACCCTCTCTAAAAGTGTGCCATCATTTATGGACACGCCCTTATAAGAATTTTATAAAATACTTTTAAATCAAAGCATAAAACTTTTAGAAATACGTGTTCGTGTACATATAAAAATCTTAGATTTTTGGAGTAGGTATAAAAAACTTATGGTTATAAACGAACGATAGAGTATTTTTGTAACATAGTTATAATGCCTTGTCTATTTAAAAACGTCTTATCTCACACTGGCAACTTTTTGGAAATAAGAGTTTATTCACATATAATCCCGAGACTTGCAAATTTTGCAAGTTAAACTACAGGTAGCTTTTTTTATTTTTTTTTGCTTAGAAAGTGTTTTACACTTAATAATTAAAGTATAAAGTCTGAGATAAAGTGCAAGTCCTAATTATTTTATATTAAAAACAAAATATTTTAAACTAACCTTTGTCTATAAACAGAAGGTTTTTTTTTGAGCTTCGGAATAATTGCTGTTAATTTAGGTTCGGAATAATTGCTGTTTTTTAGCAATAGTTAGCTTATTCCGTTTTTTTTTCTCGACAAAAATATAGTGTATTTTTTATAGATAACCTTTTCGTTTATAAGTGTATTTTTTTTTTCAAAATTGGTATATTTCTCAATTTATCAATCAAAGTAAGGTTTTCTGAAAATTTTGAATTTGGATATTCTTGTTATGCCTGTGGATATGCCTTTACATTGGTGCAAATTTATTCCGGTATAAATTTAAATTTTAGTTACAGTGTGTAGGAAAAACGTGACCAGAATTTTTAAGAAGTGGGACAACTTCAGGTAGAGACTTCTAATAAAGAGAACGAAGGGATAAGAAGTTTTTAAGATTTTAATGTTTTTCTCCCGAACAAATAATATTTGTCAAGTACTATTATGTCTTATGAATTTTAAGGACTACCATATTAGTTACAGTCGAGGAACTAGATGCACTTTTGTGTCCAATTTTCTGTTGGACTTTTGTTATATTCGTGTACATTAGGTTATGGCAAAAAAAAAATATATTTTTGTAATTTTTCATATGCACCCCTTCTATGTTGATTTAATTGAAAAACTATGCTTGCATAAATTTTACGTTAGGTACTTCCACGTTTTTTGACCCCCTCCCAAATAGCGCAACTTCAAAAAATAAAAATAAAAAAGATGAACAATTTAAAAAAAAAAACTTTTTTTTTGAAGTAGCGTTATTTTGGAAAATGCAATATACCATTCACTCACAGAACACGCATAGTAAAAACGGATTCCTTGAACCAAGGACACATGTCTTTGTATATGTTCAAAGCCACATTCTCTTGTTTCAAGGCTGGCATTTTCTTGAACCAAAGTAAATGTCCTTGAATGAAGAGCGCGGGTTTTGAAATAAAAATCCGCGCTCTTTATTCAAGGACATTGACTTTGGTTCAAGAAAATGCCAGCCTTGAAACAAGAGAATATGGCTTTGAACATATCCAAAGACCCGTGTCCTTGGTTCAAGAAATCCGTTTTTTCTATGCGTGATCTATCCTGCAAAATGTCTTGAAAATCAAGACTCTCGCAAGACGAGACAAGAAGTTAATGGTCGAGACAAGACTAGAAGAACTCTAAAGATACACCCTTACTATATACTTACTTTTTTCTATTTTTGTCATACTTTTTGCATCTTTTCGGAAACAGGAAAATAGTCTATTCGGAAAAAAACATTTTAGTTTTCCGAATTTTTTTTTTCTCACGCGTATTTTTGATTGGTAGCCCTGTGGTAATAGCTCGATGTCTATATTTGAACTAGACGAAACTACTTCTTCCTCGATCTTCACTGGTCGAGATTTACATCTTAGGCAGTACTTGAACAAGAAGGGCGCCATATTCTAGAATCTGGAAATAAAAACAAAAATTACATTTCTAAAATTTGTCATGATAAAAATTTGAGAATCAAGGATATGAAAAAACTCTGACAGCAATTATAATTCGATTTTTTTTAAGAACAACCAAACTTGATTTTAGGGAAATAAAAATATATATAAATATAGCTTGTTTTGACGTTTCTATAGATATCTGAATACATGAGTATTTATTGCTGAAAATTCACACTTCCTTATTATATATTACTTATGCCATTCAACCAACGATGCCCCAAGGAACATGGTAGCTGAAAAGTATCTCTCACCGCTCTTTCGCAGCAAAATTGCAGCCGTATGGGTGTAGTTTTGCTGCGAAATAGCGGTAAGAGATACTTTATAGCTAATGTATTACTTGGGGTTATGAATCAAGTACAGTTTACAGCCAATCAGCGATTATTAAATTAAAGAAATCCCTGGTAAGTACCCCAAAAAATAGCTGGTACTAAGGATTTTTTCAGTTTTTTTCATATATAACTAAGGAAATAACTGTTCAAGCAACCCTATTACATCACAAGCTATATCTTTCATGGCTTTTTCTTACTTTAGATTATAATCTAATTATAATCTAAAAGGGCTTCAAATAACAACTATTATTTATTAATAATAGGGTGGTTAATCAGTTCTCTTTTAGGTATAAATATAAATATAGTTGTTATTTGGAGCTCCTTTAAATAATAAGATACATGGTTGAATAAAGAATGAAATGTACTTTGATATTCTTTGATAAAAATGTGGGGGTGATATTTGAAAAACAGAAGTTGGGGGTGGTTTCAGGGGGGTTGGTAAACAAGGTACCTTTTTTTCATATGCTAATAAAATCTTCTTTGGTTCCCATTTAATGCTATTTTTCGCAAAAAATTCTATCTTTTCAAATAACGAAGATATAGCTTCTCAAGGAACTGGTGGGACACCCGGTATATTAAATATACATGATATCAAAAATAAAAGTAAGTAAATTTGATTACCGATGTAGGACAAAAAAAAACGGAAAGGCCGATAATCTCCAACAGGTACCTACCAAAGTCGCTCAATTTACGCGAGGCTTATATTACATTTCCATGCAGATAAAGGTTCCCAAGGGACACATAAAATACATTTTATTCGCAACTGTATATGTAATACATACATTTCATGTATTAATAAAGTTTGGGAAGAACGTGATTTTTTGTCGCAATGTTTTCCACACCTGGACATGACCTGTAATGAAAAATACAGACCAGTAAACTAATTGTTACTGGTCTGTAATTTTAATCATTAATGTGCGCTAGATGGCGCCACCAATTAAAATATTATTAATAATGCTTAAAGCAAGATGGCTGAACTGCTATTGTCATGATAAACAGGAATATAATCTAATAAATTTCGTTTAAAAAACTTTAATGTACAGTTTTGTCAATGTTTTTTACTTTTGAGACTGAGAAGGATAATAAATGTTATAACCGGTGCTATCAAAAATAAATGTTTTTCGTGGTTGTTTATTTAGGTTACGCGAGTTTGGAACTTCAATTTTATATAATTGTGCTTTTCTTGTGAAATGCAGGAAAAAATATTTGTGGTAAATATGAAAATAACTAAAAAACTAAGTATTGTAATATTATTTTCTTCATTTGAATTCAAACATCTAGGTTTAAAAAAAAATAGCAAATGAAGTCATGGGATTTTTTAGCCGAGTTTAAACTAAACCGCGTAAAAAAATAGTCGCATAGTGATTTAAGGGATACCTGTAAACAATAGTACATTAAGCACAGAGTACGCAAACCTAGTTTTCAGTACACGAGAGTGCTTATTTTTTTACAAGGTGCAGCCGAGTAAAAAAGCACTGAAATAGGTTTGCGTCGAGGTGCGTATACTATTTTTCCTACGACCTAACACCTAAACATCCAAAAAAAAGCAAAAATTGTCTTAAAAGATGCTATTTTTTTAGCTTAAACCCCCCCTCTCCTCCCATATGGTTAACATTAACTATAATTTGAATCCAACATTTTGAATCATGGTGGTGTGCAACCACCATGATTCAAAATATTGGTTGCTTTTTTTAGTTAATTAGATACAGCGCCCCTTTTTGCGTATTAAATGCATTTATTAAATAAACCTGTACGAAAAGTTTAATTTTTCGGTCTAGGCCGCAAAAGTATAATAGTCGACTTTAATTGGTTGATTGATATTTAAACTGCTGACATTTAAATTCTAACCTCAAATTTGTTGTCAAAAATACAATGTATTTATTAATATATTACAATCGAATAATAAATAGTGTATGACACACGGACGAAAACTGTTTTCAAAGCGATTACGGGGATTGCCATCTGAGCTTGGGGAGCGAGGTTGGAAACCGTAATCGCCCTAAAACATTATTTTTCGTCCGTGTATCATACACTAATATTTTTTGATTAATAACGTGTTGTATTGCAGACATTAATCTTTAAACTTAAATTACTCAGAGCAGGCTGTTTTAATTTGCTTCAAATAATTAGTGAAAATGGATACCTAGGTACATGTTTCATTAATCATACTTATTACTTTACGAAAATTAACGAGCCATTTTTGATATACAGGGTGATCAGTAACTGGCATGCCAACATTTAAGAGGTGATTCTACATCCAAAAATATCAAAAAGGTACCTATAAAGATGGTCCGGAAATGAGTGCTAAGGGAGCAACGGCTCTTTAAAATTGTACTAAAAATAAGGTTTTTAATTAATAACTCCGGTACCCTTTAGGCTAGAGTTACGAGGTTTTACATGTATACTAGTATTATAAAGGACAATTAGTTTATTTTAATTAACTAATTATGTTAATATAGATTCCTTGAGTAAAAATTCAGGAAAAAAAATCCAAATGTACCAGCGCGGTCTCTATGTTAGTATGACAACATTTTGTATACAATACACACATTGCCGTATTTAATATCACAAGTAAAGTATCAAATACCAATGGTGTATATAAATAAAAGATATGTGTTAACAAATAACATTCAGTATTAAAAATACAACAAAGTTTTCTGAGTGCAGAAGAGAAATAAAAAAGATGATAAAATAAATTCTGAATCTACATAAAACGGGTAAACCTGGTAAACACGCCTAGTAATAAATAAAAATAAATCTAAACATAATTAATTTAAAATACAAGTAGGTATTTTTAATTAATTATTTTTAGTAATATTTTTATCTCGGGCGTTCAATCTAAGTTAATTAAATTAAAAGTGGTGTCTTGCATTAAAATTCACACCATACAGATTTAAACTTGGTTCGTATATTAAGGCATAAGAACATAAAACATAAGAATGCGATGCCGTGATTGGCTTACAAGATACATAGCGGCACATCAAGCCAATCACGGCATCGCATTGTTATGTATTATGTTCTTATGCGAGCCTGTGAATAGGCACTTACTTATTTATTAATGTTTATACAACATAAAGATTATACAAGCCCACAAAAAATATAGGAAGAGTATTTTCACGTACGACGTGCACGAAGCTATTTTCAGATCCATATTTTTTTTGGCCCATTTTTAGGTATATTTTTCGTCAGAATTATATTCTCCGCAACCCTCTCCCCCATTAGCAACAAAAACACCAAACAAACAAAAAACCAAAACAAACCAATGAATTAGGTCGTGTGACTTTGGACGTGAAAATAGCCACTTCGAAAAATAAAAACGTCCATTAGGTAATATACATATTTGTTATGTATTTTTGGATGCAGAAAAATAATTTGACTGTGAAAAACTCGCTGAAGCCAATTTTTAAAAGATTGTATGTGCAGTTTTCTCTGCTCTTCAAATAAGAGTGGTTTACTGATGAACAAAAAAAGAAAAATTCGATTATAGAGACCCGATATCCCAATTTATATAAATTGATTAAACTAATAAGTATTACCTAATAGTCCAGTCAAATTATATGTTGTAAATTGCAAAAAAATCCATACACTGTAAAAAGTGATAAGTGTAAATTTTAAGCAGTTATCCTTGTGAGGAAATATTGAATTAATCTCATATAAGCAAATTTACAAAAAACTGTAATAATGCTTAATTTTTCATGTTATTTGTAAATTTTAAGTTAAACCACAGGTTAGGTTGTAAAATCCCTTAGAAAATACAAGAAGTGCTTGTAACAATAGGTCGAATTCACAGTAACATTAAAAAACACAGAACAACTGTAAAAAAGATGTGAAAAGACGATGGTAATACAGTCAAATGCTTTAAATTTACAGAAGTCCGGCAAATTAAATTAGTTTGACTGTAATATTTATTACAATTTACAGTCACTATAATTAAAAATTAAGGTATTTTTACAATCGTTATTTAAAAATACAGTTAAGCTTTAAATAAACTATAACAATTGTTGGCAATAAATCGTCTACAATAATTGCGGGAAAACTGCTTGAACTGTTTTTTCAATGCACGGGCTGATATTTTAAAGGGCAATTGTGGATGGTAACGGAACACTCCTGTTAGTTTTTCACCAGGGTACGTATTCTTGACTTATAGGGAGTAGAACCTCTGATAGAACAACGCTTAGAATATAACACATAGTGTTGAAACGAATCGAGTACGATCACAACCTCAGACTCGTTCTATCAGTGGTTCTATTGCCCTAAAGTCAAGAGTGGGTGCCCAGCTGACTTGCTTAAAGGGTGTCCGCCATCTTGAATTTTAGTGGTGAATGCGATTATCTCGGTTAATATGCCTCTTAGGATAAAAATTCATATTAATCATTTTGTTAAGAAGGAAATTTTCAACAATTTTTGTTTGGATCATTTTTTTATTAGGTTTATTAATAACAATCGAATTATATTCAAAAATAGCCATGTTGGGGGTGAAATTGTTTTTTTAGCGTTACGGAACTCGCCCTCTGTAATCAAAATACCTTTAAAAATTAAAAATATATGAAAGTTATAGAGAATTTCAAAAGGTACAAGTTTGTTCATTCGTCCTTAGATGAATAATTTGGCTGAAATATCGAAAAACCCATTTTCACTATTTCCTCGTTATTTGACGGGACTATATAATATGCTTTCAGGAATTTTCCGAGACAATGTAAGAATGGCCCAATTAAGGGAGAGAAATTAATAACATATTGATTTATAAAATAATGTTATGAGGAAATTGTTGCCATTTTCGAGCTCTCATAAAGTAGACTGGAAAAAATATATCCGGTAAGAATAAAGTGCAATTTAATTAAATACCGGCTAGGCTTTAAAGTACAATGAATTGTAATGACATTGCAATGTCTCGGGAACATTTAGCCTTGACAGCTAATTAACAGAACTTCACCCTGCCTTATTATTGAAATTTAGTGTCTTCGCAATTAAATTTTGATACAAATATTATATTTTTTTTTTCGTAAATACACTGTTTTCTAGATATTGACGTTTAAATTTCAAAAAATTGTGTTTTAAATAAAAGCCTTTTTTAAGCACTATAAAACATGTCGCACTAGTTTGATATTTTTTTTTCACACTCGTGTGATATTTATGTATGGAGGTTTGCCTAATTTTATTTAGATATTTAACTCGTAGATTCTACGAATTTTATTCACCTTGTTTTATAAACCATTTTCCACCTTTCACCACAGCCTTTTATATCTTTTAAGTGTTTTAATCCAAATATTTCTTTTTTTTCATGTCAAAAATAGAAACTATAGTCGTTACTATTTTGACCATTACTGTCTAGTCTAGACAGTCTAGAACTTATAAAAATTACTTAATTTTGTATTTAGTTTCCTTACATTATATAAAAAACATCAAAATACACAGTATTTTTCTTATGAAATGTAAAACAGTACAATTTTACTGTCTTATATGGCACCATAACCACAGAAATCTATTTAATAAGTAAACTCAAGTTTGAATTTATTTAGGAATAGGCAACCCATTAAACATCTATGTATTGCATTAAATATAAAACCAAGAAAACTAAAGCTAAATGAAAATCATATTTCCTACATATTATGTATATATTATATAAATTTGTATGCTCTTTATAATTATTTTGTGCTTTGCTTTTCTTAAAAATTAATATAAAATAGAGAATAGTGTACATAACTCGTTGGAAAGTGTATTTCATACTCATACTCGTGAGGTTTCCTCACTCGCCTATCGGCTCGTTCGTAAACCTTCCCACTTGCGTGAAATATGTTACTTTCCACACTAGTTATGTAATATACTATTTCGGGGTTGTGCCCTTGAACACTTTTAATATGAATGTCGAGAACTATAACATGTCCAGAATACAGCCAAATCTCACTAAACCCACTTTTACATGAGAAGGGAGCGAAGTCCTTCCACATCTTTTTCAGTGCCTTAAAGAAAAAATTTATGTCTGAGTAATTGAGGTTAATTTTTTTTGTGAACCGGTGTAATCTTTAATAAACCTAAATATTATATAGATGGTATTTTTTAGTGTTTCGTGCTTAGTTGGTTAGCAGAATTAACGAATTATCGATTAGTTGACTGTTTTTGAAACCGGACTTGTCCGGATCTTTTATAGAAGCATAAAATTTTATCTTATCTGACTAATAATGTCAGCAAAATTTGATTACAATATTAAAGAAAAGATTATGATTTTTATGTTGGTAATAATTATTAAAGATAATAACATTTTCATTCTCCCCTTTACGAAATATTACTTTTTTATCTTGATAAGAGAATGGAGCTCTCTACAACTAGAATTATGAAACAAAAGACGTCTACCCTATCTCTATCTCATTTGTGCTATACTTTCCAGCCAACCAAATAAATACTGTATTTGTTTTTCATACAACAAATACAGTATTTATTTGGTTGGCTGGAAAGTGTAGCACTGAGCGGCACGAACGAACATAGCTAATGTGAATCTGTAGAATAAGATAATTCTACTAAAATTTAGATGGCGACAGTAATTTCTTTAATAAAAATAAATAGTTACACCTTTCGCCCGGCCAAGTAAATATTGCATTTGTTCAACAAAGAACAAATACAGAATTTGTTTGGTTGGGTGGAAGTGGGAGTGTATGTATGTCGTCTATCCTTTTTGGGTAAAACTTTTGTCCCTGTCTAATCTAACGGGATAAATCGCCATTGAAAGCGAAACATGCTAGGTGGTCGGTTGGTAGGTGGTTGCTAGCTATGAAAATTTTCATGCCCTGGACAAAAAAATAAAAAAAACGCCAATAACACATCTTCAGTTATTATAGAAATGCATTTTTTAATTAATTTTTTATTGTTCTTTGTAAATTATGCCTTATTCAAGTTTGTTTGTTTGTTTGTTTAACCTTGTACTATTCTACTTAATTAAGCATCCGCTAAGTCCAGGACTTGTGTGTGCTAGTAGTAGAGAGAACCACCGGTTTATACTGACTTTCTAACCAGTTTCTGGTAACTATTTTTTAGTACAAGCTTTAAAAGTAGCCATTATTTGTATAGTTTTTAATTCTTAAAACTAATGTTTTTTTTTCATTTTGCAATATGAGTTAACATGTTATTGCAAAACACAGTACATTTAATAGAGCTCTGTACAACTAGAATTATGAAACAGAAGACGTCTACCCTATCTCTATCTCATTTGTACACGGCACGCCACTACCAACTTAAATAAATTAAAAAAATATTGCATTTTTTTTCAATTTTTTTCAACAATTACCGTTGATTTTTGTAAATAAAGCTAAAGAAATGAATATTTTTGCTAAGAAATAAAACTGATGATTTAATAGTAAAATAAAGAATGAAATATAATCCCTATTAATTGTTCTTAGGTTGATTGCTTAAACTGTTTATTTATTTACAAAACATAACTTCAAATATGAAAAGGTAAATAAATAAATTATTTAATGTTTATCATATTTATTATTAACTATATATTATTATTATATATTTTAATATCGTTACCAGTTTCTACATTTCAAGAAATTAATTTTATGACGAGCGTTATTTCTGTTATAGCTACCAAAATGCCAAGATGTTTTTACAAGGGTTGCAAAAGTCCAAACGAATTTCGCCTAGGCTTTAAATCTAAGGTATAAAGAAAGAACTTACCTTTCGTAAACAATATCAAAACTCGTAAAAGTACTATAATAGTCAATAAAAACACAATATTTAGTAAAACACACAAAAAACTGAAATCAAAACAATATCAAACGCAGCTCACACAATGACAGTGGCTAAAGAAAATGGCGTTACTGACAGTGCAGCCAACACAAAACCTAGGAGATTTTTTTTTCTTTATGTTGGTGATATTACTTCTATCCTTTTTGGGTAGAACTTTTGTCCCTGTCTAATCTAAATGGAAAAATCTCCATTTGGCTTAAAAACTTTTTAACTAAATATTTAAATGGGAAAAATTATCTGTTTTATTGAATATAATAAATCTTAAAAATGAAAGAATTTTTTCGTTTATAAGTTAAAGTAAATACTTAAGTATAAACACGTTGCGAAGTGATTCTAAAAATAAAAATACTCTGAAACCAGCTGATTGCTCCTATTTTAAAAATACTGAAACAGCGTTGAACATTAGTTTGGATATTTACTTCAATTCATTCGAAAGGACCCTGCACATTTACCAGCCCAATGACTAGATCAAATTCGATATTAGAAAGAAAAAAAATACTAAACTTTGACGCAGTTCAGTGTCCCATGCGGAGTAGATGAAGAAATCACATTCTTACCCATTAATTAATTATGGGATTAAAGGGGTGAGTGCGGTTTTCTCGCTAAATATGCATCTTAAGATAAAAATGCATATTACCAATTTTGTTAAGGAGCTAATGTCCAACTAAGATCATTTTTTTAAAAGTTGCTTTACCATTGACATACCGGTTGCCTACACTCAAAGCGCAAAATTCAATTTTGCGCTTGCTGTCATGGTAACAAGCAGAAAAGTAAAATGCTAAGAAATAGGTTATTTTTCGGTCTGAAAACTTCATTTGCTTTTGTAGAAATGTTAACTTTTTAGATCGTAGAAAAATAACTATTCCATGTTAGGCGCAAAACCACTTTTGTGAAACATCATAGTAAATATTTTTTAAAGCGTAATTACGCATAATATAATGGGTTGAAACAGCTAATTGATTGAATGAAAACGCGAACCTAGTCATGCAATAATTTTAAACACAATAGACATTTTTAATAAGAGCTTACTTTAACTTAACTATAGGATTAAAGCTCTATACCATTATTATAATAGGTGTAGTCTCATTTGTTATTGGGTATACTATAGTATTATATCTAATGTGGACTGCCACCAGAAGAGGGCCCTTATCGTCGGTATATATGGGAAAGGGGAGGGGGATGTCGTGCAGAGAGTAATTCCGTGCATTTAAATATCTAAAATTTTGTTATTTAAAAAAATAAACCATTTGCGCTATATCGTAATACAACTGTAAACATCGGTCCGCCATTTAGTTGAGATTGCAACCTGCGTTGTGCGATTATAAAGTGCCGAACAGTTTGAAAAGAAAATACTCTTCGTTTGTAGCCACGCCTCTGTTAGAGTTGTGCGCGACAAGCCCATATGATTGCTAGGTACAACAGCTCGGTGGCCAGTAAAACTCACACAGCTTTCTTGCATTTTACTCATCGCTAATGCCAGTTTTGCATTAAAAAGTGTTCGGCACTTTATAATCGCACGGTAAATCTTAAGATAATACAAAATCAAGTATAATTTAATTATTTAACTGTAATCTTCTAATAGTTTTAATTTTACAGCAGGCTGTTGTAGGTATTGCATATAAAATATGAAGGAGAAAAATTCAGCAAAATCTCCTAAACTATAGGCGACAATATGTGCCTTTTTCTGACGGAGGAACACATATAGTTTTTCCATTACTTAATTAGAAAAATAAAATTTTAGTTAATTAAAAACAAGCCGTGAAGATATGCATTCTATTATATACTATTCACAGTAAATGGTATATTGTATTTTAACAAAAATAATTTAAAAAAAATAAATAATAATACATTTTTTTTTTCAAAAGATCTTTTTGAAGTTAGAAATTAAACGTACTTATAACGTATTTTTAACTTAAAAATCTAACGTTATATTAACGTTTGTGACTAACGTTAGATTCTTACGGACATTTGCACATATTTTATAACGTACTTTTATGCACTTTTCTAACATTAAAAAAACGTTATTCTAGCGTTAAATTTCTACTAGGGTACCTACATAAAATAAAATTCTTAAAAAATTAGTATTCAGTGGCATTTCAGACCATTAGTTTAGTTAAGAATAAACGTATCTACCACTGAAACGCAAATACAAACCCACTCTAGGCATAATCTAACCATTTAGTTTTATTAAATATAATAAAATCACAAAATTTAAAACATTAGTATTCAGAACCCGAATTTTACATTCTTGTAAAGCCATTAAGAATAATCAATGTTGGCAAACGTGTAAGTATACACGGTGTATTTCTGAAGGAAAGTTGTATATTCTAGATTTTAAGTTTACACGGCCACTAATGTATTAAGAACTTTCACTTTGGGGTTTAGACCGTGTTGATGGATTTTCACTTTCCGACGGTTCGTCTCTTACTGCTAGAGACATCTTTAGGGATTAAAGTGAAAATCAACACGGTCTAAACCCGAAAGTGAACGTTTTTTGGTAGTATTCTCTATACATCTATAACTATTAGGGTGGAAAAAGTCCAAAATGATCAAAATTTGCGTTACGTAATACTTGAACGTTCCCTAACTAAAAAATTCTGAACTTATGAAAGTGATCAAATTTGTCTAAGGGTCCTAATTGAGCCCCTAAAATTCGTAAATCATAAAAAATCGTTGAAAATGGCCTGTAATTTTTATATAAGTGAAATATTAAAAGGGCTTGAATACTTTTTTTTTCCTTTTGAGCATACAAAACTATGTGCCAAATTTTAAAAGCATCAAAAGATTGGTGCCGAAAATCCGCCAAAGTCGCTCCTCCTCCACTAAAATTTCGAGCATAAATGTGAGTCAAACGGTAAAAAAATAAACAGATTGGACTGAATTTATTTTTATTTAATGCATTCTAATATTTATTTATAATATTAAAATGCTTAAACTAAAAAAAACGACCCAAACGCCGAAGAAAATTTCAAGCCCTTTATATTTTTCACTTATACAAAATTTACAGACAATTTTCAACGATATTTTCATATTTTCAGAATTTTATAGTTACACCTAAATAAAAATTTTAAGATAATAAAAAACATAAGGTCCTACCTACACAATTGTATTATTATACAACAAAAACTATACTACTGCATGTGGTATTAATATTTGGTGAAATATCTTTTAGTGTATATACACGGTGTATTTGAAATATGGTAGGAAATTTTAACAGGTGATTCTACATGATAAAATATGACAAAAAGTTCCTATAAACATATGTCTAAAAATGCGTCATAAGGGAGCTACGCCCCTTTGAATTTGGCTAAAAAAAATCGGTTTTTATTCAATAACTCAGGAACCCTTTAAGATATGTTAACGAGGTTTTGCACGTGAATTAATCCTAATAAGGCCCATCTTTGTATGTCATTTTCACGTACTTATTTAAACCAGGGGTGTGCGAAACGGGGCGGCCTTATCAGTTTTTTATCCCAAACTTTGTTCTGTGTAACTTTTTTGCAATTTTATTTTTTAAATATGATTCCTCAGGTCAAAATACATAAAAAAGGTACTCTTGTTGTAACACTGTAGGATTAACCGTTTTCGAGAAAAATTCATTTGAAGGTGATATTCCACGGTTCGAGGACGAAAAATTAAATACTAAAATGTTGAAAACCAAAATTTTAATGATGCAGGGTGAATGTACATTAACAACTTAGAAAAAAACCTCATATACAGGTACTTCCAAAAATCAATCCTAATGGAGCTATGGTCTCCCAAATATGCACCATTTTTAAAGGGCTATGGTAGCTTTAAAAGCGTTTTTTCGATCCACATGTATGGAAACTTTTTTTCTTAGCTTTTGATGTAGAATAACATTGCAACATTAAAATTTTGGTTTTCGACATTTTAGTATTTAATTTTTCGTCCTCGAACCGTGAAATTTCACCTTCAAATGAACTTTTCTCGAAAACGGTTAATCCTACAGTATTACAACAAGAGTACCTTTTTTATGTATTTTGACCTGAGGAACCATATTTCAAAAATAAAATTGCAAAAAAGTTACACAAAAAAAAGTTTGGGACAAAAAACTGATAAGCCCCCCGTTTCGCACAACCCTGGTTGAAATAACTACATGAAAATAACACATAAAAACGGGCCTTGGTAGGATTAGTTGACGTGCAAAACCTTGTTGAAATATCTCAAAGGGTTCCTGAGTTATTAAATAAAAACCGATTTTTTTTTAGCCACTTTCAAAGGGGCGTAGCTCCCTTATGACGCATTTTTAGACATATGTTTATAGGAACTTTTTGTCATATTTTATGATGTAGAATCATCTGTTTCCGACGCTATTTCAAATACACCGTGTATAGGGATTCACCTATAACTATTAATTTTAAGGATAGGTGTGCATATATTTCATAAAATATTCGCAATAAGGAATAAAACTGCAGATGCTTGTGCAAAGCGCCAGGTGCATCGCATTTATTATATTGATTAATCATTTTAAAAGATAAATTGATAAACTGTGCCATAGGGTTTTGAGTCATTTTGGGAATACTAATAACACAAAATTGACTAAAATATTCTATTAATTACAATAATTAGGCTATACTTTATACAATAATTTGGCAATAATTACATTAATTTGAAAATTATTGCCTAATATCGAATATGTTTTTGTAAGATTGGTTCAGTGTGCGCTGGAATCAGATTTAAAAAACTAAAGTGTACAAAAGTTCATATAAGTATAAACTTTTTCTCGATTTTGACGTAAAAAAGGCTATCAAGTCTATTTTTTCACTCGCATTTTTTACAAAAATTTGAATATCGTTTTTCTTAAACGGGCTGATTTTTTTATTTGTTTTGGTCTTAAAATAATCCTTAACACTCACATAATCAAAATTTTAAATAATAAAATACAGCGCACTGTGAGTTGTGTTTCTAACTGCAAAGAGTTTAATATTATTATTATTACATATTATTATTACATACAGGGTTTGGAAACTTCAGGAGCCAATTCCTCGGACGAAAATAAGAAAAAAAGTTTATATGGACATGTGTCCGAAAATGCTTATTGACGGAGCTACAATTTTGAGGCCCTAAAGAAGGTTTTTATTTATTAACTCAGGAACCCTTTGAGATATACCAACGAGGTTTTGCACGTGAACTAATCTTAATAACACCCATCTATTATATTATTTTCATGTACTTATTTTAACCAGGGGTGTGCGAAACGGGTCAAAATGTAATATAATGTAATATATAATGTATAATGTAATTTTTAGAGTCTCAAGTCATTATTTTTTGCAAAAAAAGTATTATTTTTCAATGTAAAGCATGTTCTTAATGTTGCAGAACAAAATGACATAAAAGTTTATGCGTCTTGAATTTTTTTAGATTATTACGAATATCATGTTTTTTGGCAAATAACACAGGCCTGCCAATTTAAACTTATGCTAAATCCAATATACCATTTACTGTGAATAGTATATAATGGAATGCGTATCATTACATATTTTCACGGTTTGTTTGAGTATTATCCGATTATATTGAAACTGAAATCTAAAAGCTTTAAAAGATAATGAAAATCATTCATTATCTCTTAAAGCTTTTACATTTTAAATTATAATTTATATGCAAATGCTTTTATAACAAAGGAATTTAATATATGCAAATGATTTTAAATTTTTACCGCAATAAAATTATTCAAGTGGAAACTGTTTAAACAAAAAAATCAGTATTAAGTAATTGTGAATACAGATGATTTTTAAGAGGTAAAAACCATTGGGTTCTAAATTAAAATTTTGTCTTAGGCCCCATTTCCAATTTACAAGAAATATATTATATTGATATTATATTTCATAGCGTTTTTTAACGCATAGTTATATATCCAAATAAATAATACATGTGCCTACAGAGTGGATACCCAGTGACCGCCGATAGACAGTCACTGAGTATTCATGCCGAAACAACCGTTGCAACGGTCCCATCAAATCTTACGTAAACGGTCCTATGAAATCTTACGAAAATCCCATCAATAAGTAGGATAATTGTAGAAAAGACCATCAACTAGATAGGCTTTCATGGTTTTTGATAAACTTTCCTTTTGTCACTTTGAAATAGGAATTCCTATTCCTTATCCCATAGGATTTTGATAAGATTTGACAGGATCGTTGTTACAGAGCGCTTTGTTTTATTTTGAAAGATAAGACTGTTTATTGCATTGTAATTTAGTGTAATAGTAAAACTATAAGTAAGTTGAAGTAAGGTTATTTTTCTATAATAAGACCAATCAGAATTAAGGATTTTATCAAACCGACCAGTTACAAAGTTTTAAAGGCGGATAAACCAAAGCAAGCTTTCGCTAAAATTTAACAGAGAAGCTAGTTTTAATTTTGTTTTAATAAAATTTATTTAAATGCTTTGTTTTACGAATTTTTCTACTTAAACTAGGAGGTAGTTGTAATTTTTTGCAAATTTTTGTTTGAAATCGAGCAATTTCTAAACAAACATTTGCAAAAAAAGCTACCCGCAGTTTAATTGGCAATATTATTGTCTCGGGATTTAACCTATGATTAAAGTAAAGAAAAATTACTAAATTTAATATTTTTAATATACAGGGTAATAAATTACTGGTGTGCCAAAATTTAATTTTACATTCAAAAATATGGAAAAAATTTCATATAAAGTTTTGTCGGGAAGGGAGCTACGGCCTTTCGAAGATAGACATATTGAATGGGGAACAAAAAGAGCACCAATATAATTTTTAATGCTGCAGGGGGATTCTTCATTTTTCATGTATTTTTACTCAAGGAATCAATATTTTTTACAAAAAAATCAAAAAAAAAATAAAAATAAAAAAGTATGGGGAAAAAATGTGTTAAGCCTCACACATTTTGTCCGTATAGACACGCCTTTTGATTAATAAAATAAAATAACATTAAAGGGTTATTAATTAAAAACCTTATTTTTAGTACACTTTTAAAAGGCCACACGGAAAGAAATTAGTGGGCTTTGCGCTATACATTATAAGATATTTGGTAACAGTGGCAAATTATAGTGATTTAAGCTATAGATTATAAGGGACACAATAACTAATAATGTTAAAAATAAATTGGAAACGATTATATATATTACAGACACGATTATATTTATTACAGGCACTATTATAAATTTACAGAAATTTTATTATATTATAAAAATTATTAGCACGGACAATAATTAAATCTATTTAAGCTATAAATGCCATACTATTTGTTATATTTTATTATTCACTAAACAATTAAAGTATTTCATATAAATTTTTACACTGACTGCCATAATTGTAAGAGAAAGCCTTGTATTTATATAATAAGCGATTATAATTTGCTTGGTATGTGTGTTATAGCGCTCCTAGTTATAATTTTTTTTCCGTGCATAGCTCCCTTAGGGCTCATTTTCGAACCAACCTTTATAGGAACTAACTTGCTATTTTTGGGTGTAGAATCACGTCTTTAATTTTGTCATGCCAGTAACTGATCACCCTGTATAGTTCGATTTTAAAATAATGGATTTAAAATATTTTTTCGTTAATTTTCTCTGTCATTCACACATACGGGATTTAAAATTAAAATTCTGAGAATTTAAACGAATTTAAGATAAAATAAACAAACATTTTATTTAGATTTCAAAATTCTTTGAATATTGGCGTATTCGATGAAAATATATTTATTTTCATCGAATTATTATTCTAACATTATTTTAACATTATCTAATATTTTTGTTCTGAGGCTAATATTAAAATCAATATGTTAAATTATCAAATTCAATAACTATGAGTTAAAATTTGTCCAATACAATGTTAGATATCATTTTCCATCTTCTTGGTTAAATTTTAAATTCTTAAATAATGTGTTAATGTTTCTTTGGTTAAAATATTGCATTTTTTAACTAACACGGTTACCACAGTTTACAGGAAAACAAAAAAAATTGATGTTGGAAGGCATTTCAAGTGATTCAGGGTAATTTTTTAAACTGACTCTACACTGAAAAATTTAAAAATATTAATACAAAACGTTGTTGTGTCAACTTTTAGGTATAGAATACAATTTTTTCGATTATTCTAAATACATTATAACGCTATATTAAATACAATATTAAAATTTTAGATATAAATGTTGTATCGTTTGGACTTTTTAATAAATTTATTCATACCATATATACCTATACTAAACCAGTTCATAGTATTTAATTTTAAAACAACATTGTTGTCACTATAGTGCCAGTATTTTATGAAGAATGAGTAATAAAGATGGCGGAAATCAGCTGATTTTACCAAAATATTAAAAGTAGGCATTTTGGGCTGAAATTTCAATGTATATAAGTATATTTAACGGTAAGCATGTACATGTACATGTACATGTATATGTAATTACATGTAATATGTAGTTTTTATGTGTGCATACATGTATTATGTGAATTTAAAATAAAATGCGTACAGTTTGTTGTTGTAAATCGGACAACTGCATTCGTTTGTAAATACCGAACGCGTTTACTTGTTTGTTGTTGTATTCTATGCAATATATAGTGGTTGGCGCATATACAACTATTTATTGTTGTATTTTACATATAATCCAATAACGCTATTGGTTACGATTGTGTTTTATCAGTATAGTTTTTGAGATAACGTGGTATCCGAGGTATCCGTTATCTCAAAAACTACACCGATAAAACACTAGGCTTCTAAAATTATTATACGCTGATTTTCTTAAAAGCTAGTCAGTTTAGAAAAACAGGCATCATATTTGAATCGTTTATTTCAAAAACCTAGACACTTTAGAAAAGAAACAATATTAATTATAGTATTAGTAAAGTAGTATTATTTTGTGCAGACGTCGGGCCTAATAACTGTGAATTTTACTCTACTGCAACTAAATATTTTACTCTTGACAAAGCTTTGTAGGGTGACAGAAGGAGAATTTAAAAGAAGAAAGCCTATGAAGTGGAAATCAAAGGAAAGACTAAATGAGTCGCACACACATTATCACAATACACAAGGCATGACATTTGAAACATGTTATAGAAAGTCAACAGGATATTAAAAGAAATAAACATATAGATAGGTATTTCTATAGGTACATAGAAATGTATATTACTGTTCAGTAGAGAAAACTAACCCTTAAAAAATTTTGCTTTGATAATACCTATTTTGTCCTTATTTAAATCAGCCTTTCTGTCGTTGTAGGGCCTATTTTGTCAACAATATTTCTCACTGGTATAGTATAAGCTAGCACTAGAGTAATATAATTAATTATTAGGGGAAGGTGGGGTGAAACGGGGTAGCGGGGTAAAACGGGGTGAACCCTTTTTATAATCGTGTTGTACCATCATGAGATTTCAACGCGCTCGTCCTCACCCACTCTATGTAAAGACACTAATCGAGATGTTTCATTTCGTAACGTGTTAATCCTAGTTAAACTTCTATGTGATGCATTTAATAGTACTTATTACAATTTTTAGTGCTTTATAAATTACGTTAGGTACTATGATTCAAATGTTACGAAAATAACGATTTTGCTTTTTAAAAAGAAATACATTTATCTAAATCTTTATGCAACAAAAATGTTTTTATTAGTTTTATTTAGTAAAAAAAAACGCTGGAGTTGGAATGGGGTAATAATATTTACATATGTCGGAATGAGCTCCCTTGTTAAACCCCATAGGTCGGTTCCGAAAAATAAAATTGATACTGATTTTGTTTTTACATGGATGCCTCAGAGATACAAAATAAAAAGTACCATTTGCCTAATTTTTGTTTTCTTTAAGTTTTCTTTTGTTGTCCCAAGTAACACAGTAGCTATAACCTATTTCTTACCGCTCATTCGCAGCAAAATTGCAGCCATATGGATGTATTTTTTTTTAATTTTAAATCAATCTAACTGTTATTTAAGTAAGACCCTAGCTAATAAACAGTGTATAAAGTAAGATATAACTTTGGAGAAACTCATTATTTTTTACATCAAACCCCGTCCCACCCAACCTTCCCCTAATAGTTTCTATGAAAGCTACACAAAAAATATGCAATTCTGGAATCTCATTTATAATTTTATAATACCACACGTAATTACGGTAATTATGTCAGTTTAATGTTATCAATAATACAATGTTAAACACGGAACGTGTTATTTCAAAAAACAACGAATATGCAGAACAAGTTTTGTTATACAGGGTGTACATCAGGTCTGGAATCACCCGATCACTAAAACGTTATAGTTAAAGTCGATTTTTATTTTTTATTTTGCAAATTTTGGTGTAAAAAGAGTTATCACAATTTTCACCCCCTTGCACCCTCCCATCACAACTTTTTTTTTTCAAATAGCCACCCATTTTTTATAAGCCCTTTGCCAAATAAGGCTTTATCATACACCGTTAGAAAGCTTATTAAATAACCTCTTAAACGATGTGTCACATTGTAGGTTGCTATTTGAAAAAAAAAGTTGTGATGTAAGGGTGCAAGGGGGCGAATATTTTGATAATTTGTTTTACACCAAAATTTGCAAAATTAAAAATAAAAATCTACCTGTCCAAGTGTTTTTTTAAAAGACTTATAACTGAAAGGTTAATCGGGTGATTCCATACACCATGTAGGTAAAATGGTGGATAGTTCAACCAAAAGGCACAATCAACTAGTGGCTCTAACTTCCCTATTTCAATTGTACTAAATAAGGGACATAAACTTCTTCTTTATCAAACTTTCATGGGTATATGGCCGATACGCCTCAGTCAGTCTCCAAGTGAAACAAAAAAATGTGGTTTTTGCGATTTTATGAAAAATTTCTAGTACTGTTTATTTTCTTATTAATGCCTTTGTGTTTATAAAAAACTGTTTAATATATTTCTAATGTTACGAGGGTCACTATTTCACAAAATTATGACTGTTATTCTGATGTCAACGTCAATAAAAATTAAAATTAATTAGAATACCTATAGTCCGTCCAATTATGCAAGATAGTAGTTTAAAATTCCCGCGATTTTTAAGCTACATCATTGGTTAAAAACTAGTACCTTTTAACATATAAAATATTGTGACATTTTTTGTCTATGACAATGATTGACGGTAGTTAAAGCTAATAAAAGAAGAGAAAGTTACATAAAAAAATGGTTATACTTTATAATGTTATTTTGTATGGTACTGAAAAAGGTATTTTTTTGGTTTATTCTTCATACACTCACACTAAATTAGCATATTCCACATATTGTACAAACGTAAATTATATTGAAGACAGAAAACGTCAAATTTTTAGGTTATAATTATAACTTAAGGCCTATCCAGACGCTCTCATAACAACCATTACAAGATACATGACGACAAATCAAGCCAATCCTGGCATCGCATTCTTATGTACTATGCTTGTTATGCGAGTCTTTGGATAGGCCCTTTCCAGGAAAACAGTACCGACATCTGTTAAATTGTTGCTATATATGCGCTCTGTGGTGTAAAACGGGCCGCGTCCCTTACTATCTTGCATAACTGGACGGAGTATAGTACAACTTAAATATTAGGACATTGAGGTATAAAAATACAAAATGCTTAAGGATACGGTTTTTAATACATTTTTTCATTTTTTCATTAAAAATGTTTTACATTTTTAGACAAAAGGGTTAAACTAAAGACATTAAATTTGAGGCTTTGTTTTGCAGGCAGGGTCATAGTCTCCAGGGTAGAATTATACGCACCAGTTCCTCCTAAATTCATTATAAATATCCACCTTAGGGTGGTCTTTAAATAATTATAATTGATTTTTAGGGATTCATTTTTTTTTAAATTTTCAAAGCAATGTGTAGTTACTATTTAAGTACTATAAAAATCTGTTTTGTTTTGGGTGGGTATTCCGATAAAACTTTTGTTGTCAACATCATATTATGTAAGAGTATAAAATATATCTGTTAAAAGTCATATATCGTCCACTAAAGGCTCTAGTTGTCTAACTCCAAATTTTTCAAAAATTAGATTTTTATCAAATTTGCTTCATTATCTGATTACCAACATACTTCAAAAAAAAAAGTTGCATTAAACCAATATTAGCCTCAAAAAATGCAAAAATGTAAATATTTTAAGTCGCTAAGTGTCTAACTCCATCATATGATTGTGAGAAAACAATTAAATGAGAACTGTCACTAATGTCAAACTATTTCTCGATAACAGGGGATCCCGTTTCAAATATTTGTTAATTTACTGTTTGATGATAATTATAATTATTGCCATTAATAATGTATATATATTATGCCTACCTAGTAGTAATATTATATATTAAATATAAAAATATAAATTTTTTGTAATAATATTACGCGATATAATACAATAGGTATCCTCTTTTATCTTCCCTTGGAGTTAAACCATTAGTAAATTTAGATTTTGTGGTTAAAATTTAATTTTCAAATAATTTATATAAAATAGATAACAATGAAAAGTTTTAAATACATTAACACATTTCAAACATTTTTACCTGTGAACAAGCTAGTTTTAAAGTTCTAAATAGCTATAATTAAGTTTTAAATCGTTTTTTACGTCTCCTGAAAAATATGACGTTTTGGAGTTAGACCGTTAGAGCCTTTAGATGACGATATAGATATGTTTAGTTAATATGTAACAAATTAGTCGTCAAATGTTTCGATTTAGTGACCTTTATAAGATTTTCCCTCATAATTCGGCAAAATTATTCCGTAAGCCTATGTTTCTGTGTTTATTTTCAACGTTAATGAGTCATAACTGAGTTTACGCCGACTACTATTAATAATTATTATAGTAAGCTTTAACACAAAATTAATAATATTATTATTTACTTGTTAACACATATTTTATAGTTATTTTAGATTCATTTTATAGATGTTTTATGGAACATTTGTATTAAACTGTGGTTTTTGTAAATTATTTGAAAATAATAATTTTGTAAATATCAACTAATTTACTTTAATGTGAAACGAGAAAAGCTAAACATAATCTTTACTGCTTTAACAGAGTTTTGTACGATAACTTATAACGATCAATTTTTTTAATAAATAAAAAGTTATTATAAAAAATAAATTCCTTAAAAACTACTTTTTTGTAACTTAGTTAAAAAAAATGGGCAAAAATTGTGCCGATATCTTTATTTTAAGGTACACTTTTGCAGATTTATGCAAATATATGTTTGTTTGTTTAGAGCTTGAACTACTGGATCCATTTCCATCTCCATTTGATATCCATTTGTCAATAGCAGCGTTTTCAAAATATTACATCAGAGTTGATAGGAAAACGTCGCTATTGACAAATGGATATCAAATGGAGATTAGCCCTTTTAATACTCAGGTCCAGGTATAATTTAACGCTAAATCCAACACTATAGGTCTTTAGCCATTTAATTTTTTTTTACAAACCATTCTTTATGAATCGATTAGGCATGCCCCTAGGAATATTTTGAGTGAAAATTAAAAATTATCTATCTGGCGCTTTTTTTTATTTAATTTTTTGTACATTTTTAACGTATAAATTATCAAATTGAAAAAAAAGCTCCACATAGATTTTTTTAATTTTCACCCAAAATGCTCCTAGGACCCTAGGGGTATGCCTGATTGATTTATAAAGAAAAGTTTTAATTTGTCAAAAAAAAAATAAAACGCTAAAAACCTATATTGGCAAGCAATTTAAAAATATTCGGTAATATTAAGACTATATTAAATTTAAATACAGCATCTTTTCTTTATAGGATATATGAAGCAGGTGAATTTTTGCGTAGTCGGGTTTTTAGCACTTTGGCTTGTTTTGAAAGAATATTCTTAATTTAGTTTTCTGCAAAAACTGCTTTGATATTGTTCTTTTTATTAGCAAGGCAGAACAGGAATAAATAAATCCAAATCCAACTTAAGTAATCTGGTAGAAAGATAAGTAATACGTAAAGGTAATTTAATCTGGGAATATCTTTTCGAAATTAACTTTATTGCTTTACGAAAATTGACCTTTTTCTGAATAATTCAGTGGGTTTCAAATTGGAGATCTTTCATGAATTTACTATACTGTATTCGACCCAAAAGTCTAAGAGCTGGTGACCATTTTTATTTAATTAATTGCTCCCAGCTGTATTTTATATATGTTTTAAAGTATATTCAAATCAAGCTATTTGCAAATCGCCAGGTCCTGGATCGGCTTCCTTTGGATTCTAGAAGCCTCGAAAATGTGGTGAAAAGGGGTCCCCAAAAATATATTTTTAACTTACCAAACAAATTACATTTATTACATTTAGATTAGTCTATTTTCACAGTTTTACACAATTATTTAGTAGGCTTAAAGGTTAAAAAAAAAGACTTTAAAAAGTTTATCTTTTCTTCTTCTTCTTCTTCTTCTTCTTCTTCTTCTTCTTCTTCTTCTTCTTCTTCTCCTTCTCCTTCTCCTTCTCCTTCTCCTTCTCCTTCTCCTTCTCCTTCTCCTTCTCCTTCTCCTTCTCCTTCTCCTTCTCCTTCTCCTTCTCCTTCTCCTTCTCCTTCTCCTTCTCCTTCTCCTTCTCCTTCTCCTTCTCCTTCTCCTTCTCCTTCTCCTTCTCCTTCTCCTTCTCCTTCTCCTTCTCCTTCTCCTTCTCCTTCTCCTTCTCCTTCTCCTTCTCCTTCTCCTTCTCCTTCTCCTTCTCCTTCTCCTTCTCCTTCTCCTTCTCCTTCTCCTTCTCCTTCTCCTTCTCCTTCTCCTTCTCCTTCTCCTTCTCCTTCTCCTTCTCCTTCTTCTTCTTCTTCTTCTTCTTCTTCTTCTTCTTCTTCTTCTTCTTCTTCTTCTTCGCCCATGTTAATGGTATAGAAAAATAGCGTTGAACATTCCCTTAATTAAATATTCCATCAATCTATTTTTCAATCATTGTACATTGGTGATATTGGTGATATTGGTAGACTGCAGTTTCGGGCTACTGGTCCTCGTCAGTACCAAGTATCAATCTGTACGCGGAATATTTAATTATTTTTATAGTTTTGATTAAAATTAAAAAAAATCTGCCCTAGGGTTCCTTTCGACCAAAAAAAAATAAACATATATGTTATATTATGACCCTATTGAAAATGAGGGGTCTGCAAGGGTATAAGTGGTGCACAAACCTGACTTGAGCGGGTGACTTTCTTCCGCTGAACTCCGGTTTATGCACCATTTATACACGCGCAGACCCGTCATTTTCAATAGAGAAGTCACATTTTTTACATTTTTCGCTCTTGCAGTCCAAATTTTTATGCGAAAATTCTCAGTTATTATTAAAGATTGTCAAATGGGTTTTTTATTGTACAGTTAAAGAGTTACTTGAGTGGCTAACATCGTCCTTTTTTTAATTTTTGCTTTTAGGACTTTGCTTTATTAATAATCGAGAATTATCGAATAATAAAACAAATGCTTAAAATTTCATTTTAATCCTTCGGAACTGGGTCTAACACCCTACCACATACATAATTAATTTTTTCTTCCATCATGGACAAGAGAAACTTTGTTGAGTTTTTTTATTTGAAAGGAGCCTTACTATAGAGCTTTCTTTTTTTTACAGTAAAATAAAATTTACTTATAGTGCCCTTAAAAGGATAAAAGAGGCTGTAAATCTAATTAAAAGTTTAAGGAGTTACATCAACAGAAAATACAGAAGGTTTGATAGTATTGTTTATTTAAAAAAACTTTGTATAATAAGTTGACTTAAGTAAATTAATTAAAATCCACTCAAACAAGCCATCTAGATATCCGTGTATCATATAATAAATATATCATAATATGATATTATAAATTTAATTTTAATTAAATTAGACCGTTTGATATAACCATGTGATTATTATATTATTTTTATAAAAAAAAGGAATAGTATATTACAATGTAATATTAATTTATATACTAATGTGGAAAATGTTTCATTTCCTGAGGGAAGGTTAGCTGACCAAGGGGCGTTATCCCCGCGGTCTACTAAAGGTTTGTATATTATTTTATTCACAGTGTTTACCTTTTTTATTATTATCTGTATGTTTTATGTTCCACGACAAAACTAAGACCATCTTTTTTATAAACACTGGTAAAGTTAGCAACACATTTTTGCTTTATCAGTAGTGCATGTAGAGATGGCGATGTCCACGAATATAAAATAAAAAATAACTTTTATTTTATATTAACAATCTTAAAACATATAAATATATTGAATATAAATATTAATTCGACATAAATAATAAATATTTGTCTAAAAAAGTATAAAAATAAAGTTATGTATTTATTTTGTTAAATTACCGGCGGTGGCAGCACTTATCAGTGATCTTTCAGAAATGTCAGCTAAATTGGTTATAAATTTAATATATTTTAGAAATACGAAAATACTGCAATTTAAATGTGTATCTAATGCTATTAAAAAAAAATAAGTACTTAAAACTATTTTTTCCATAACATTTTAATACATTTAATTTTTAACATATCTGAAGTAAAGTGAAGTTAGTCACAAGACAGTTCCCGACCAAGAGATGAAAATGTGGGGTTTCAAATTTTTAGGTGGTAGTATTGATTTTCCAATTTTTATGTATGTATCTAATTAGCTTATTTTTAAATGATTGTGAATAAAATTAATATTTGAGGTGGATGCAGTCATTAGAGAGTTACAAAAATTTGAAATGTGTTTAATAAATCACTAAAATTAAAAACAAAAGAGGAATTCATGATTTATCGAATTTACTTCTAAAACTTTCAGTTTTCTTTTTTCATGAAAAGCATACCATTGAATTGTAATTCGCTTGGCCAACTTCGCTTTTGGACAAAAAAAAGCGTGACACATGATTGACGGGTGAATAACTAAGTGTAATGCAATTTAAAGTGTAAAAATCAAGTTTTTTTTTGCAATTCAAATACTGGAAATATACGGAAGTGACATTTAGTGGATAAAAAAGAATGGTTTTGACATTAGGGTTCACGGTGGATTTTTACAAATTTTATCCCTGATTTTTTTTTTCATAAATTGTTTAAACACACTCGAACACACTCGAACACACCTAAAAAAGTAATTTAGGCAAATATAAAATAAATTCGTAGAGGCCGATCGTATGTATGTAATTAGCTTATTAAATACTCCTTATTTCCAAATGATTGTGAATAAAATAGTATTAAGTTTGGGTACGCAATGAGCTTTGCTTTTCTAAACAACGCGTAAACGTCGCGACGACGAAATATTAGGGATGATTTAAATATTAAACATTAGGTAAAGCTGGTACAATAGCTGCTTTCCACACAACTGAGAATTAAGCCAGCCTACTACTCAACGAACTAATAACTCTTCTCTCTAGAATACGCATACCGTTAATATAAATTATCGCCAACATCTCGATTTGTTTTAAAATAAATGGTAGGTTTATTCAGGCCTGAACAAAAATAATAACCAGTAACTGTTATTGTTGTCTCTGTTAGAATAAAGCTGGGCGAGTAAGACAGAGGAATGTATATGTTGGCTACGTTTTTGTCAGTTTTTACGAATGAAATGCCTATTCTAGAGAAAAGAGTTGTTATTTCGTTCCATTTGAAATTTTAAGTTCAACGCAACTAAGCAGCTTATTCCCGGGAATAAGTTTCCGCCCTTTTTTAAACATGGGATCCCATACCCAATAATTTTATTTTTATGTTTTTTAGTTATCTATTAATAATATGTAAAGCAATCCTTATTGGGGGTGAAACAGAGATTTTAACAAAATTGTATTGTCGTAGTTAAGTGTGCGTACTAAATTTAAGCTTTCTAATTTGAGTCGGTGCTCACCTCCACTATCAACTAATCTATGCTATGAATTTACACAAGTCCTGATAAAGAAGATGCTTGATTAATAATACAGGCACACAAAAAAATGTCTGAGATAAACATTTCTATACGTTTTTGTGGTCGCTGAATCCGAATCTGGGGTTGGTTGTACTCAGTCAGGTCGCATTTCGTTCCTAACCTCAAAAAATTGATGAAATGTGTTTTAACTTGACCACTTTTTTGAGGTTAGCAACAAAATGTGACCTGACCGAGTCAAACTAACCACAGATTTGGATTCAGCGACAGCAAAAATGTATAGAAATGTTTGTCTCGTCTAGGGATCAGACTTTTTTTTGTGTACGTTTTAACTAGAATAGCAGTAAAAAAGTAGAGATCCTTTACATTTTAGCACTTTTCACCAAAAAAGTGTGAAAGAATAAAGGATTTTCAGGGTTAAGGTTAAAGGTTAAACATTTAATATTTATTTTTGTGTAGGTTGCTGTGAAATAGTTTACAACCCAGTCGTAAAATATTTTACAGCGGGTCTTTATTCGAAGAATAAATATAGCAATATACAATATAGCCAGGTTATTACAGTTTGGTGAATAAATTGCGATATTAAATAAATGCAGGTTATGTTAGATTTAAAATTAGGGGAAATGGGGGCAACACCGTACCCCTAAGGAAAAAGCTTGATAAATAAGTTATTATAAATTCAATTTTATATTAAAATTACTTATGAAGAAATTCCCATATAAATTTATCCCATAAAGCGGTATTATTATAAAAGTAAATATATAGGTATATAAAAAAAATAAAAACTGGGAATATGTATTCGAGCGGAATTCTGCCCAGTTTGCGTGGAAATGCCGCGCAGGTGTACTATAAGGCTTAACAATTATGAACTGAACAAACTTTAATAAATTATAATAAAAAGGTACTTAATAAAGTAAAACTGCATAAATTTAAAAGCGTGTGTAAAAAAGTAAAGTTAACTGTTTGTTAAACATAAAATCAAAAACTAAAAAAAATATTCTAAAAACAACTCAAAACTTTTCATTGTTTTTTCCAATTCTCCAAGTCCAAACAAATGTTGAGATTAGTATCGTCTAATTTATCATCTTGGCACTTAACGCCTATACGCACGGCATTTTCCCGAAGAACACAACTTAACCTTAGTTTAAAAGTAAACAAAATGAACACATGATATTAATTAAAACAAGCAACACTAATATGTATACAAAAAGGAAATAATTGATGTTGAAGGTTAACCAAAAAGTTTAAAACTAATTAAGTTGCAGCTTATTTTAGAGGGTGATTTATTTAAAACAACTCACTGTAATTTAAAAAAAAGCTAACTACAATCCAGCGCAGGTTGCATCTCAAGTAAACAGCGGACGGTTGTTCACAGTTGTATTATGATATGGCGCAAACGGTTTATTTTTAAAATAACTGTTATTATTTAAGTTATTTAAACGCCCAAAATTACCCAATATCCAATATTCCCCCGCTTTCCCTTACTCTAAAATGCTTATATTCAAATTTTATATTGCTTCCAATTCCTTTTTAAATATATTTTAGAATTTCGGGAATAACAAATCGACGCTAATACTGCAAAACGTGCTATTCAAAAAAAAATGTGTTTTTCTATCATAGAAGGCTGTAGGAGAAATGGGGGAATAGCAGATAATTCCGTGCCTTTATATATTTAAAATATTAAATTTTTAAAAATTTATCCCCCACTAAATTTTTTGTCTTAGTTTTTTTTTTTAATTTGGTACGAGTGATCATTTTAGGAAAAGTAATATTTTCTGTAAAAAATTACTTTTATCCAAGGCCGTGATTAATAGGCCTATTAATCAAGGGTCTGTAAAAATAAACCGTTTAAAATTTAAAACGACCGTGGATAAAGTATAGAATTCTACCCGCGTATAATAGCTATTAATCAATGAGGGTGAATTTTGGGACACGAGCCGAAAGGCGAGTGGCCTAATCACCCAATTATTATACGCTCATTGAATAATATACTATTATTTCATCGTAGTTCATTATTGTGTTTTTATTGTTTAGTTACCAACTACATAATAGTAATAATAGTGTTTTTATTGTTTAGTTACCAACTACATAATAGTAATAATAGTGTTTTTATTGTTTAGTTACCAACTACATAATAGTGTACTTTATGCCCGTCACAAAAAAGTCATTACTGTAGTTCATGGGGTTCCAGATATATTAAATAAAATCACTTTTTCACATGTACCCTACGGAGGGCCGTAGCTCCCTTAGGGCTAATTTCCAAACCAATCTTTATATGAACTTTTTGTATTATTTTGCATGGAGAATCTATAGTTTTCGTTTGATTCACCAATCACCCTGTATTTTAGAGAGCGACTATAGTCATACACATAGTGTAATTTTTAGTTTTTTAAGATTTTTTTTTTCGTCTGAAATGTATTCTCCCTGTTTGAATGGAGGGCTACGCCTCCCTGTTTGAATGGGTGACTACGCCTCCCCATTAGCATTAAAAACCCCAAAGTTTCGAAAAAACCAACTTAAACCACGATTAAAAAAAGTTAGGTTATGTTTACATACATACAGCCTGTTCCAGAACTCGCGTACCGAAATTTAAGAGGTGATTCTACATCCAAAAATATGAAAAAAAGTTTCTATAAAGGTTGGTCCGGAAATGAGCCCTAAGGGAGCTACGGCCCTTCGAAGATGACGTATTGAATGGGGAACAAAAAAAAGCACCAATAAAATTTTAATGCTGCAGGGTGATTCTTTATTTAAAACTGAGCAAAAAAGTATTATACACCAAAACACCTAAATTTAATATTAAAGGAGTAATAGCCTTTTAAAAAGTAACGTTTTTGGTGGCACAAAATGTTACTTCCTCTTAATTGCATTTTTTTTTGATAACGGTTGCTCCTACAGTGTTACACTATATGATATTTTATATGTATTTTTACTCTAGAAATCTATATTTTTTACAACAAATCCAAAAAACATACACATAGAAAAGTTTGGGGCAAAAATGTTTTAAGCCTCATATATTTTGTCCGTCTGGGCACGCCTCTGGATAAATTAAAAAAATAAATTAACATAAACTTATTGCCCTTATTAATACTAGTATACATGCAAAAGCTCGCCGCTCTAGCTTAAACGGTACCCGAGTTATTAATTAAAAACCTTATTTTTATTACAATTTTAAAGGGCCCTAGATCCCTTAGGGCTCATTTCCGGACCAACCTTTATAGGAACTTTTTTTATATTTTTGGATCTAGAATCACCTCTTAAATTTTGGCATGCCAGTTATGGATCACCCTGTATATCTACATGGTAAATTGTGTGTACGATTAGTAACTCTTTATATTTTATGAAATAGTCGAAATCTCAAAGAAATATTCTATAAAATTAATTAAAAAAATATTCGACAGATGATTTCGTATTTTAAAGTTAAATTTTTATCGCTGTTAAGAAATGAAAGGTTAGGAAACGTAGACTACCTACAAGTAAGTATATTTTTAGCAAGACTAATTTAAAAATACGTGACGTTCCACGAAAAAAGAAACTGATAACATTATTAGATGTTAGAAACAGGGTGTTTATGGGACTCTATAGGCAATGGTAGTTATCAGGGCCGGGGAGTTGCGAACTATTTGTTATCTTTTTTAGCTTTTATCATAAATACACTGGCGTTGCGTTGTTGTAGTGGTGGACAGGCATCTTGCGGCGCTTCTAATCAGTGCTGAATTTATGCTACCTTTATGAACGAAAGAACAGCTCGTTTTTCCCGAGATGTGATGGTTTTAATTATCGGCGGCATAGTGTCACTGGCGCTGATTGCCTTTTTCAGTTAATTAATAAATGAAATTTGGCGAAGGCGTACTCCCTAGATATGTTGGTTCGAAAGTCAATTAAAGCCGGTGGTTCCCTCTACTACTATCCCACACAAGTCCTGGACTTAGAGGATGCTTAATTAAGTAGAATAGTATGAGGTTAAAAATAAACATAAACATAAACATTATTTGTGTATTGATTACAAATTTGAGCTTAATTTTTTTCTGTGATATAGTTTGTACATAAAACACGTTAAAAAAATAGAAAAAATACAAAATAATTATACTATTATTAATTTGTTATAAACCTATAGTATTTACTTTAAACATGTTTATTTTCACAATGTATTTTTAAGCATTAAAGAGCATTTCCTATTTCAAAGTCAAACGCCGACTATCAGTTTTTAAATGATTTAAATACATGAAAATCGAGATGAAAATTAAAAAAAAATGGAGAAATGTACAAAACATTTATTTTTTTGGTAACTAATATGCAAAAATCTATTAAAATCAATATTAAAATCTAAGACAGGTTTTTAGTCGCAGGCCTCTGTAATCAAACTAATAATAGATAAATAGGACACATGCCAATATTAAGAAAAGGGGTTAAACTTTGTAGCTAAACTTCTCAAGGGGATTACCTATTTGTATTTAGTTAACTTTCTCTCAACCTTACATAGCTAAGCTTCTAGCTAACTATTTATTATACTATTCACAGTGCATGCGCTAGAATAATATTATACGGTGGTTTCGAATTTTCCAAAATTTTCAAAAATCGTCCTAGGCAAAAAATTCTTGGATATAAATTTGTTTCTTGAAAAAATAAGAAACTTTTTTTTATCCGTCTGTCCGTCCGTCTGCCCGTCCGATGTTTCGATTTTTGTGAACACGATAACTCAAGAGCGATTAATTCGATCGACTCGAAATTTTCAGGAAAGATCCTCCCATAAGAAAATACAAAAAAATTGTTGAAGTTTTTTTGAAATTTTTTTCTTGAAAAAAGATTTTTTCAAGTATTTGGGAAAATTCAATATACCATTTACTGTGAATAGTATATAATAGAATGCGTAGTATTACATATCTTCACGGCTTGTTTATTTATTTAGTTATTTAGTGATATATTATAGTCCCAGCAACGAAGGTTTTTTGTTTTAAAAAAATCCAAAATTTTGAAAATTGGTAGAGTTGTAGTTAAGACATTTCTGATGAACATGGTAATAGTCCACATCCATTTGAAGGTGGACCCGTGGACACTTGGACTTATTTAAAAAAAAAATGACTGAAAGTTATTTTCAAAAAAGTAATCATAAAAATAAAGCTCATAAAATTTTAAACACTATGGTCTGTTTCATCAAGCAAGATGGTAAATTAAAAATCGCACAGTAAATATTTTTACAACAGGTTTGAATAGTATATGTTTGTGTATAGAATATAGTTATGTTTTATAAAATAAACTACGCAGTATATTCGCACATCCAATATTCAAATCTGTTTTGAAAATATTCACTGTGTGATTTTTAATTTACTATCTTGCTTGATGAAACAGACCATAGTTTAAAACTTTTTTTTAACTTACTTAGATTTTGAGAAAATGACAAAATGGTCAAAAATTATGCTGATAACGACCAATATTTTTTAAAGCAGCTTATTATATAAATATTGCTTATGAAATTCTCTACAAAAATGATGTACTTGATGATGTGGAAAATAAAGTTAGAACGAATTCACCTAACATAAGATAAATGTGGTTTGAATGTTAGTTGCCTAACGTTAGAGTCTAACGTTAGAATAACGTTTTTCTGACTGTCTTAGAATGTTAGTCAAATCGGATAGAAAACTCTTACGGTAGCACATTCCGTAAACGGATGAAAACTATTGCGGTATATGAAACCTATTACGTTTTATGACACATGCCGTGATACAAAATTTACTATAAACTATTAAATTACTACTAATAATATAAGATAAAAATTAAATTATTTGATGTAAATTATTGTTTTTTATTAAAACCTTTGGTTATTATGCAGTTTATAAAAAAAATAATGTATAAAACTTTAGTCGTAGAAAAAGTATAGTCTGCAACACGTGTAGAATGGCCATTCTTCACTCGTGGACCGCTATCGCGGCGTAGGTGACAAACATCCTCTAGTTCGGAATATGCATCACTCTACACTTGTTACAGAATATACTATTATTAGATTTAATCAACGCAAAACATTAATTTGAAAACTGAATTACAAATTGAGATACAACCTATTAGAACTTATTCATCGATAGTATTTGTTTGTTTGTTTGTTTGTTTAACCTCGTATTATTCTACTTAACTAACGCTAGCCGACGTGTCAAGTATATGAGTTAGACGCCTTAACCCGTTCGTATAGTTTCCCTATAAATAACATTTTTACCATTTTTAATATAAGGTCCTATTTCGTCCGAGACGTCACATATATTTATTTAACTAATTATTTAAAATAATTATAAATATAATCAATGAAAAACCAATATGAAAATTTAAATTTAACTTACGAACTTCGAAGAAATCTGTTCTAACACCTCAGAAAGTTCAAAGAACCAAACTACATACTGACACTAAGCTAAACAAATGAACCTCGAATATCGGACGTCGGGACGCGACTGCAAAGCGTGAACACGCGTCGCGACGAAATTTTCAAATCTACTGCCTCACGCAAGCGTGTTTTTAGGTTAAAAACAGATAGAAAATTAGGGATCAATCAAGCAAAAGCCGATAAATTCATTTAAAATGCAGACAGATGCATTTTAAAAGCCGTTAAATGCATTTAAAATACCTGAATATTAATAAAAACCAATTTTACCCAATGTTTGCGGATGACACTACGATTACCATTTCTGCTAAAACCCTAACAGAATTGAGAATTTTAATAAATTTAGTATTGGATAGTTTCAGCTCATGGTGTCAGAGAAATAAACTTGTTTTGAATGGTAATAAAACTATATTTATTAATTATTTCAACAGAAAAGGAATACCCAAAAACTATTTTCAAGATGAATTTGAATTCTCTACCACAACTAAATTCTTAGGAACTATCTTTGACAGCAACTTAAACTGGGATGACCAAGTACAAAATGTTTGCGGTAAGCTAAATAAAGCATATTTTGCAATATTGCAGACGAAAAGTTATTTGAGGGAGGAATCGCTTCTGAGTATTTACTTTGCACTGGCCTATTCTCATATCTCCCTAAATATTATGAGTTGGGGATGTGCTCGACATATTAATAGAGTTTTAGTACTTCAAAAAAGACTTATCAGATTAATCTATAACATAAAACCTAGACATAGCTGCAGAGAAACATTTAAGGAAAAAAAATTACTTACGGCAATCGCTATTTACATTTTTAAATGTGTGTGTTTCGTTAAGCAAAATATTAACTTGTTTGTTACTAATTCTGAGTTACATAGTTTTAATACAAGGGGTAACCAGTTACCAATACCAAAACACAGAACAGCTCTTTATGAAAAGTCACCTCTGTATATGTGCATTACTTTTTTTAACAAACTCCCAACGCGTGTTAAAAAATTAAATAATATTAATAGTTTTAAAATGAATGTCAAAGATACCTTAATTAAGATGTGTCCATATACAGTCAAGGAATTTTTAGAATGTACTAATTTATAGCTTTTTATTTAATTGTTTGTTTTTCTTTTTGTCTATTTATATTTTGATATTCTATTAAGACCCATATATTTTAAATGCTTGTTGTGTTGTTACCAATGTTTTATATGTATTATTTCTTTTTATTATTATTTTAGACTCTATGCTACATGACTTACCATATATGCAGAAATGTATCTTAAGTGGTTAATAAATATTATTATTATTATTATTATTATTATTTACCCAAAGGGTCCCGCCAAAAAACTGCGTTTTTTTGGGCCACAATTTCATATTTTTAAGTTTTAATATGTTGTACTTTAATTAAAGTTTAGATCCCAATGCTTATTTAAATTAATTGACGCAAAAGAGAAAAAGTTGAATCTGAGAAAAAATTAATATAGTAAATCCATGGTAACTGACGTCACAGCCGCCGAAAAAATTACACTTTCTTTTAAATATTTTATTACATTATTATTAAAGATTGTTTGTCATTTATTATTATTATTGTTTCTTAAAAAGTAATAATTTAATAAAATATTTAAAAGGAAGTGTCATTTTTTCGGCGGCTGTAACGTCAGTTACCATGGATTTAGCCAATAGCACAGGCCCACAAAAAAGCAAGTTAAATTACTATTAACCAGACTAAATGTTTCTTCCTTTTTTGAGCTACTCATGATGAGTCAGTGGTAAATCATCTTGGGTTAGGTACAGTTGTACCCACAAAAAATGCAAGTTTTAAATATGCCAAAATGTAAATTTTAATATTTATTTTATAGTTTAAGTAAGATTTTAAGAAAGAGGTTAGAATAATTTTACATATTGTCGGTTTTTCTTTAAGTTTATTAGTAGTCTCCAATAAGTTATTACAGATAATGCGTGAATGCGAATAATGTTAAATAACTAACTGCTGTTATTATATTAAGCTGGAAGAAATGGAAGACTAGCAAATATAGAGGTTCTAGATCTGCAGAAGGAAGTCTCCTCAAGATGGTTATTTTTATGTTAATATTCCTGCTTTATTACAAAATTAATGGAGAGCCCCTAGAACAAGCTCGAAGCTTTTGTGTGGATCACCATGTATACAGATACCAAATAATTAAACAAATAAATGTCGAATATTAAAATATTTAAAAATATATATAATAATAATTAATAAACAAATATCGGGACTAGGACTTTAAATAAAAACACTAAGTTTTATGCACTAGCGACGTTTCGTCTTTAATCAAGACTTTATCAAGCTTAGCATACTTAAAACACTACATTTAACATAAATATTATTTAAATAAACAATTACGAACAATAAACAAAACTATAGAACCGTACACAGTTAATTTGAAATATGTCTACGTGTACGGTTCTATAGTTTTGTTTATTGTTCGTAATTGTTTATTTAAATTATATTTATGTTAAATGTAGTATTTTAAGTATGCTAAGCTTGATAAAGTCTTGATTAAAGACGAAACGTCGCTAGTGCATAAAACTTAGTGTTTTTATTTAAAGTCCTAGTCCCGATATTTGTTTATTAATTGTATAATCGAAGGACACTAATATAATTTGATAATAATAATTTAAGTCTCCGTGTCAAAGCGTTCTTCAAATATCGTAGTGTAAATTTGTTTTGCAAGCGACCTCCATCATTAATAAGACTATAATTAAATCTATCAAATGTCTAGAAAAAAAATAACATTTAAATTCTGTAATTTTTATTCTACTGATTGATGGATTAAAAATGATTGATAGTATTAGTTTACACAAACATAACACAATAAGGGAGATTGGATATATTTTTATACACACGGCGCGTTTACGAGGCAGCAAATGATTCGTCTTAATTACGCGAGTGACATAGGTAATCAAAAATAGTTATTTATATACCAAGGGACTAAACTGGCTGTTTTAGTCCCGCTGCATTAGTGTTTCCTGAGCGAGCCTAGCGAGCGAGGGAAACAGAAATGCTAGGGACTAAAACAGCCAAGTTTAGTCCTGAGGTATATACACTATTTTTTGCAGGACCAAACATAATTTAGGTAGATATATAAAATTAAAATTTAAATCCGCGCGTCTAATATCGGTTGTTTTATTTTCGTAATTTAATCAAGCCTGTAAATTGCGAAAAGTCAGTTTCATGGCTATCGCGATTACAATTGCTTTTTAATATGGTCGACACAAACGTCTAAAAATGGACAAAGATGATAAATTTTAAGTTATGTATAAATTGTTATAACAATGTTATTTTTAAAGGTTTTCTTTGTTTAAATCAAATAAATTGGTTTGAATTGCTAATTTATTACAAAACACCACCAAACCTAATTTTTGAACCAGCAAAGCACATAGTAAGTATAATATTTTAATATTATCAAGGTTGCCGTGATTTTTATTCTCTAGAGAAAAAAACCGCAAGTTTAGTCCCGAAAATGAAATAAAATTAGGTTTTAGTCTTGGTCGTGCAAAAAATTAGTTTTATTTTTTTGGGGGGGTAATACCCAGGGCCGGCCTTTCGGCGCCCTGAAGCAAGCCTTAAATTTGGCACCCCTAGAAAAAGAAAAAACACCCTCAAAAAAAAAAGCTTTGTCCCTGTCAAGCAAAACTTGGCTCCTTGGCAAAAAAAAATGGCGCCCAAAAAAATGCCCTCAAGAAAAAAAGCTTTGTCCCTGGCGGTTTCTTCCAAACTTGGCGCCCTTGCAGCAAAAAACTTGGCGCCCAACCCTATGGGGGGGGGGGGTAATTACCCCCATTACCCCCCCTCATCTACGCCGTTGTTTACACTACGATATTTTAAGAACGCTTTTACCCAGAGACTTGAAATTTGAAACAAATATTTTATAAGCAGGTAGTAGAGAAAATATGTTTCAAATTTCGAGTCTCTATGTCAAAACGTTTTTGAAATATCGTAGTGTAAAGTTGTTTTGCAACTTGCTTGCGACTTTGACTACATTTACAATTATGGCAAAGGCGCTGTTATTGATGTAAAGATTTTTCAAATTTGTTGATATAATATAAAATTTATATTATTTAATATTATTTCAGTTTAAACATACAACTATTGTCCCCAGGAATTTTTTTGAGGTTAAAAATTTCTCAAAAAAATATTAAGAATTTCCCAACTTTTTACCCAAAAAAAGCTTTATCCCTGAAGAAACTTCCCAACTATACCGATTACTGATGTGATTAATTAGCCACTACTGTTGGCTTTTATAAGCTATTTTTTTATATTCAAAATCCAAACTTTGACCACTCTATTTTATCAGTCTATCAATGTCATTATTAACAATCAATGCCTTAATTATAATGAAATCAGGTAACAACACCTTAATTAATTCCCCGTAACATGACCAAAAGATAAAAAAAATTTCTTCCCCTCTACCAAATTTTTTGGTTTTTCTAAAAAGGAAAATAAAAGGCTAAAAACCTATAGTGTAACGTTTAAGGCTATGCCGTGAATTAGTTATAAGTCGTACAAAAAAAATACATGACAAAAATTTTTGGAATTTTGGTCCTCTTTATTTTCATAAAGAACGTTTTTTTCCTAGGGTACACAGAAAAAAAGGATTCTTTGAACCAAAGTTAATGTCTTTGAATGAAGAACGCGGATCTTCATTTAAAACCCCGTGCTCTTCATTCAACGACATTGACTTTGGTTCAAAGAATCCTTTTTTTTTTCTATGTTGTTTTTTTAATTGCGGACCTAAACCCTACTCAATAAACCCAGAATCAAAACTCCCTGAATTATTTCCAGGTAAAGCCGGCTTTTATTGACCTGACAACTGGATTATTAGCGATTTAATCGATGCGATTTATTTTTTTAGACAGTTTTTTTTATCTCAAAACGTGATTGACTGCAATAATGCTCTTTGAACATGAAAGGATTTAATTTTGGTTTATTCGCAATTTTTGTAAATGGTAAATTTATTATTGAATAAAATTTCTATTTGAAACGTTTAGTTTTCCGTTTTATATTTTAGAACTTCTGTTTTATATATTAGGACTTACTTTTAGGACTGTGTCTTAAACAATGAACTTGAGGAGTGGGGGAACAGGAATGGCGTCTGAACAAGTGGCTAATATGAATGGCAGCCATTAACCGCATTCTTTATTCTAGGGGGTTCAAATTTTTCACACTAGGTGGTGCCATTTGGTAACTTTATAGGGAATTTTCATCTTGGTGCTTTCAGAGACCAACTTATCTCTGGTGCTTAAAGCACCGTGCTTTATTGACAATGAAGTTTTTAGGGTTATGTACAATGTCAGTGGATTTAAAAACGGTATAAAAAAACATTTATTTCTCAAAAAAACATATTTCTATTTGAAAAAATTACAGAAATGTATAAAATTAAAAAAATAATGACATAATTAAAAAAATAACTAATAAAATAAAAAAAAAGGTAGGTCAGTTGAATATTTTCTCAAACCTTCATTCTTATACATTTTGGTACTGGCGTGTAAATTGTCTTAATTAGGGTCACTCGATCAGTTTTTGCTTTGTCTAGTTGGTGTGTTAGTGTGTTTTGGTGTTTGGTCGATTTGGGCTTTTGATTTGAGGTGAAAACTTCCACAAACCCAAATGGCTAACCACCAAAACACTAGACAAAGTAACAACTGATCAAGTGACCATAGTCTTAATAATTTTATTACTTTTTTTATTCAGTGTCAATTTTGATTAAATTCATCATAATTTAGTTATAAAGTAGCATTCACTGATCTAAAATTAAATAAGTTTTATAAAGGGAGCTTCGAGTCATAACTTCCAACCAGTCGAAACTCTAGCTCTGGGGCTAGGGAACGTTCAAGTATTACGTAACACAAATTTTGATCATTTTGGACCTCCCCCCCCCTGTAACGCTATTTTCCTATACCATTAACATGAGCGGAACACTCCAAAATGCCCCCCCCCCCTAACTTAATACTTGAACGTTCCCCTAGTATTCCAACCACTTGATTTTAAAAATTTTAAAGCTTTTAAGGTATATTTTGGTCAGAATTGTATTCTCCCCGTTTGAATGGGGACTATGCCCCCGTTTAAATGGGGGGGGGGCATCAAAAACACCAAACAGGCAAAAAAAACTGACCTACACCAAAGAGTTAGGTTACGTTATGTTTAATATCTATAGATATACAACAGTGCAAAATCGGTCGGAACTCCAGACACTCTATTGTATAAATACTTGTAATAAAAAAATGTACATATGAAAATCTTATTTTTGAAATACACTCCCTATTTTTTCAGGTTTGGACTTTGGCTTTCTTCAGAAGTACTTTCTCTTTTCCAAAAACCATGTCATCATATTTAAAATGCCTTGAGCAAACAAATTTATTCTCAGAAAAAGTATACCTACGTAGATTTTTACACTGCGGCAGCCAATGACACAGCAAGATATAATTAGAAAAGTTTTTCTTGTATACTAATCACTCACTAAAAAACTATATATACACTTACACTACGGAAATTAATAAAAATAAAAAAACTACCATATAAAAAAAATTCTCAAAAATGCTCAAACATATAATAAATTATTCACAGATAAAGATATCAACATTTCAACCGCAAGTATTACCAGGAAAAACTAGTACGATAACAGAGACTACAATTTCTGATGATAAAATTCCTTATACAGTTACCAAATCGCACCACCTAGTGTGAAAAATTTGAACCCCCTAGAATAAAGAATGCGTTTAATGGCTGCCAACGTAGTGTCACTACTTATTTGTATTGGAATCCTGTTCCCCCACTCCTCAAGTTCATTGGTCTTAAATCTACAGTAACTATCAATAGGTTATCACTACCTTATACGCAGAAAAAACGGATTTCTAGAACCAAGGACGCGTGTCTTTCGATATTTTCAAAGCCATTCTTTTGTTTCAAGGCTAGCATTTCAGTGTCCTTAAATGAAGAGCGCGGATCTTCATTCAAAAACCCATGCTCTTCATTGAAACAAAAGAATATGGCTCTGAACATATTAAAACACCTTCCTTGGTTCAAGGAATCCTTTTTTTCTGTATAGATTTTTAATATTCAAAAAAACAAAGTTTTTCGAATATCAAAATGGCGATATTTGAAATAACAGCATGTTATTAACAGGTATAGTAAATACCACATAAAAAATAAGAAATTGGTGATAAAAATTTGTTATAGCGGTATACCTAGAGGGTTAAAGAGAACATTTTTATGAGAAAAAACTTAATAACTTTTTCATCCAATCATAAAATAAAATATAAAATTAGTAATCTATATCAGTGGACCTTTATTAATATCTCTAGGGGGTTGTCTTACTTTCGAATCCAAATAATCTCTATGTTTTCAGAAGTTTGTACCGCGTTTTCCTCTCTAGAATAAGTAAAAACTAAAAAATTATCAGGCGCTGCCCTGGTTACTTATTATAGAAAAGAAAATGTACGGTTGCGATCGGCTAACTGGCATCAGTACGGGCACAGGGGTTCATGGATTAAAAATTATGATAATAAGCTTAGTTTAACACCTTGGGCGCCAGAATCTTGTAAACATACATGTGCTTGGCAGTTTATGTGTTAAGATTCAAACACATAAAAAATAATGTACTAGAATATTAATTATCTTTTACAGCATGTATAAACCTGAAAAATAACTATGATTTGAATAGATTTGTATATTTTGTGTTGATTATAATTTAAACAAAAACTCAAATATGTGCTGTTACAATGTTTATTTAAAATGACAAGTAGACAACTTTAATTAATCATATTAATTAAAATAAAATTATAAATTACCAAAAGTATGGTGAAAAGACCCCATTGCGAAATATAAAAAAAAATGTGGTGAACTACCCTATTGCAAAAATGTTAAAATATGTATACCAAAATTATTATGGTGAATAACCTAAATAAAAACAGTAATATAAGGTATGTGTTAATAAGTGAAAAATAGTAATCTAGGCGTACTGCCCAAAGTTGCAACTTTGTTTACAAACCAACCTAGAATATTCATAATAAACTAGAGCACCTTAATAAATATTAAAATTTGAGAACTTGGATATTTTACCAAAAATAAATATAGTAAACCGCATTTTCATTATTTACACTAAAACTATAAAAACCTGTTAATTAAAGTTGTCCCTGGAACGACCAAATACGTTGTCCCACTCCCTGATGATGTACGTCACTGTGCAGAACATTTCCTTGTCCTTGCCTTGAGAACTCCTTACAAATTTGAACACGTTTGAAACTCAAACGCTTGAGGATCCATTGAAACGTTTGTAAACCTCTTGGCTTAAAAACGGTACTGCAATTTACTGAACATCTTGAAAAATCTTGAAAACTCTTGAAAACTAATGTGGAAAATTGAAGAACACCTCAATGAAAATTGAAGTTAAAGTTGAAATGGAAAGCTTCGCCATCGATACTCGTAAAATTTGAGATAACGGTAACGTTGTAAAATATAAAAGCTTCACCAACAATATTCATAAAATTTGGGATAGAGGTATCGTCAAAACATTCGAAGAACGTTAGAACAGAAATGGAAAAGCTTCACCAACAATCTAGAAAGAAAGAACAGCGACTTTAGAACTCAGCCATCGATATGAAAAATCGAAATCCGTAATTAGATTTAAAATAAACTTACCCAGACCAAAACTGAATTAATTGGAGCAGTAAGTGCTGAATACTAGAATACTCTGCAGCCTGAAGCCTTCATCTGTACGCCTCTAATGAAAATAAAGAAAACAACGTGTTAAACACTTGTAACTTAGGTAACCAAAAAGCGACTTACTTTGAAAGATGAATATTGTGGAATTTCCATTAAAACTGCTTGAACTAATTACGTAGGATTATACTACACTTCATTACAAACTTATTGCAACATTTTTACACAAACATAAACCACGGATGGTTTCACAAAAATCAGATTCTGATTTTACGACCTGAACGCCATTGCTTGTCGTTTTGAAAAAGAACGCCACTCCCTTCAACTCCGGCAAGGTACAAAACTCCCCCCGTGGCGAAACTTGGAACTACGAACAACAAATCGATTTTGAGGGTAGGCAACACAAAAAACATCTATTCATAATCCCCATAATACTTGAAAATAAAGAAAAAGAATACTCTAAATAAGTTTAAAATGCCTAGCCATACATCTAACAATCGTTTCATATGGTTTAAGAAATGATACGACGAAAATAAACCAACTTGAAGTCATCAGCTGACCATGCAATGCATACTGTATACCTGAATGCGGGTAGAAGTAAAACTAACCTCAAAATTAGGTAAACAATCTTTGATAATGATTTTATCCGACTTCCAGAAGCTTTAGCTGTGATTAAAAAAGGTAAGACTAGCTGAAAAACATCAGTAGCTAACTCAAGTACTGAATGTAGTAGATTACTAGACGTTTGTTATTATATTTTAGGCTATCAAAAGTAAACACCAAAAATAAGACAAATTCTGTAATAAAAGAAAAATGACCCAGCAAATGGAATCAAGGACCATCGCAAGACTTCCACAAGACCATACAATAAGTCTGTACTCAATCTTATATGTGCAAATAGAAAGAAATACTAACTTCTGAAAAAATGGTAACATCGTATGATTACGTGACACAGATCAGGTAATCTTTAAAAACAGTGGCAGTCATAACTGCTACACAGCCCTCCTCCGAATAAATAAAAAATATTTATTCCCAAAAATATTTTTTAACCCAGAGTATAAACTCCAATAGTTAACTCTAAATAGAACATTACAATATCACAAAGAATAACCCCGTAACCAAAAAAAATTACTCCTAACTTATGCTACTAGCATATTCTGATTCTGTAACCAAAAACTATTAAATTTACTTATTATTTATTGTAGCTTTATTCCCCTTTCCGAATATATACAAAAATAAAAATATTTATTTATTTTTCATTGCATTTCTATCCAATTTTTATGAATCAATATTGAATCAATGTTTATTGAACTTGTTATTGAATGCATTTTTATTGAATTTTTAGTTAAGCCTGATATCTACGCGTACCACACGCCTATTTACTAGGGACAAATCCATGAATTGACAAAATCGAGTTATAGTTACACAATCGGGAAGTTACATAATCGGGAAAATTCTTATTAACTAAAATTCAACAACAATGACTTTTTAATATCAATAATCCTTATTATTGACACTAAGTCCAAAAACTTTTTAGTCCATAGTTTTGACCGTTATTAACCTTTTAATTTTTCAGGTATTCTAATCAAGATCTCAATCAAAACTGAAGAACACTCACTCTACACCCATCTACTAAAATGTCGCAGCAATCAGTTCTAGACCTGATCCCTCGAGCATCAAAGAAAATATTTTTTTTTTTTACAATATTTGACTTTATTTTATTTAAAATAAAATTTAACTATTTACACTTGACTTTTACTCACTCTTAGCTAATATTTACAATTAACGGTTTTATTTTTCTTTCTGAAATTTAAAAACTCATGCATGCAGTTATCCGACGGATACATCACTATTCGAACCCAAATATTTCTTAAGATCTTTAACGTGCCAGTCTCCAATGGATTGACCGTTTTTATCCTGTAACACATAAACCAAATTTGACTTTTTACCTATTATCTTACATAACACGTACTTAGGCGCTAATTTTGACGCAAAATAATTTACTGCGCTGGAAAGAACTTTATTTCTTTTCCATACCTTCTCACCTATCGTGAACGTTACGTCACGCTTTCTAAGGTTATAGGCTCTTCTATTTCGCTCGTATGCTTCATGCAATTTAGTTTTTACATCCGCAAAAATGTCTTTTAACCCAACTAAATCCTTAAAATACATTTCCCGAGAATCCGGTTCCAACTCAACGTCTTGAGTGGACGAAACTTTGCCATAGTAAGCCCCTGTTAAAGGTACGATTCTTCCAAAATTGAGAAACGCCGGCGAATGTCCGTGGACCTCATTAACTGCGGTACGAAGCGCAAGACCTATTTTACCTATATTTTTATCCCATTCCCGGTGATTTTCTTTTATATAAGACCTTATCGCCGTTTCTACCGTTCGATTCTGTCTTTCTGTAGGATTTACTTGTGAATGAAATTTGGCATTGTACCAGATTTTTTGAACTTGATAGTCCTCCGCAAGCTTTTTGAAAGCTTTCCCAGCAAACTGAGTACCATTATCGACAATAATGTACTGCGGTACGCCATATATTAAGAACACCTGATTTTCTATAAATTTTATTACACCTTGAGCAGTAGCTGTTTTCAAAGGTTGTAAAAGTGTATATTTTGTGAACCAATCAGATACTACTAATAAATAACAAAACCCTCCATTCGATCTAGGTAATGGACCTATAAAATCTGTTGAAATACACTGCCAAGGGAAACTAATATTCTTTTCTTTACCCATCAACCCATGACGTGCATAATTCGGAACCTTTTGTTCAGCGCAAATTTTACAACACTTAACATATTTCAAAATATCTGATCTCATACGTGGCCAAAAATATTCTTGTGATACCCTATTAAAAGTTTTATAAAAACCCATGTGAGCTGCTAAAGGATCATCATGACATTCTTTCATAACAAGCACCCTACAGAGTCTCGGAACCAACAACTTCCACTCTTTAATATTCGTTTTAATACCTAAATTAGAACGATCAAATTTATATATTTTATCTTCTACAATTCTATACTCTTTATATTGATTTGGACTCTTCAATATCTTTTCTCTTAATGAAACATAGTACTCATCTTTACCATACTGTTCCGAATCAAATGATATTAAATTAACTGACGGAAATACTGGTTTTTCTGGTTCAACTTCTTCAAAAGCCCTACTTAATGCATCTGGAACTACTTGTAAACTACCCTTACGATATGTAATATTCATGTCATACTGTTGGAGTTTAACCGCCCATCTAGCAATTCTTCCTGTCGGGTCTTTAAAATTTGCTAAATACTTTAAACTAGAATGGTCTGTTATAACATTAAACCTAACTCCTTCAATATATCCCCTGAAACGATCAATCGCGAATAAAAGAGCTAAACATTCTTTTTCACCGGTGCTAAAATTTCTTTCTGATCTTGAGAGAGTTCTTGAGGCGTATGCAATAACCTTTTCCTTTCCCTCCTGAACCTGTGTTAACACTGCTCCCAAACCTACATTACTAGCGTCACATTGTATGGTGAAAACAAGGTCGTACCTAGCACTGGTTAAAACCGGAGCTGAAACAAGAGCTTCTTTTATTTTAACAAACGCGACTTCAGCTTCATTATTCCATTTAATTGGTTGTTTCTTTCCTAAACCTTTCAGCAAAGCATTAAGTGGTGCTACTAACGTTGCAAAATTTTTTACAAACCGTCTGTACCATGAACATAACCCTATAAACCGTTTAATCTCTGTAGTTGTACTAGGACGTTTATAATTTAACATATCCTGTACTTTTTCTATATCTGTGCGTAACCCTTCTCTATCCAAAACAAAACCCAAATACTTTAATGATTTTCTAAAAAATTTACACTTATCAAAATTTATTGTAAGATTAGCTTCTTTTAAAATACGATAAACCTCTTTTAGCAGACGTATATGTTCTTCAAAACTAGATGATACTATTATTATGTCATCTAAATATACAAAAATATATGGTTCAAAGGCAGCACCAAACAATTTATCCATCAATCGTTGTTGCCTTTGCGCCGCGTTAGCCAACCCAAAACACATACGATTAAAGTGAAATAGACCATAGCCAGGTACAGTGAAAGCGCATTTTTCCTTTGACCTTTCAGTCAGTGGAATCTGCCAAAAAGCTTTTTTCAGATCGATTGTAGAAATATATCTCGCCTTACCAAGCATACTTAAAATTCTATCAATTTTTGGTAATGGATAAGAATCCTTCTTTGTTTGAGCATTTAATTTTCTACCATCGAAACAAAGCCTATGCGATCCATCAGATTTTTTCACTAACAATACCGGACTATTATAATCGCTATTCGAAGGAGAGACTACCCCTTGTGCTAACATATCTTTTAATTCTTTAACTAAAATTTCTTGCATATACGGAGACATTTGGTATTGTCGCATTTTAAAAGGTTTGTTATCCCCAGTATCAATATCATGTTTCATTATATGAGTACACCCTAACTTATCTTTTTTTAGTTCTTTGAACAAATCTTTAACTTTATTAGCTAAATGTTCCTGATCACTACTTAACTCTAAAATTCCAAATTCATTACTAGAATTAATACTATTTATTTCTACTTTATTCAAAAATTTCCAAGAATTATTTTCGAAACTTAGAGATATAGAAAATTGTTTCAAAAAATCTACTCCAAAAATAAATTCTGTTTGCAAAGTCGGTACTACTAAAATTTTTAAAACATTTACTGTATCATTGACTGTAATTGGTAACTCCACAAAACCTAAAACTTTTTGATGTGCCTTATCAGCCGTAGTTACATATGGTATACTACTATTACAAATTTCTAAATTTAAACTTTTAATCAAACTAATTCCCAAATTTCCTATAACTGAACAGTTAGCGCCAGTATCTATTAATGCTACTATTTGCTTATTAGCGATACTTGCTTTTATATAAGGCCTATTATCATTTGGTAAATTTTCAAAAGGATTTAAATTTACTAAGGAAATTAAGTGATTTTTATAAAATGCTTTTACTTTTTCTAGCCAAATTGTCCAATTGAACCAATTGTCTTCGTAGCTACTAGTTATCTTACTATCAGGTATGGCCTTATGAAGTAGTGAGCGTCGGCCGGGATTTCCCACTACTGCTCTACATTTTTTTGACAATTAGAACAATCTTTTAAAAATACGTCTTTTTTTCCACAACGGTAACAAAACTTAGTCCTTTTTGCAAGACATTTACTAAAAACATGATTAATTCCATTACAATTATAACAGACTATTTGCTTTACTTGATTACTACTATTTACTGTACTATTATTTTCTGAACTGCTATTTTTCTGATTTTTATTACTATTAAAATTACTGCTACTATTACTACCAAAAGATTTATATCCATTATTTCTGAAATTTCTATTATAGTTACCATTACTATTATTATTATTTCTAAAATTGTTACTAAAATTACTATTTGAATTTATCTGACAACAGTGCCCTTCTTTACAAACATTTTTACTACTACTTGCTTTATTTACACAACTACTTTCCTCTGCAAAACTACTATCTTGAGTTTCTACCACATTTACCCTAGGTACTGATTTCTTATAAATTGCGTTTTTATTTGTTACACTTTTTTGTTTCAAAATGTAAGCTTCATCTAACTTTTTACAATACTTTCTGAGGTCTTCAATCGAGTTTACTTCTACTAATGATAACGGAGTAAAATAATGTGGAAGTATCCTTTCCCTAATTGTTTTCAATTTTGTAAAATCACTAGGATAACGCAAAAGTCTCTTAAATAATGTCTCCATAGCCGCTGTAAAAACTGAAATTGACTCATCTGGTTTTTGATACTTTGCCCTGATGTCATCCCAAGTATGATCATCTACACTAGCAGACAAAAATTCTTTCTTTAATAATCCTATTAACTCTGACCAATTATTAACTGAACTTTTAACTGACAAAAACCAAGAGAGCGCCGGCTCTTTAAATAAGTCATAAGCTGTTTTAAATAAAATTTCATCTGAGACGTTTCTACAAACTTTTAAATAATCTACTTTTTCAATGAACGAAAGTACGTCTCCAGTACCGTCAAAAGAAACACCCCATTTATAAACAGGTACAGGCTTTATAAAGTCCGGGTCTGATCTAGCCGAAGTATTAGCTGCTGCATGAAACGTTGTGTCATTTAAAGAAATTCTTGTCATATTAGTTTCATTGACCTTATTCTCATGCGCAGTATGAGCCTCAATCAAATCCGCCTCTAATTCTAAACAAGTGGCTTTAGAAATCTGTAAAAATTTTGTCCTATCTGCTTCTTTATCCTTTACTTCCGGAAACCTATTTAAACGCTTATTTATGTGCGCTAGATTTGACTTTATACGAATGAGTTGAGAAATTGAGTACTCAAACTCCTCAAGTTCTTTAACTAAAGTTTTTACAATATCAATATTATCATTAATAGCTTTTACCTCATTATTGAAATTAAACTCCGGATCGACATATTTATTGTCCTCCGTTTCCCTTGCTATAGCTCTACTCAATGTTTTAATTTTCGCATTTCTATCATTCCTAGCCGTTAAAGACCTAATACGCAATTCATAATTTATTTGCTCTACCGTCAAATATCTAAGATCCATTTTATTTAAATCTTCCATGATTAAAATTTTAATTTATTACTAAAATTTACTATCAACAATCTGTCAAAATCTGTCAAAAATCTTTCGCAATCTCTCTTTAAATAGTCAATATTCTTTCTAAAAATATTCACTCTCAAAAATCTTTTGAAAATCTTTCAGAAATCTTTCAAAAATCTCTCGCAATCTCACTCAAAATTTGCAATATTTTTTCAAAAATACTTGCCCTGTCCGCCACTCTTTTTTAGATTCGGATCGGAACCAAAAACTCCACGATTTATTCTCGCGTACTACTACACCTTTTTTGTTCACCCTGTATATTTCAGAATTTCACAAACTCAAAAAATCTCTCATCTTTCATCAAACTTTAATCCATTCTATATATTTTAGAATTTCATAACCAAAAACCTCTCAACTTTATTTTCTCCTATATATTTTAGAACTAAAATAACTCACTGGCCAAACTTTTCTCTCTTTATTTTACTCTATATATTTCAGAATTAAAATAATCAAAACTATGCACCAAAATGTTTGCTTTTCAAAAAAAATTCTCTCTAACTTTTATTTTTACCCTGTATATTTCAGAATCAAAAATAACCAAAAACTGTACCACTGCGTCCAATACTTTTTTTATTACGATCCTATATATTTTAGAATTCGAATAAAACTCAAAACTTTACCCTTTTGGTACTCTCAACCTATCCGTGGTTTCTTTTCTCCCTGTATACACCAAACTATTTTTTAAACATTGCACACCTATTGTTTAAATCAAATCAACAACCATATCCAGTTTTGTCTAAATATCTTAAAAATATCTTAAAAATATCTCAAAAAAAATTTTTTTTTTTTTTTTTTTTTTTATATTTTTTTCACAAACTTCAAAAATTTAAAAGTTAAACTAGCTTAATCCCACGTTATTTGGGCGCCATTGTGTACCGCGTTTTCCTCTCTAGAATAAGTAAAAACTAAAAAATTATCAGGCGCTGCCCTGGTTACTTATTATAGAAAAGAAAATGTACGGTTGCGATCGGCTAACTGGCATCAGTACGGGCACAGGGGTTCATGGATTAAAAATTATGATAATAAGCTTAGTTTAACACCTTGGGCGCCAGAATCTTGTAAACATACATGTGCTTGGCAGTTTATGTGTTAAGATTCAAACACATAAAAAATAATGTACTAGAATATTAATTATCTTTTACAGCATGTATAAACCTGAAAAATAACTATGATTTGAATAGATTTGTATATTTTGTGTTGATTATAATTTAAACAAAAACTCAAATATGTGCTGTTACAATGTTTATTTAAAATGACAAGTAGACAACTTTAATTAATCATATTAATTAAAATAAAATTATAAATTACCAAAAGTATGGTGAAAAGACCCCATTGCGAAATATAAAAAAAAATGTGGTGAACTACCCTATTGCAAAAATGTTAAAATATGTATACCAAAATTATTATGGTGAATAACCTAAATAAAAACAGTAATATAAGGTATGTGTTAATAAGTGAAAAATAGTAATCTAGGCGTACTGCCCAAAGTTGCAACTTTGTTTACAAACCAACCTAGAATATTCATAATAAACTAGAGCACCTTAATAAATATTAAAATTTGAGAACTTGGATATTTTACCAAAAATAAATATAGTAAACCGCATTTTCATTATTTACACTAAAACTATAAAAACCTGTTAATTAAAGTTGTCCCTGGAACGACCAAATACGTTGTCCCACTCCCTGATGATGTACGTCACTGTGCAGAACATTTCCTTGTCCTTGCCTTGAGAACTCCTTACAAATTTGAACACGTTTGAAACTCAAACGCTTGAGGATCCATTGAAACGTTTGTAAACCTCTTGGCTTAAAAACGGTACTGCAATTTACTGAACATCTTGAAAAATCTTGAAAACTCTTGAAAACTAATGTGGAAAATTGAAGAACACCTCAATGAAAATTGAAGTTAAAGTTGAAATGGAAAGCTTCGCCATCGATACTCGTAAAATTTGAGATAACGGTAACGTTGTAAAATATAAAAGCTTCACCAACAATATTCATAAAATTTGGGATAGAGGTATCGTCAAAACATTCGAAGAACGTTAGAACAGAAATGGAAAAGCTTCACCAACAATCTAGAAAGAAAGAACAGCGACTTTAGAACTCAGCCATCGATATGAAAAATCGAAATCCGTAATTAGATTTAAAATAAACTTACCCAGACCAAAACTGAATTAATTGGAGCAGTAAGTGCTGAATACTAGAATACTCTGCAGCCTGAAGCCTTCATCTGTACGCCTCTAATGAAAATAAAGAAAACAACGTGTTAAACACTTGTAACTTAGGTAACCAAAAAGCGACTTACTTTGAAAGATGAATATTGTGGAATTTCCATTAAAACTGCTTGAACTAATTACGTAGGATTATACTACACTTCATTACAAACTTATTGCAACATTTTTACACAAACATAAACCACGGATGGTTTCACAAAAATCAGATTCTGATTTTACGACCTGAACGCCATTGCTTGTCGTTTTGAAAAAGAACGCCACTCCCTTCAACTCCGGCAAGGTACAAAACTCCCCCCGTGGCGAAACTTGGAACTACGAACAACAAATCGATTTTGAGGGTAGGCAACACAAAAAACATCTATTCATAATCCCCATAATACTTGAAAATAAAGAAAAAGAATACTCTAAATAAGTTTAAAATGCCTAGCCATACATCTAACAATCGTTTCATATGGTTTAAGAAATGATACGACGAAAATAAACCAACTTGAAGTCATCAGCTGACCATGCAATGCATACTGTATACCTGAATGCGGGTAGAAGTAAAACTAACCTCAAAATTAGGTAAACAATCTTTGATAATGATTTTATCCGACTTCCAGAAGCTTTAGCTGTGATTAAAAAAGGTAAGACTAGCTGAAAAACATCAGTAGCTAACTCAAGTACTGAATGTAGTAGATTACTAGACGTTTGTTATTATATTTTAGGCTATCAAAAGTAAACACCAAAAATAAGACAAATTCTGTAATAAAAGAAAAATGACCCAGCAAATGGAATCAAGGACCATCGCAAGACTTCCACAAGACCATACAATAAGTCTGTACTCAATCTTATATGTGCAAATAGAAAGAAATACTAACTTCTGAAAAAATGGTAACATCGTATGATTACGTGACACAGATCAGGTAATCTTTAAAAACAGTGGCAGTCATAACTGCTACAAGTTGTTTCATTTTTTTTTATTATTTCATTACGCGAACAATAATAAAAACTAGTTTCTGTAAAATAAAAGTTTCAAATTACACATTTTTATATATAACTTAGTTTAGTTTTAGATTAACTTTCTAGAGGTATAGTATATTTTATAACTAGTATGGAATAGACAATATCCCGCGCGAGCATATTTACTAGTATAACTGAAAGTTTTCTACTATACACCGTTTTCAAAATAATTGTTAAAATAGACAAATTAAAATTTTGCAAATTACTCAATATTTTTGAAAATGGATATCCTAGGATTTTTGAGGTTGCTGAAACCGAATACGATGTTAAAAATTTTAAATTCAAAATGGCGGATCCAATATGGCGTTTGGACTTTTTAAAAGTTTCAATATTTTTTGCCGAAAATTAGTGATTAAGTATTTTTGAGGTCGCTGAAATGCCATATCGCCTTGTCTATTTCGACGCTATATTAGATCAGTCACTTTAATTTTGAATTTTTAACATCAGATTCTGTTCCAGCCTCAAACACCCTATGATAGGGTCCCTATTCATTTTCACACATAGAGGAAATGTGCCTAATTTCGGATGGTTTCCAAATTTCGGATAGTAGTGTATTTAAGATACTGTCTGCAAAGGTAAACAGAAACCTACTTTTATGTGAAGCCAAAAGTCAAACTAAATCCGTCCTGTAATATGATAACGGTAGAGCTTCTCCCCTTTAAATGGCAGCACAAATCGTTTATATTGCAAATGGCAGTTTTGTGCTCAGTTGCATTATTATGCTTGTTTATTTATAAATAATCGTTATAAAAGTTCGTGATTCTGTCTTGGGTAAGTTATGATGTTAGTTAAGTTGATCCACTATTCATAATTAAGCAATTTGAAAACGTAAACATTCTACAAATTTATAATCTAAAAAGCAGAAAGTTGCCTAATTTCGGATAGACCATTTTTGTGCATTTGATTCCCAATTTCGGATATCCGCAAGGTAATTATTATTCAGGATAACCAACCATTAATTATTATTTTTATAATGATACAACAAACTAAGATAAACAATTTTGAAAAAACGAAAATTACCTAAGATACTAAGATATTCGAAATTGGGAATCTAAAATTATAGTTCCTATAGTATTTCGTAGAAAATCGCTTTATGATTAAATTACGTCTTAAATGTGAAGGAATAACAAGAAACATAAGCAATGGGATCCAGATCTACTCTTGAAAAAATTTTTTCGGATATGTCCGAAATTAGGAGCCCTTTTTCAAATGCACAAAAATGCGCTGATTTTTTTTAACCGTGTTTTTTGGAAAAAATAAACTGTAATAAAATTGCTTTTATAATAAATCATGGTTCGCTATAATAAGTTGTATCTGGTTATATAAAAAAAATATCAAAAAGTAATACCGAGTATTAAATATTGAATACATTGTAAATGGTATCCGAAATTAGGCGACTTTCCTCTATTGTGTAATTGGTCAAAATTCTAATTAAAATGTCTATTTTAACAAGTTTGGGATCAATTATCTCTAAAACGGTTCGTGGTAAAAAAGTTTTAGATATCATGCTAGGAACTAGGTATTAGAAAGATTCAAAATCCGTTAACAAGACCGAGGCACCTTAAAATGTGTTTTATTTTGTAGATCCGTGTAATAAATAATACTTTTGAAGCTGTGAAGCTGCGAAGAATATATTAAGAAAGCTCAAAAATCATTATAATTAATTGAATCAACTCTGGATTTTTTCGAATAAACAAAACTGTGTTGAGATAACGATTTTCGACGATAACTACCGACATAAACACAGAGTGTTGTGTTTCTATTAGATGTTCCATTGAAGTTCGCGTTTGCAGTGAGCTTGTGCGCCCAAAGCTCGGTTCCGAGTTCTGTAATTTGTGTAACAGCTGTTGTTTGATAACAACTGTTTTTTTATCAGATTAACAAATTATTTTTGTTACACTTTTATAGTATTAATGTTTTTTTGGTAAGTTCAGAATTATCGTTAAATGTTATACCAGTATACAGGGTTATTCTTTTAAATAGTACGTCCCCCACCGCAACTTTTAAAAAAATTCAAAGACATTTTTTAATTTTTTATTTGGTAAGGCGGTACCAAGGGGATGTATTACCATTTTAAGACTAATTATTGATTATTTTATTTCAATTTTTTAATATTTATGCATAAAAATTTGAAATTTAAATAAATAAAAAAATAAAAAGACTTTTTATTGTGCCGTTCTATTTAAAAAAAATACGATATTTTTTTTTACTTTAAAACAGGATATCTATACTGTTTAAGTTTTATAATATTACAGACAAAAATCTATCCTTCATTAAAATTTATTTATAGTATTTTCAGTCTATTACACTAGGCAACACGGTTTCTTGCCCTGATTTGAGTAATGTGTTTTTTAACTAATTTTGAGTCGCTGAGACCGAATCTCGCTTTAGAATGTTTCTATTGCCTCGAGTTTCTGAGAAACATGAAATATATATGGTAAAACATCATTATTTTCGCCCTCTTTTGTTCTACTGGCATAGGAGATAAAAATATTTTGAGGGCAAATTTGGATTGGGCGACTCAATATTAGTTAAAAAATACCCAACTTGATTTAAAAACTTTAAATTTATAGGTAAAATAAATAGAGACTAGGGAAAAAAATGCATATTTTTTAAAAAATGGATCCTATGACAAAACTAAGTAAGGGTGGGGTGAGGAGATAATTTCTATAAGGGAACTAGCTTAGGGTCACCTACTTATGCTAAAAAAGATCTAAAAGCGTCACTAGGGAGTCAAAAATGAACTAGAAATATGTTACGTAATACGGTTCTTATGTGATCAAGTAACATTTTTTTGATGTATAACCATTAAAAAAAAACACAAAAAATACGCAAAATTTTTTTATACATTATTTTTATATTAGCATAATTGCCTGTACTAAAATTTAAAAAATAACACTAGTAGGATTTTTTTAAGGTCAAATTCAGATTCTGGGCCTATAAATTGATAAGAAAAATATATTTTTTGCCCTTGGAAAAAAAGCTTACGCTGTGTGCTTTAATTTTATTTTTTTTAATTTATTTTCTTTTTACGAACAAATTAAGCCAAATAAAACAATGTCCTTTGCATATCGATTTTTAAATTCCTCGTATTTTATTTAATATACCCTAAAGTTTTTAAAATCCTACAATTTTTTTTTAAGATTTTGAAAAAATCCGTCATTATTTCCTGGACTTATATCTCAAAAATGTGAGATTGTG
>OY294050.1:9003648-9036999 GCA_958510825.1 Brachypterus glaber
CTGCTGAAAGTACATACTTATGTATACAGGATGGGCCAAAAAAACGAACACTTTTATAACTTACACTGTAAAATCGATCAAAAATCATTAGGGGCTGTCCATATATTACGTAACGCAGTTTTTCAAATAAATTGACCCCCCCTCCCCCATGTGTAACAAACTGTCACATTTCGTTTTTCTCGACAAAACAAACATGAACCTAAAATATAGTATAACATAACCTTCAAAAAATCACTCAAACTTTAAAAAAATATTCATAATCAATATCACACAGGGAAAAAATACTATGTACCTCTTTTTACACTGAGTGTCACATATAACACGTATATGGTTTATGCACAGGTACACAAAATAGTACACACATTAGTGCTCTGTGAGTACACATTCCGCGCGAAAATGTATCATCGCCGATGATTTATCGGCAAGATCACGCAAGAAGAGGGCCGTAAGATTTTTTTTAATATCAATGTCAACAGTTTTTTACTGATTACAATATTATTTAAATATGCATAGTTTCGTCAATTTTTGTGTGAAAAAGGGAATTATGGGCCACTAAATAGTAATTTATGTTGAAATAAAAATACATCTGTCAAGCTTAGGAAATAAACATTAAATTTATTAAATTCCGTTACGTAACGTTTACCTAGACCCCCCCCTCCCCTCTGTCACAAACTGTAACAATTTCTCTGACACCCCCTAGGCGCGTTACGTAATATATGGACAGCCCCTTATACCTATTCCTTTTTAAAAAATGTAGTGTAAAAGCTTTACCTACATTACATTAGATTACATGTTTGTTTAACCTCGTACTATTCTACTTAATTAAGCATTCCCTAAGTCCAGGGCTTGTTTGGAATAGTAGTAGAGGGAACCACCGGCTTATACTGACTTTTGAACCAGTTTTAATAATAATAGGACGTCTATTAATAATAGACCCTGTATATTTTATTTCAGGAGTATGATGGGAGCTACGTATACCGTACCGATCGCAATCGGCGTGCTACTGATGATTTGTATAACCATAGTTTTTGTAAAATACCACATAAACAAGAAAAAATTACAGCAATGGGACTCTTTGGACCGAGTACCATATTTTCTAAACCACCATCAACAGCCTGCAATGAAAATCAAAGAAAAACATTCGTATGCTGTCTACAATACTGTGAGTAAACTTTTTAAAAAGTTGTTAAGTTAATAACAAAATTTAACGAAAAAAAACGTGCCGACTTCTGTGTCTCTAAAAAGTAAAAAATAAAAACGAAAATCACTTTTATGCGGGTGCCAATCAATTTTCTAAAAACAGTATTTTTCGTCCTTGTTCATAAACTACTATTTTTTTAGTCATCGACTTTTCTGTCTAGGGGATAAAATTTGTAATTTTAGACTAATTATAGTGATTTTTGACCTCCAGCAGCACTAAATCTTCTTCACCACGCACACAGGTAAAAAAAGCCCAAAAAATGGAAAAAAATCATGAAGCGTCGTAAGTTAAATATTTATAAACCTTATAGTAATACATTTTATTGTAAATGTTTGCGACTTTGCGTAAAAAATTAAATTTAAGTGGACATTGCATATACAATATCTTACTCAATTTTCTTTAGGGCTGTATTTTTAAAATTTTAAAACATCGTACGAATATTCTATTACTGTTGCTAATTAACTGGCTTATTTACCTGCTATCTATTTATTATTTGTTATCTAAATAATAATTACTATACTAAATTAGATTTACGTCCAGAACAGATTTATATGTTTTTAGATTTTGTATTGTTTAGTGCCTATTCACAGACTTGCATAAGAACGTAATATACAGTGTGTCACATTTAAGATAAAGACACCCCTATATTTTCGGTATTTGAATGAATACAGATTTGATTTTTAGCACAGTCATACACCTGTATGACTGTGAGACCCTGTACAGGGTGATGGGTCGCATTTTTTAAGATACTCAACTAAAACCTGAACTTTAAACTCAGCCTACTACGAACTCACAAACAGGGTAAATTCTCGATATTTTGCTTCGAGTTTGGACTTTGGCCAAAAAAAAAATATAAGAAAAAGTGGTTCGGAATATTATTTTAACCCCATATACCGATTTCATGACAAAATTGGCCTTTTTTAATTTTTTCACTATTTTGGTCTATTATAATACACAAAATAATTACAAGTTTATCTTTTAATTTGATCTTATTTTGTAGGGTATAGGGCCGCAAATAAAAAAAACTAATTTTGCGACCTTGAACTCGATTTAGAACTGTCATTTTTTTGACATATTTTTGACAAAAAATGGATTTTTCAAAATATCTCAAGATTGGTGGATCCTAGGGCCAGAAACGTTTTATACGAAAATAAAGGAGCAAATATCCAGCATTTTTTGTCTTCTGTATTATTTTTTGTACGACTAATTCATTGCAGCGCCTTAAACGTTAAAGGTCGACATGCCTCTTAGAACATTTTGGGAGAAAATTAAAAAAATCGATCTCTCGCTTTCTTTTAAATTTTTGAAAAAATACAAATTTTAAAATAGTTCACCCATTTGTGTCCCATTATCTCTAGATCACAATCAATTTTCTATTGAAAATCATCATTTTATTAAGTATGATAAAACCTTTAAAATGACATTTAACATTTTCGTGGATCCTTAACAATGCCGGCATAGATTTCCCGAATTTTTACGTTTTTAACGTCAACGTCAACCAATCTTAGTACCAGGTTAAACAATAAACAAACAACAACAAAAAATCTAGTGTCCTTGCGTAGCTCCCTTAAGGCTCATTTCCGGACCAACCTTTATATGAAATTTTCATGTTTTTGGATGCAGAGCAACCTCTTAAATTTTCTTATGCCAGATATTAATCACCTGGTAGCTAAAAAAACTTTGATGTAAAAAACATTTATATAAGTTCATAAAAACTAAAAACTTTTCCAGTTTTCATTTTTCTAGTAAAATATAATTTTCAATCGTTTATTGGCGATTTTTCAAAATCCTCTATCTACAGTTTATAAATAATACGTTTTAATTTGAGAAAATATTTGGAAGCATATACTTGCGCCTTCACCATAATTGTAATAATCGAATAAGAAGACCACAGGCCAAAAAGGATGAATGTCCAAAATATCGTATGTTGCAAACCTAGCTTATATAATTCTTATAGATTAAATCACAAAAATAATTTTTGGGACGAACACGCATGTCCCTCATTGTTGCGAAGGATTTTCTTTTTGAGAGACAGGAATGTCCCTCGTGGGACTCGACGTGTTAAAATACCGAAATTGTCGAATTTATTTAGTAAGCACAAAAACAAACTACTAAACAAAACCCTAACCGTTACCACACTCAAAGTAGGTAGCTTGTTACAATGCCTCTGGGGCCTTAACGCTTACCGCGTTGAGCGTGGGTTGAAAGTTATGTTTCTATTGATTTTCAGGCTACACTCTAAATTTGTCCAATCTTACAGTAGTTTTAACTGTAATAATTAAAGCAATTTTACAATGTCAGAATGTGAATTTACAATATTTATTAAATTGACCTCAATATTACTGGGTTTAGTAAAATCTCAGCTCTTTTCCTGTCGGTACAATAATTTTGCATTAAAATTCATGCATGTGGTCCAAAAACCCGGCACTTTTACAGACAGTTCCGAAAATTACCATAATTATAGCTTACATTCTACAAAAGATAGTAGTAAAATTACCAAAATGAAAATTCACATTTTTACAGATAACTTTGAATTTACAGTACTGATTTAAATTTACCACTTTCTTTGCTGGCAACATATGACCTACTTTATTTGCTCTAAAATTACCATATTTGTATTTACAGTGTGGAGCCCAGAGTTTATTAATTCTTGTTTTAAAGAAAATGATTATTAGTAATTATATACCAAGGTAGAGAAGACATTTTTTATAGCCAAGGCTATAATAGTTTTCTCCACAGTAGTTTATATATTAGTTTTTCACTACTGGCACTATTTAACTATTTTTATTTAAATAATAAAATAAATTAATAACAGAAATGATATTTCTTGAAATTTCATAAAAATCAAGTAGCATTTGCTTAAATAAATTTTAGAACTGACGTTTAAAAAGTTTATTTTTTTATTTTTTTATAATATTTAGCTAACTATTTATTGTATTAATTGGTAATAATTATAATTAATTATGTTTAATAAATAAAAGTTATTTAAAGCTATTTTCTTGGGTTTAATTAGTAAAGATTGCACAAAGAACTGAAACATCTAAAGTGACAGAAATCAATTGTTTAAAAAATTTACTCCTACTAGGAGAGAAAAAATTATTATTGCTATAGGTGAAGAAAATTGATTTCACAGTTTGAAAACATAATAAATAATGGTACGTTCTAAAGCTAGTAGTGAAAAAATACATTATAACATTTCCCACAGAAGCGCCTTCGCCAAAATTGCAAAAAGTACACTGTAAAAAGTAAACTGAATATTCAGTTACAAATTGATAGGAAATACAAAGTTAATATTCTGTACAATTGTATTTTAATTTTTTTTAAAAACACTAAACATTTCATGTCCGTCCTTAAATATTAAAGTACGTGACTTTAGAACTATGGTGTTTTTAACAATTTGTAAAGGATCATAACTTCCTATCCATTTGTAACTAAATATTCAGTTACAAATGGATATTAAGTTATGATCTTATACAAATATACTTTAATTTTTGTTAAAAAGACTAGAGTTCTAAAGTCACGTACTTTAATACTTAAGGACGGACAAGAAATGTTTCGTATTTTTAACAAAAATTAAAGCACAATTGTATAGGATAATAACTTCCGATTTCCTATCCATATGTAACTGAATTTTTAGTTTACTTTTTACAGTGTAGGTAAAGTTTTCAATTTAAAAAATATGAAAATAAGAAAATTTGAAAACTAGGTACCTAATTCTTCTTCTTTTTATTTTTTTGTTTTTCGGCTTTGTAATTTATATTTCATCCGTCAGGTTACATGGTGGTTACATGATTAGGAGTAGTGTATTTTTGAGTGACACAGGGAATGATAAAGTGTAACTAGTGTAGATTGGGATACATTATTACTAAGAATACGTAAGCTGAAAATATATTTACGTAAGGCCGAGGCCAATGAATCAATATGGTTGTCCCAAAATAACTTAGGGTCGAGGGTTACTCCCAGGAATTTAAATGATTCAATCTCGTTCACACCTTGCATGTTTTTAAGACTGAATACCAAATTCTGTGTCTTCTGTGCATAGTTGGTTCTCTATCAGGTTTTGATAAAATTTAAAGTAAATGTATAACCTAGAAAATTAAGCATATATGTGCTGTACCTACCACTTAATAAAATAACCCACAGCGCTAGAGTCACATTGTCAGGCAGAATACTAAAGACGAACAAAAGTTCCGTCTTTAGTAATAGTTCTACATCCTATTTAAATGAGATAATTAAGAACACGAACGTGATTTAACTGCAAAGTTATTGTCACGCAAACATTTTAAGAATAATTAGAAACAAACTCCGCATTTAGTTATAGGCACACCACTTATATATTTATTTTTATTCCACTAGTGTGGAAAATATCATAATTCATTTAGATTAATATTTAGAGCAAAAAAGTTTAAATAAAACTTATATGATATAACAGTGCGCATAACCTAAAAATATTTTCAGTTACAGGGTGTCCATTTTTGCCTGACAACACCTAACTTTGTTTTTTCGTAATGAAATTCCATATTTTTTATTACATTGTTAAAAAGTACATCAGATTATACAAATTTTAATATAACATAGTACAAAATATATAATCTCTGAAATAAGTTATTTTTTTAGTAAAATATGACGTTTTCAGAGATATACTCATTAGGGTGCCCAGGACCTACAGAATTGTTTGGGTCCCACTCCTCAAAATTGTTCCTTTAGGTGAAAAAACATCCCTGATTTTTTTTTAGATTTTTTAATAGTATATTAAAGTACTAGTTTCATAACATACGTTATAATCGAACGAGTACAAGTTTACAAAACGAGCCGCTTGCAGGTTTGAATAATATATATTTGTGTACAGAATATAGTTATGTTTTATAAAATAAACTACGCAGTATATTCGCACATTGTATCGAGTTTTCTTGGGGAACTATAAAATAAAGTTATTAGACTGGGCACTTGTTCCCAAGGTACTCGAGTGCGGACGGCTAGCAGGCATCAGCGGGGCAATTGGGCAATGAGTCGGCAAATATGGTAGGCCTTGAGCGCCAGGAGTTTTGAAAAACAAAACAATAAACTATAGTATGAGTAAAAAACTCCAAATACTCATATCGGTTAAATATATATATATATATATATATATCCAAAATTACTATGTGTAGGGTTGGTAACAGTAACTAAAAACAGTATATAATTAATGGCACACTTTTAATAAAACAAAATATATTACATACGTATGTATGCATAGTCGAAAATATGCATATTAGCAAAACTTGAAATTGTTTGTACTTAAATAGTTAATAATTACATTTTCTGAAAATTAAACATAGAAAAATAGGTATATCCATTAAGGATTTACGGTACTTAATCGGGTAATAGCTATTATTCCGTTACAAATAAAAATATTAAACATAAGAACAAATTTCATTACTTTCGAGAACCTTTCGTTAAGTTTAAAAATTAAACTTAAATCTTAATAAAATTTGTCCTGTGCTTTAAATTGAATTTAACTGATACATATCTGTTTAAAATCCTGGATTTTCAAAAACATTATCTGTCGGTACTTCAGACGTAGCATCCAGCCTCTCGAACAAAGCTCGGATATGATACAGACAACATATGTCAACACTGCAGCATAAACACCGTTAGCGGCTCAGAGTATACTTCAACAAAAATCAGAATAGCGGTCCTGAACTTCGGAACTACCCATAGGCATCCTTCTATAGATATATAGGTCAATAGGTTACAATTTTCCCCATAGCTGTCGGTCAAGGTCACAACAAAAATCTTAGGCCTTAAGCACAATTTTAGCCACAATTAAAACTTCAGCTACAACGAAAAACTTCGGTCGAAAAGAAAAACCCTGAAACAATAGGCCTAAGTAAGTAAAAGCCTTTGGTTTAAAAACAAAATATACGAACCCTTTCTCGAAGAGGTTTTTCTTATTATTCCAAATTGACAAAAACAAATCAGCCATAGGTCGTTTTTTTGGATTTTGATAGAGTCTTAATCACTCGAGACTAAAATAAAATTAGGATTTACCATCAAAAATAAATGGTCACTTGAAAGTTCGTACTTACAGATTGGAATCATTTTTATCAGCGAAATACTTCAGTTAAGCAACACAAAATGCATATCAATACATAGAACAATAGATGCACTATCTAAATCACTTAATTTAAACTGATTTTACCATAATATCTAATGGATGATTCCAGATAAACATCTCGCAGACCTTTCCGCTCGGGCCATTAAAAATCTATGCCGGAAATCTCTTCCGAATTCAAATTTCTCCACCCAAATCGAATAGTCTAGAAAACTAAGAGCGATGGACTTATATGGACTAAACTATCACAGATAAAGATAGCCAACGGAAACGCTCTTGAAACCTGCAAGTTCAAGATACGACGTACTCTAGTATATCTGTTCACTCCAATCCTACAGCGGTTGAATTATCCAGGCGAACCTAGTTCAGACATACGTAACACTGACTGACATAACCTAATATCTGCCAAACAGTTATTTAAAAATAAACAATAATATTAAGGATAATGTTTATATTTCGAAAAATTGATGAGACACCTTATAAATGTGGTGTGCTTAAGTTAATATTACAGTGGAGCCATAATACTATAAATACTAGTGTAGGAATAAGCTTTTGTTTACTACTTTAGAAACAAAGTTATGAGATATTACTTATATAAAACCACAGGACAAGGATTACTAACTGAAATTACAATACAAGGCAAGTTATTAACTAACTATAAGTTAATCCCAACTCGGATAATGAATAAGCAAAGAAATTATGTTATTAGGACCATTTGTACCACTCGTAACACAAGTTTGCTAATATACCCCCAAAACAAAAGTAAGTATTCTATGTATTCTAAATAATAAAGAATGTGGCATTTTACACATGCTACACAGCCTTCCTCCCCGGAAATAAAAAATATTTATTCCCAAAAATATTTTTTCATTAAAAGGAATTTCCTTTTTTATGAAAACCATAATAGTGAACTTTAAATTATTTTAAAGTTACATCAAACATTTCTACTTAAATCATTAACCAATCAAAACTCAAAACAAAATTACTATTATATTTAAACTTCTTTTAGTTTAAATATCATTACAATAAATTTACAATTAACATCTTAGCAAGACCAGAAAGATAAATACTTTAGAATTTTATCTCCCCAAAACTCAAAATGATTTTCAGCTGTTGTGAACTTTTGATAACTTCGTGTACCACACGCCTTGTTATACTACAAGGGACATAATCGAGAAAGTGACATAATCGGGAAAGTGACATAATCGAGAAAGTGACATAATCGGGAAAAGTCTCTCACAAAGCCTAATCGAATGAACATCTTAAATTAAATTTTATACAAAGATTAACTTTTTTCACATTACTAATTCTATTAACTTATCTATTACTTAGTTTAACCTAATCTACTAGTTACTAAAACTTCACTATATATTTCGTACGTACTTGTCATAATCGGGATTTTAATTTTTCTAGGATCCTATTATACTAATACTGTCAATGTTAATGAATGATCGATCATTCAATTTAAAAATTCATAATTCTATCCTACAGACACATCGCTATTAGAGCCAAAATGCTGCTTCAAATCTTTAACGTGCCAATCACCAATACAATTTCCTTTCTTATCACTTAATTCATAAACTAATTTTGACTTTTTACTTATAACTTTACATAAAGTATATTTAGGTGCTAATTTAGCTGCAAAATAATTAGCTGCACTTGAAAGTACTTTATTTCTTTTCCAGACTTTATCGCCTACCATAAATGAAATTTCGCGCTTCCTAAAGTCATAGGATTTTTTATTCCGCTCGTAAGCATCATGTAAACGATTTTTTATGTCGCTAAAAATATCCTTTAACCCCGCTAAATCATTGCCATACAGTTCTCTGTCGCCAGGTTTTAATTCAACGCCGTCAGTTGACGGAATTTTGCCATAATAAGTCCCCGTAAGAGGTACGTTTCTACCGAAGTTAAGAAACGCTGGCGAAAAACCTGTGACTTCATTAACTGCTGTACGTAATGCTACACCTAATTTACTTAAATTTTTACACCAATGCCGATGATTATCTTTTATGTACGAACGTATTGCTGTACCAATTGTACGGTTCTGCCTTTCGGTCGGGTTAACTTGGCTATGAAATTTGGCATTATACCAAATCTTTTGCACTTCATATTCCTGACAAAGCTTTTTAAATATTTTACCCGCAAATTGTGTACCGTTGTCAACTAAAATAAACTGCGGCACCCCATAAACTAAAAATACTTCATTTTCCATAAACTTAACTACTGCTTGAGCAGTTGCAGCCCTTACCGGATGTAATAAGGTATATTTCGTAAACCAATCCGAGACGACTAACAAATGCGTAAAACCCCCTGTCGATCTAGGAAATGGTCCGATAAAGTCCGCCGAAATAACCTGCCACGGAAAACGTACATCTTTTTCTTTACCCATAAAACCAGGTCGTGCTACATTACTAACTTTTTGTTCTGCACATATATTGCAAGACTTACAATACTTTAAAATATCGCCCCTCATACGCGGCCAATAATATTCCTGAGAAACTCTCTTTAAAGTCTTGAAAAATCCTAAGTGCGCAGCCAAAACATTATCGTGACACTCTTGTAAGACATTTTTTCTATAAAATTCTGGAACTAATAACCGCCACTCTACTATATTACTTTTAACCCCTAAATTAGATGGATAATATTTATAAATTTTACCATCTATAACTTTAAATTCTTTATGTTGCTCTGGATTCTTGGATATTTTTTCTTTTAATGACACATAATATTTATCTTTATTACAATTTTCTATATCAAAAGAAACTAAACTAACTGATGGAAAACTAACTTTTTCCGGTTCAACCTCATCGAAAGCTCTACTCAGTGCGTCTGGCACTACATTAAGTTTACCTTTCCTAAATTTTATATCTACATCATACTGTTGTAATTTTAAAGCCCATCTAGCTAATCGACCTGTAGGGTCCTTAAGATTACTTAAGTATTTTAAACTAGAATGATCGGTTATCGCCTCGAATCTAACGCCTTCCACATAACCCCTATTGCTACAAATTTTTCATGCGCGTCCACTAAATCTGCTTCTATTTCTAAACAATTAGCTCTATTTATTTTAATAAATTTATCTCTATTTTGTTCTTCATCTTTTACCAATGGAAACCTATTTAATCGTTTATTAATATGTGCTAAATTTGATTTAATACGAATAAGTTGTGACATACCATACTCAAATTCATTAACTTCTTTAATTAAATTTCTAACCACCTCTATATTATCCTCTATAATTTTCATTTCCCCTTTATAATCGAATTCAGGATCAACATATTTACTATCATCAGTATCTTGTGCTATTGCCCTACCCAGAGTTTTAATTTTTGAATTTCTATCATTCCGCGGTATTAAAGATCTGATGCGTAGCTCATAATTTAATTGGTCAACTGTTAAATAACGAAGATCCATTTTATTTAAATCCTCCATTTTGAAAATTATTTATTTATTTTATAAAACTGAAATTTATTTCAAAACTATTTTTTACTTTAATATCTACCCTCGTATAAAATTTTGTACCTAAATTTAATCTTTACCTAAAATTGTGAGAAGAAAACACTGTCAAAATTATTTTCACTTTCTTTTTCTATTTTATTTTTAGAAAAAAATTCAAAAATTTAATTTTTCTACTACTAAAAAATTTTTTCAATGTCACGGCGTATGCTAGTACCACCCTGTATACTACTATTTCCAAAAAATATTACTTTTTATTTTCTAATAAAAGTTACTAACTTTTTAATTTACCCCTGTATATATTTTACAGTTATTTTCCAAAAATACTAAAAAATTCTATTCTATTGGCTTAAGAATGGCACGCTAAATCTTTGCAAAAACTAATAGCGTTATGTACTCTACTTGCACAAAATTTTTATCAAATATTCTCAAAAAAATTTTTTTCTCAAAATTTTTTCTACAACTCACAAAATCGTACTCAAAAATACCCAAAAAAAAATAATTTCCCAGATTTATGTATTCTAAACCCGAAAAAAAAATATTAATCTAAACTATTGAAATATATGTGCTCTACTGGCCTCATAAAATTTCAAAAAAATACTTTATTGTACTCTATTGGAACAATAAGTATACAAAAAACTACTAAATTTGTTGCTTGGTAAGGTTAAAATTTTGAATAGCTTCGGCTAAAGTGTCCTAAAATTTCAAGCAATCAAATTATAAACCATCCTCTACCGGCTGGCAACCCTATAAATGCTGTACAGTATAACCGTGTTCTGGAACTATAAAATAAAGTTATTAGACTGGGCACTTGTTCCCAAGGTACTCGAGTGCGGACGGCTAGCAGGCATCAGCGGGGCAATTGGGCAATGAGTCGGCAAATATGGTAGGCCTTGAGCGCCAGGAGTTTTGAAAAACAAAACAATAAACTATAGTATGAGTAAAAAACTCCAAATACTCATATCGGTTAAATATATATATATATATATATATATCCAAAATTACTATGTGTAGGGTTGGTAACAGTAACTAAAAACAGTATATAATTAATGGCACACTTTTAATAAAACAAAATATATTACATACGTATGTATGCATAGTCGAAAATATGCATATTAGCAAAACTTGAAATTGTTTGTACTTAAATAGTTAATAATTACATTTTCTGAAAATTAAACATAGAAAAATAGGTATATCCATTAAGGATTTACGGTACTTAATCGGGTAATAGCTATTATTCCGTTACAAATAAAAATATTAAACATAAGAACAAATTTCATTACTTTCGAGAACCTTTCGTTAAGTTTAAAAATTAAACTTAAATCTTAATAAAATTTGTCCTGTGCTTTAAATTGAATTTAACTGATACATATCTGTTTAAAATCCTGGATTTTCAAAAACATTATCTGTCGGTACTTCAGACGTAGCATCCAGCCTCTCGAACAAAGCTCGGATATGATACAGACAACATATGTCAACACTGCAGCATAAACACCGTTAGCGGCTCAGAGTATACTTCAACAAAAATCAGAATAGCGGTCCTGAACTTCGGAACTACCCATAGGCATCCTTCTATAGATATATAGGTCAATAGGTTACAATTTTCCCCATAGCTGTCGGTCAAGGTCACAACAAAAATCTTAGGCCTTAAGCACAATTTTAGCCACAATTAAAACTTCAGCTACAACGAAAAACTTCGGTCGAAAAGAAAAACCCTGAAACAATAGGCCTAAGTAAGTAAAAGCCTTTGGTTTAAAAACAAAATATACGAACCCTTTCTCGAAGAGGTTTTTCTTATTATTCCAAATTGACAAAAACAAATCAGCCATAGGTCGTTTTTTTGGATTTTGATAGAGTCTTAATCACTCGAGACTAAAATAAAATTAGGATTTACCATCAAAAATAAATGGTCACTTGAAAGTTCGTACTTACAGATTGGAATCATTTTTATCAGCGAAATACTTCAGTTAAGCAACACAAAATGCATATCAATACATAGAACAATAGATGCACTATCTAAATCACTTAATTTAAACTGATTTTACCATAATATCTAATGGATGATTCCAGATAAACATCTCGCAGACCTTTCCGCTCGGGCCATTAAAAATCTATGCCGGAAATCTCTTCCGAATTCAAATTTCTCCACCCAAATCGAATAGTCTAGAAAACTAAGAGCGATGGACTTATATGGACTAAACTATCACAGATAAAGATAGCCAACGGAAACGCTCTTGAAACCTGCAAGTTCAAGATACGACGTACTCTAGTATATCTGTTCACTCCAATCCTACAGCGGTTGAATTATCCAGGCGAACCTAGTTCAGACATACGTAACACTGACTGACATAACCTAATATCTGCCAAACAGTTATTTAAAAATAAACAATAATATTAAGGATAATGTTTATATTTCGAAAAATTGATGAGACACCTTATAAATGTGGTGTGCTTAAGTTAATATTACAGTGGAGCCATAATACTATAAATACTAGTGTAGGAATAAGCTTTTGTTTACTACTTTAGAAACAAAGTTATGAGATATTACTTATATAAAACCACAGGACAAGGATTACTAACTGAAATTACAATACAAGGCAAGTTATTAACTAACTATAAGTTAATCCCAACTCGGATAATGAATAAGCAAAGAAATTATGTTATTAGGACCATTTGTACCACTCGTAACACAAGTTTGCTAATATACCCCCAAAACAAAAGTAAGTATTCTATGTATTCTAAATAATAAAGAATGTGGCATTTTACACATGCTACAACATCCAATATTCGAATCTGTTTTAAAAATATTCACTGTGCGATTTTTAATTTACTATCTTGCTTGAAGAAACAGACCATACTTTAACTAATTTGGCATAGATGAAAGGAGAGCTTCTTTGACTTAAACTCAGCCGGTAGTGTCATCTCGTCAATTTTTGTGAACTTTCTAATATGGCTGTCGCTGAAAATGATTTACAAATTCTGTTATGTTATCACTCTCTGTGAAAGGCGGTAGCTTCATAGCAATACAAAAAAGCTTTTGCAGTTTAAATGAATTCTTTCAAAAACTTCTCTATATATTATTTAGTTCTGTAAACGGCTAGCAGGGGTCGTATTAAGTGCATTATTTGTTAAGTTGCTGAAAACATGCAGCTGAAAACCAACCTAACTATTAGCTCAATAGATGGCGTGGGCAACTGATATTCCTTTGAAATAAAAAGGTCCCAAATAGTCAGCAACAGTTAAGAGGTAACGTAGGTAAAGAAGTAGCAGGATTAACTGGAGAGGAGTACAGTAGGTAATTTAACAAACACCACACATGATCTAAAAATATTTCCTAATTATCCCATTAAGTATATTCTTAGAATAAATCTTTAGATATATGCTATGATGTTGGCTAAAACTTGCGCCTAAATTCTAATCTATTACTTCGTAAAGCCAATAGATACACTCAGAAAATGTCCTTGTAATTTTACTAAATTTTATTTGAAAATACATATTTGTTATTTATATCGCCACCATTGTATTTAATACTTTACTTGTGATATTAAATACTGCAATGTGTGTATTGTATACAAAATGTTATCATACTAACATAGAGACCGTGCTTGTATATTTGAATCCCCATTCAACATGTGTTTATTAATACTAGCATGTTATAGTAAAAATTACTGTAACATTTGGTAAAGCATATCACACTTACAGTATGGTATACTTTGAGTTGTTTTTAAGTTGTATTACTGTTCTAGTTTAAAGTATCTTACAGTATTCAGAAAAATTAACAATCGGTAAATAATACCAACATTTTGATTAGTAATAATTTAAAGATTACAACCACACACAATTACACACTGATAAAATAATCGATCCTTTTTTTACTTTTCTCTGTATTATTACTAATAAAAATTTTGGTATTATTTACTCATTGTTATTTTACTAAATATTGTAACATACTTTAAACTAGATCAATAAAACGACAACTACAACTTAAAGTATACCAAACTATAACTGTGATGTAATTTACCAAATGTTACAGTATTAATAAACACATATTGCGTGGGGATCAAAATGTACCAGCACGGTCTCTATGTTAGTATGGCAACATTTTGTATACAATACACACATTGCAGTATTTAATATCAAAAGTGAAGTAATAAATACCTATGGTGGCGATATAAATAAAAAATATGTATTAACAAATTACATTCAGTATTAAAAATACAACAAAATTTTGTGTAGTTTAATTTTACAAACGGATTTAAAATATAGGTAAAAATATTATTAAAATCAACATTTAATTGTGGAGGATCAGCGATTGGTTTAAGTCTGGATCATCCTGAAGAAATGGCAAGCCATTATCTTTCAAATATAAACCACAAGAACTTAATTGTGAGTGATTCTATAATGTCCAGACCGTTCGCTACAAGGATCCATGGTCCGTTTCTTTCGTCAATTTTGTTCATATAAATTTTCCTGGGGAACTATGTGTGGATCCGCCCTTGGAAAGTACAACAACTTGGGACTGTTTATAGCGGAGACTCACAAATACAGATTTGCAGAATTGCGTTTTCCTGCGCCTCATCCAATCAGAATCCAGACAAAAACGAATCGATATAATTCGAGTAGTAGTCATAACAACTTGTTGGACTTTCCAGCATAACAGTATTTCATTTTATTTCAATATCATACCAAAACCTTATAAAAAACTTCGGATTCAAACAGATTGAAAAATAAAATCTAACTGTTTGAATTTGTTTGAATCCGTTTTTGGATTCGCATTTGGGAATTAAAACTGATTAAAAATGTTTTATTTTTAATCTATTTGACTCGAATCAATTCGCAAAAAAACGGATTCAAACAGGTTCAAATAGTTAGATATGTGAAATTGGAAGGTCTTAGCATATGTTGAGACCTTTATGCTATAGGTATAGCATAAAAAGATGCCGAGTCCGAGTCCTAAAGAAGCCTGCGGGCCGCGCCAAAGCATCCTATCCATTGAAAATCGTATAATGTTTATACAATTTCTTTTCGGTAATTTACTTTACGTACATCATCTAGATAAGCTTATATCGACTTTTTAATACTCATTTGCGAATTAAAACGGATTAAAAATATTTTATTTTTAATCTGTTTGAATCCGAATCAGTTCGCAATTGCCGAGGAGCTTTTAGTTTCGTTTGGCTACATTTGATGCGCTAATTTTTCCGTTTTTGTCGATCACAGTGTTTTTTTTGTCTATAGTGGTAAAAAAAATAATTTAGGCCTAATTATTTTTGTTTTTCCGTGGATTGATTCTTATTAGCTCTAAGCCAAAAAAATCGGATTTAAAATATCTTTATTCGTTTGTTTTTAATAGGCTTCTAAATTAGTTTTTTCGCATTTTTTCGATATATTTAGATAAAATTTTTATATAAATACTAAAATTACGACTCTAATTTTTATATGCAATACCAACACAAATATGCGGTTTAAAAGAATAAAAAAAGTTTTAGGGAATTTTATATGGATAAATTTGAGAGTAAGCGTAGTTTGCTTTATCGGATTATTTTTTTGACCAAGCCATTATCAGATGTAAATTTATTAAAAAATAAAAATAAAATTTTACTTTTGAATGTCAAAATATATAATCAATATGTATAATCAAAAAAAAAAATGATTAGAATTCAAAAACGAAATTTTATGTAACCAAATATCAAAATAAATTTAAATACAAATATCTCGGAAACTAATTTAGTTATTGTAGTCCTAACATAAAAATAATCACGTTTTTTGAGGGAATTAAACATTTTTATTTGTGTAAAAGATTTTGTCCTACTATAAACAGTTATTGAGATACCGTTAAAAATTATAGTTTTTGTCCGTTTTGTCCCCCTTGCCCTCCGCTAATGTTAACCCTTAATTTGGCAAACACTCTTTGGGATGAAGTATATAAAAAATCATTTAAGGGGAAATTTAGATACATAAATGTAAAACATTTATGGAAAAAAAATATTAAAAAAAAGTCACGTGACTTAATACTGACTTGTATCATGACTGACATTTCCAAATAATTTTTATCCAATACCTATTAATAATGTTAGTTTACACTTGACATTTTAATCAATGAAAATGACGTTTTAATCATCCTGTAAACAAGTTGTGTTATGAAATTTTTAATCACCGAAAAGTGACATTATATTGTGGAAATGTCATTTGGAAATTTGATTCAGAAGTGTTTTTAAGAGGTATTGGATAAAATTTTGTAAAGCACACGTGGGGTAAGTAACATTATTCACTCAAAAATTAACCCACTCGACCCAGGAGCCTCCTCAGTCAACTTTTTTTTCCTGAATAATATCCCACTTACCTCACTTGTACTGTAAATAACTATTTTTGTTATCATAAAATTCATGTATCATATACTACACATTACCAAATTAAGGGTTAACCGTATTTGATGTGACACAAATAACCTTTAAATGCCCTAAATCGTTTTGTAAATGATTTTTTAAATCAGACCGTTAAAAAGTTATTAGGTTTACAAACAGACAGACAGACAGTCAGACACCCACTTTTTTAGGTTTTCTCGAAATTTTCCCAAAAATGCATTTTTTTTTTATTTTTGGTTCGATTCCAATAACAGGTATTTCCACCTCTAAAGGAATAAATTTATTTGTTATGGTAAATTATTTAATTTTAAAATTATGTAGACTTAGTCTAGATAAGAGATAGAGATATTTCATGCAGGCTCTGAATTCCATTTGAAAATATAAAATAACGCCTTTAAATGAAAGTGACTGGTGATTTGTTCCGCTTTAATAGAAATCAATAATACAATAATATTTTATTTAATAGCTGCTTTTAAGGCATTTCTGGAAGTATTCAATACCAAATGTACTAATTTGCACGCTAAAACGAACGTCACGAGATTTATCGTAACACACATAGAAAAGATATTTTAGTTCAAGTAAATTGATCAGGGTACCTATTCTTGACTTTCGGGAAGTAGAACGACTGATAGAAAAACGATAGAGTACAATCACAACCTCAGACTCGTTCTATCAGTCGTTCTACTTCCCAAAAGTCAAGAATAGGTTTCCAGGTAGGTAGTCAGTCTAACAGGCCTAGAGCAGCATTCGGCATTTATTCTGTCGATAACGGTAAGCAAGATTTACTTTCAGGTAAATATTTACCTTCAATTACATTTATCTGGTAGGTAGTCTATCTAGGTCGCATAAAGTCCTATTAATGGCGCAGGTCGCTTGCAAAACAACTTTACACTACGACATTTCAATAACGATAGAGACTTTTTTTTATCAAAAGTTTTTTGCCACGTTGAAATATTTTGTTCAAAATGTAAGTCTCTTTGTTAAAGTCTTCTGAAACATCGTAAAGTTGTTTGCAAGTGACTTGCACCATTAATAATGTATAAACTTACTTATGGAGCATAGCATAGAAGTGCCGCAGGCGATTTTTTTTTGTAAAATTTGTATATATGTATCAGTACATATTGACAACTTCGCGTTGGGTGCTAACAAGCCAAGGCTACAGCAACGCGAAAGAAGGTTTATGTTTTTCACGTGTTTGTATATGTGTATGCATGTTTGTTTGTTCCCCTGTACAGCCTAAACTACTGGGCTGATTTTATTAATCTAGTTGTCAAAAAATTCGTCATGCCCACAAGAGTAATATAGGCTATATAAAATACCATGTTTCGACAATATTATTAGTTATCATCAGGAATATAAAGGAAAATCAAAGAAATCTATAGATTTTTATTATGAACTCGATATCATATGATCCATGCTAAATTTAAAAATGGAATTTAATATAGCCACGTTTCTGCTTTTTTATATAAAATTCTAAGTTTTGAAAATATTGATCGTTTAAAGGAAAATCAGAGAAATCTAAAAATTTTTTTATGAATTCGGTATCATATAATAATAATATGGTCCGTATTAAATTTAAAAATGGTCTTTGATTATTCTTTATCAGGTATATTATATTATATGGAGCGTGTATTTTTTCGTAGTCGGGTTTTTGGGCACCTTGCCTTATCTGATAGTTGTTCTCACAAAAAGTCTACTCAACTTGAGATATTATTTTTCCTTGTGCACCCGTGAAATTGAACAAGGTCTGGTTTACCCCACCCCTAACCTGTTGAGTCCCTGGATATTGCTTTTTCCCAAGTTCAGTGTTTAAACAGAGTCCTGTTGCGTTAGACAATCCTGGATAGTGAGTGATATTGACAAGACGTAATAATGCTTAAATTTCAATAAATTACGGTAATAATTACAGTAAGAATTACGGTAATAATTACGGTAACAATATATTAACATACAACGTAAATTCGTGATATTGATCTTTAAAACATATTATTAATAAATTGTGATATTTGTACTCACGTCCGTGACCTAAAACGTTTGAATTGTGAAATAGGAAAAATGAAATGAAAGTAATTAATTTTTTTCACGGTTGTATGCATATTTTCATTTAAAATTTTATGGAACGTCTAGAAAATGCTAAAAAGTGGATATAGATAGATAGATAGATAGATAGATAGATAGATAGATAGATAGATAGATAGATAGATAGATAGATAGATACGGGGGACCTAACAAATAGGTTGGTTTATACCTAAGACAGTTTAATTTAACATATAATTTTGTTTATTTGGCTATAACTTAATTTACTTCTTAAAAGCTTCTTCCTGACGTTTTCTTTAAAAATTTTCTTGTACATAAAAGAAATATTGGTCTGTCTATCTGTCCGTTTCTCTGTTTGTAAAGCTTATAATTTTTGAACGAATTCTCGAATTTAAAAAATTCTTTCACTACACGATTCAGGACCTTCGTAGTTTGCTTGACGTCAAGTATGCTTGGTATTAGGCAAGGGGGAAAAATGGGCAAAAACTAATTCCTATAACTCTCCAATTTTCGTCACGTGGAATATGGTTGACTTAGCCCTTTCGCTCCCGATATAAAACTAATAGTAATTTACAACACAAATAACACTACTCAACAAAAAAAGATTTTTTTATTTTCCGGAGACATTTTAATTGCATCTGGCTTTTTAGTTGTAGTAAAAAAAATCAAAGTCTGATTAATAATTTTTTTGTCGTCGATTGTTTATTTAAACCAAAAAAAGCGAATTTAAAATATCTTTATTCGTTTGTTTGTTATTTTTACAAAAAATTAGTTAGACTTTATGTTTTTTTTTACTACTATAGGCAAAAAAACCACTGTGCGCTATATCTCAAAAAAAAACGAGCAAATCGAGAATAAATTAATAGTAAAAAAATATTTGTAAGAATCAGCTTTTATTTAAGTGCACTAAAAAGAAGAAAATAAACTTTCAAGTAAATCAAACCCATCGTTTTGTTACATTATACAATTTTATATGATATAAAAGCTTGTCGCGAGATTTTTTATAAAAGAAATTCACACAGGAAAATCTCGCGACAAGCTTTTATATCATATAAAATTGTATAATGTAACAAAATTATGGGTTTGATATACTTGAAAGTTTATTTTCTTCTTTTTAGTGCACTTAAATAAAAGCTTGTTCCTAAAAATATTTTTTTTATAATTAATTTATTTTCCTTTTTTTAGTCGTCAAAATTTTTTAGGATACCAACATTTTTTCAAATAGGGGCGCCGAACCTGAAGCTTGCTTTAGGGCGCCTGTAGAAATTTTGATGACTAAAAAAAAGGTCTCACATCTAAAAACATGTGGGTAAAAACAGGGATTTATTTAATTTTAGGGATGGGGAGGTTGGGAGTAAATTTTATATAAAATTGTATTGTCATCAAAGATAAGCTTGTGTAGCGAAATTCAGCTCTCTACGTTTATTCTAAGTGGGTGAAACAGAGAGAGGTAAACTTAGCCTTATACGCATATGGGGGTGATGGGGAGATAAGGGGGATGTAAAATATAATTTTAAAATTTTATTATCACTGGATGAGTATGTCACCTAATTTTAGTTTTAATTATCTCATATGGGTAAAAAATGGATTTTTTAAATTTTAGGGGTGGGGGGATTGGGGGGCAATTTTTATATAAACTTATTTTATCACCCCAGTTAAGCATGTGTACCAAATTTTAGCTTTCTAAGTATATTCTAAGTGGTCGAAAAAGCCTTTGGCAGATTTGCCCTAACAAACATATAAATAAAACTTAAAGTTAAATAAAAGCTTGTAAAAAAAGGTCTGAAATCAGCTCATCAAATAGAGCCAGATGCAACTAAAATGGTGTCGGCAAATTTATGAGTGTTGTGCAGTGTAATAAATTGGTTCGAATCCTGCTTTTAAGAACACAGTGAAAAAACTCAAAATTATAAAGCCTACGTTTCGCCCCTTATTGTTGGGGCTTTTTCGTGGCAATTTTATTTTTAAAAAACAATATAATATTTAAAAAGTCTTCTGATTAGTGAAATAAAGTTATTTTGCTTTATAATTTATCATTATTTTCCTGAAAATTTTTCCTTTTGCAATTTAAATGGTTTTTCCTCTGTTAGGTTTAAATGTAAAGTATAAAACTAATTAACTAAAACAAGGAACCAAAATCAAGATCAAAGACCGTAAAATAGCCTTCTATAAATTCGTCGTAAGTTGACTTTAAATATTATATAAATAATTAAACTTTCAAGATGAAGAGAATAAATAAGCAACATTCGCAAAAAAAAATCAAGATGTATGGTTTTATTTATAAAAAAGTTTCATCATTAAAAGTCCAAAATTAATAACAAAAAAATAAATGTCGGGTTTACCGGGAATTTGGTTGACCCATAAAAGACTCGAGGCATGGGCAAAATCAGCCAAACAACGTGCATTGGGTGATGTTCTTATTAGAAGCAGTACTGAAGACAGTGGTAATGGTGGTAGCAGCACAGTTAGCAGTAGCAGCCTTGAGGTAATACACTGTGTAGGAATGAAATGAATAGAAAATAGATTGATGGAATAAATAATAAATTAATATTTTTATAATTTTGTTTAAAATTAAAAATTTCTGTCCTTACTAATTCTACGTCTAACCACCCGTTAGTGGTACTATGTGCTTGAGACACACAAGTCTTCAACTTGCTACCATTGAAAGTCTCCAGAATAGGAGAGGTATGAATAGTTGTCTACATCTAGAAATAGATGGCGCACAAGTGTACATCAATCTAATGGCTATATTCCTTTTGCGAGTAAAGTCTAAAAACGTTTTCTTAATCAGCGTGCAGAGTTGACTCTTGGTACTGAAGAGGGCCAGCAGCCCGAAACTGTCAGTCTACCACGTCTATCACTCTGTACGATGATTAGAAAATAGATTGATGGAATAATAAATTAATATTTTTATAATTTTGTTTCAAATTAAAAATTTCTGTCCTTACAATGAATGAAATACAATTGTTAGTAGCACATCGGACAGAAGAGGAAATTAGAAAAAAAGTCTCAGTCAGGATTCGGTTCAAAGTCTCCACGATTTCCGGCCAGACTGATATTTTTTTTCTAATTTTCTCTTTTGATTATTTACTAACGTGTAAACTACTTAAAACTACTGTGTAAAAAGGATCAACGTCGCATTTTTTTAAAATAAGATTGTAGTGGAAGTAGTGGCATCACGGCGCATTTGTCCCCAACATTTAGCGAAAGCGAAATTACAAAAAGTTCCCTTGTGTAATTTCCAGTCATCGGCGAATTTCCAGTGCTCGCATAGACGTCGCGTCGATTCTATCGTTGACGCGAGGTTTTAAATATTTACATTTTTATATTCTTCGAAAAACACCGATATATTTACATATTTATAGTTAATATGTATATTCAATATTGTTGTGTGTAACAAATTAGTCGTCAAATGTTGAATCCGTCAGGGACAAAGCTTTTTTTCTTGATGGCATTTTTTTGGGGGATTTTTTTTTTTGTAGGCGAACAAAGCTTTATTTTAGGGTGTTTTTCCTTTTGCTAGAGGCTTGAAAGGCCGACTCTGGGTATTACCCCCTTCCCCAAGGAAGAAAAAGATCTACGCCCTTGGTTCAACTGTACTAAAAAGCTTAAGTCCAAACTAATTTCATAATATATAATATATCATTGACTTTACTTTGACAGTTATTTTAAAATTTTGGTTAATTGTATTATAAGTATATTTTAAAAAAGCAGGATGCCTTTAGTCAGTAAATACACTAACTACACTCCAATGAATAAAGACTATTCTCTACCTAAAAAGGATAAATTTTTAAATGAAAAATCGGCTTCCATGAAAACTAATGCCTCGTTAAAAGTTAAGGGTGATGGAAAAACGAACCAATCGAAAACTTCTAACAGGAAAAATACGACAAAGGATAAAAATATAGTAAAAAATCAAAAGCAGAAAAATATTTTAGACGAAACGAATGCAGGTACTGATATTCAAATAACAATTTTTTCTATGAAATGTTTAAAAAAAGATGTAGTGAAATCTTACAAGGATTTTTCTTGTTTATTTTAATTAAAATTTAGAATTAAACAAGAGAAGTGCTTTAAGAGTTAACATGTTTGTTACATGTAACATGTAACTGTAACGTGTAACATGTAGCATATAATAAACATGTTACAGTAATCAAATGTTTTTCTTGCAGACCCTAAAAATTCACTTAGTTACATACATTTAATATAATATGCCTAATAAAAAAAATGGGTGTTAAAAAACCTCGGTGTCGGTTTGTCTGTTTGTACGTAAACCTTATAACTTTTGACCGGATTCTTCGATTTAAAAAAATCATTAAGCAAACGATTCAGGACTTTTGTAGTTTGTCAACTTCAATTAATATTACGGTGGGGTAATAAAGGAAAAAATGGGAAAAACTAATATTTTTGGAATAACCCGCTTATTATTGAAAAACTAAAAACTATTGCACAGTTGTTTTATATTATATTGGTAATATTACGATCTTGTTGAAAACACTTTTTCTCAAAAACTATTGCAGTATTAATATATCTTACCAGTATTCAAAATTTTAATCCTTATTTAAGTATTGCTAAATTAGTTTCTTTTGCCATAAACCAGGTTCTTATTTGTTTATTATTACTTTTGGACATCGAATCTGGGTTAGTCGTATTGTATTGTATTGCGTTGGCGTTAAATGTAGTAGGTAAAATATTCTTGAATATTTAGGATGAATCCCAAAAAGGTGAAATTTCATAATATGTAATGGATTTTCATCAAATCTATTCGTACTTTACGTACCTTTTTCAACCCTTAAGGAAAGTATTTATAATGTTATTAAAAAGTCCAAACCGGTTTTACCGAAATTGTTTCTAAAATACCATGCACACTTCCAAAATACGGGCTAAGTTTTTTTTTAATTTTGCTTTTATTTGAATGCTAGAATTTTGTATTTGGCAAGTAAATATTTTTTATCTTAACTACATATTTGTTACCTTAACCAGATTTTTGGTTATTGTATACAGAAATCTGGCAGCACTAATAAGAACAATATTTTACTATTTTTTTAATCGAGGCCACTATTTTTTCCGAGTTTTAATTTATTAAAATTTATCCTAAATACTGTATTATCTTTCATTAAAAAGTCTCCCGTAATAACTTTAAGCTGTTTTTAGGTTTACACCTATTATTTATTTTTAGAGCCAAACATATTATTGAATTCAAAAGAAAAGTCACCACGGTATTATAACTTTAGAAAATCCAGTGAAGACCAAAAAAACATTAATGAAACTGAAAAAAAACCTAAGCCAAGACGAAAAAAGAGCCTGTGTTCTGAGAGACTTTCTGCTTTATCAATGCCGAAAAAAATAACCATTTTACAAAATTATCAGTTTTATCAAAATGTTTTACCTGAAAAATCACTGGAACATTTTAAAGAACTACTTAATGCATACATGAAAAATTCAGGTTATGGATATATGTAATAAAATAAATTAATACAACTCAGAATATACAGGGTGGTTCCACTAGAACAGAAAAGTCGAATAAATCATTTAACTTAATATTAAGAGCAAAAATGATCAAATAAAAAATATGATTTGATAGTGTGCATAACCTGCAAATATTTTCTTTCATACAAGATTTGAGAACACCTTTAAGGTGTCATACTGTGTTTTTTTAATGGAATGCTATAGTTTTTATCGCACTGTTACATAGTAAATTACATTATAAAAATGATCTAAAATTTATAATTTCGGAAGTATCTTATTTATTTAGTAAAGTATGACGTTTTGAGGTACATACTCAAAATAGATAAGTTTTATTTAAACATATTTGCTCCATTAAATCCACTAAATGAGTTATAGGACTTTTCCCCGCCAGTGGGACTCCCTGTATTAATAAATACTTATAAATCTTTTTCTGTTTTATTAAAAAATCTCTTCATCTTTAATAGCTGCATCTAAATATGAAAAATCCTTTTTCCATTTAAAGGAAAATATCTAGATCAAGATGTCATCTTGATCCAGATGAATGTACATAAAGTCACCTTGGTAAATATACCGAGTGTCTCAACTGAAATAGATCACCCGTTTTATTAAAATTTATACCAGTCCAGATAAATTCAACAAGCTACAAATCCGCATAACTAAAAGCTTTCTGTAAGCTTTTGTTTTTAAGATATATTTAACTTGACACTATTTTTTACCTGACTATAGCAACGCGAAAAAATGGTTATGTTCTTAGGGTGTGTGTATCTATGGTCTGTTTTTCAAGCAAGATGGTAAATTAAAAATCGCACAGTAAATATTTTTACAACAGGTTTGAATAGTATATGTTTGTGTATAGAATAAATTTATGTTCTATAAAATAAACTACGCAGTATATTCACATATCCAATATTCAAATCTGTTTTGAAAATATTCACTGTGCGATTTTTAATTTACTATCTTGCTTGAAAAAAGAGACCATATTAAACGTTCGAATAGAATATACGCACAGGGAAACTTTCACCAGTTGACATTAGGAAACGTTCGAATAGGTTAAGAAATTTTCGAAACTTACCGACCTTAAGACTGCGGGAATTTTTACCCAAACAAAATGGCGGAAAGTTGTAATCGCGAAAGACTTGTTGGTTGTTTTAACTGCGGTAATTTTTGCCTTATTTTTCATATTTAATAAATATGATAATAACGAAGATTATGTTGGAAAAAGAGTGCCCCCGGCCAGAATACTAAATTATTTTCAACTAACAAATTGTTTTTCTGTATATAATGGATACAGCAAAACAATTTGCAAATAATTTTAGTTTCTAGAATAACGTATGAACGTTTGGTTCCGACTTTAGGCCAGGAGTTGGAAGGACTTTTAGATAACAGAAATCCATTAACCGCAAGATGATACCAGGTGGCTTCCCCGCGTTCGAAATAAATTTAGTTAAGGTAAAATAAGGAAAATGAATTTCTACAATAGTTTAACTTACCCTTATTTCGAACCCACTACTGAGCGTCAAAAAATTAATCTTGATACGCGAGTGTTAGGCCATATAAAATTCCATGATTTGATAATATTGATAGTTACCTTCAAAAATTTAACAAAAATCAAAGAAACCTATAGATTTTTATTGTAAACTCGGTATCATACGGTCCATATTAAAGTTAAATATGACATTTAATTCGCTCACGTTCTGGTTTTTCATCAACATCAGAAATTTAAGGGAAATCTAAGAAATTTTAGATTTTTTCCATGTAGCACACAATATCTCCCGGATATCCTCTCAATGTCCTTTTAATGTTGCATGTCCCGGGACATAAGTCATATATCCCAAGGATATCCCAAAAAATATGTCCAGAGGATATACGTTATTTCCTTTGTACATCCCAGCGACGTCCCGATATTTAGAACGTGGTAACCCATATAGCACCGGTCGTCCATTGGACTTCCATTTTAGATCCCTTTTAAGTACATTGGTCCACGGACTAATCATGGATGTACTGTGAACGTCCATATATTTAAATCCTTCGTACGACTATTAGTGGACGTCCATTCAGTATCCATTTAACGCCCATAATTTCAGCCCTACGTTTATTCTAAGTGGGTGAAACAGAGAGAGGGTAAACTTAGTCTTATACGCTTATGGGGGGTGATGGGAAGATAAGGGGGGATGTAAAATTTATTTTAAAATTTGATTATCACTGGATGAGTATGTAACCTAATTTTAGTTTTAAATTATCTCGTGGGTAATAAATGGATTTTTCAATTTTAGGGGTGGGGGGTTGGGGGGTTGGAGGGTAAGTTTTATATAAAATTGTATTGTTAGACGAGCATGTGTACCAAATTTTAGCTTACTAAGTATATTCTAAGTGGTCGAACAAGTCTTTGGCAGATTTGCCCTAAACAAACAAACACACAACAACAAACAAGTGCAACAAACACTTATTGATGTCCACAGTTGTATCATCTGGACTCTTAACGGATGTTCATGGCACGTCCATAGAGAAAAAAAGGTCATCCTATGGACATACAGCCGTCCATGAACATACGTCCGTTGGACGTCCATAGTATCACTTTGTGCTATCTGGGAATAATTCTTTTTAAATATGCATAGGTCCAACCTAATTAGCCATGCCCTCAACACGACTAGTCGCGACTGTTACTGTGCTTAGGTTACTAATGCAATATTTTTATTACCGATTTATTTTCTTAAATTAATTATTTTAGTTATTTCAGGAATTTAATGTATCCAAAGAACAGCACGCCATACAGCCGCTCCAAAATTCCAGAGGTTCTACAAATTCGGTGAATGCACAGCACCACTATTTGCAGCACCAATCCAAATCTTACCCAACCGGGCAGCCATTATTGTGTAGGACGCCTAGCGTTTCAAGCCAAAGTAGTACCACCAGTAGCGCATCTAGAAATGTAAGTATAAGAAGTATTGCAAAGTTAATCCACCTTCGGTCACGCTTGAATACAAATTAAGTTTTAGCGCGCGGTTTCATGGTACTCCTTAAACAAGTTTAAATCAGTGTGTAGTTAATTTTTATTGGGTTCCTACACAAACACGTGATAGATAGACAAGATTTTTTGGAAGTTTTGGAATATATAAATTAAGAAAGATATTTACATAAAAATGTTTAACCTAGGGTGATTTTTTATGATTTTGAAATCAACGTATCGTCTACTTCTAACGTGGCGTATCCCACAAATTTTCAAAAATGTTTCTTGGATATCAGCTTGGGAGACAAATGAACCTGTAAAATCCCGATCCGTTACTATTACAGAAAACCTTCTGGCTATGACTTTCCCTGTAAAACATGGCCTTACCTAAATCAAATTAAAATAGAACACGGTCCTTGTGCTGATTCAATGTTTAAATGGAATTTAGCTCCAACAACTCAATGCGAATGTGGTACCGATAGGCAAACAATCTATCATATAGCTATGGAATGACCTTTTACATCGTTTCCTGGCCAGTTCTAATATCTACTAAAGACAACTAACAGCGCTATGTCGAGTGCTTTTTAATTTGCCATAACCTAAATAATAATAATACGGACTGTGAACAAATATCAAGGGTCATTAGTATAGAATATGTTTTTTCCAAACAGTTACACCGTGGTTCGTCTCCACAAATCCGAACATTCTCACCAGATGGAAGATCTTCAGTTCACACCGAAGCTTGTCACACTTTTAGCTTTCCAATCAGGGCAAGCAGTCGATCACCATCTCCTCTTAGAGCTGCCTCTTTGGATATTCGCTCTTCTTCACCTGGTAAGAAAATTTCATTTTTCTTCCCTGTTATGTAACTGGGTGGAAAACGGGTTCCGTCTGTCATCATCTGGAGCCAGTTTTGCCTCAAAAATTAATGGCTTAAAAAATATGCATCATCTGTCTGTAATGTTTTAACATTATTCTATTTTATACCTTAGGTCCATCATATTTAGCTGGTGAACGTGTTCCTTCACCATCTAATTCGTCTTTGGCATCATTTGGAGGATCCACTAGTTCATGCAATTCCCCAGCACCGGCTTCTCCAAGGAATATGGTTATGGGAAGGTAAGAACGCCAGTTTCCAAAATGTAACTCTTAGCGCTATACGCTTTCTAAATTTGGGAGTAAAAGTGAAGGATTTTTGTATCCTATAACCGAGGCATAAATACTGTTTTATTTTTAAATTTGTTTGCGAGGATATTGGTTATGGTTTAAACTTATCTTTTTTGTACTCTTGACTATCCTTTTTACTTTTATATTTAAGGATTCTGAAATTAAAAGTATTGAAATACACATTTTATTATACTACTCATTTTTAAATCTGTAGTAAAGGGAAAGCGGTAGCTTTTTTATAGTTATTAATTATTAAAAATTTAAAATGCTGTCAATATATTATCATTGAATATCTATGTTTTAATGTTTACAAAAAGTCGATGAATTTTTGCATAATATACAGGTTGGTTAGTAACTGGCTTATAAATAAAAAAGTTATGGCCCTGATAGATAATTTTGCTTGTTTTTCATATCTTTATTCTACATGATCTATATATATATTTTTTCTTTTTCTGTAACAAATTCATTTCCCCTTAACAATAGGCTTATTACTTATTAATATTTCTGTTTTTTTTACATGTATTCATAATTTAAGGCTACTCTACTTGTTTGTCTCTGTAAACCAGTGACCCCCGATTTTGGGACTTGTTCCTGTTGGGAGTTCAAATAAATATAAATAAAAAAAAAAAAAATGATGATAAAAGTTAAGGTTTAGTTCAAAAAGTGATGCTTAAAATAAATAATAAAACAAAAATCAACTTTTGGTACTCGAAATGCGAAAAAAAGTTTAATAAGATTTATTGTTTGCATATTAGATCAAACATAAGCTTAAATAAATAAAATCTATCCAATTAAAAATAATATATACGATATTAAGCTTTACAAAGTGTGAACATTTTTCAACCTAGCTTAAGGATCAACTAAATTAAATATTTATACATACAAAAACAACCATATATGTGTGCATAAAAATACATATAATAAAGTGAGTGTACTGCATTTTTTATTTCGACTACCAAAAGTTGATTTAAACCTTAACTTTTGTCATCTTTACGGAGCCATAACTTTTTTATTTATGAGCCGATTTCAAAAATTAAAAAACTAAATTGGAGCTCGTAAAATGGCAAATAATTTTTGTTGTTATCGTTTTTTAAAATGTACTGTTAAACTGGCAACTGGTGCGAAATCCTCCAATTCTACGCCAAAAAAAATCACGTTTATCGTTATAAAAAAAAATCCTACACAGATATTTGGCTCTTTTTACTAGCATTGGGTCCATGAATACTGTTTATCATTATTGGTTGATGGAACGGTAAATTTTGGTTATTTCCTTTCTGGGGTTACTATGCTACGGATTTAATAAATTTCTATTGTTTTTCAGATGTCTTTCTCCGTTGCTCATCTCCAGATGTCACGACCAGGACAATGCTTCCGCTGTGCCATCTAGTCCTTTAGGATCCATCCAACCGGACTTGTACCTTAAAAAGGATGGACCCTTGTTCATCGAATGTGACCCAAAATGTGAGGTCACTTTGGGAAAATTGCACTTTAAACTGAATTATGATATGGATAAAAGTGACCTAATTGTACAAATTATTGAAGGTACAGAAATATAAAAAAAAAAAAAATAGTGCAAGATTTTTTCATTGTGTTTCGGATATTTACAATATAATATAATACCTTAAAAATCAGCTTTCCCCAAGTAGGCCCAATGGTGCTTGTATAGTATATTATATTTTGAAGCAATTTGTCAAGAATAATTGTGTTATTTGTAAGAGAAAATAAATCTTGGGAGATTAGCTCAGCGGTCTAAGGCATTTATATATGAGCTAATGATCGTGAGTTCAAACCTCACTGGCGCCGATTCCCTTTTTCAGTTAATTAATAATTGAAATTTGGCGAAGGCGTACTCCCTAGATATACAGGGTGATCCATAACTGGCATGCCAAAATTTAAGAGGTGATTCTAGATCCAAAAATATAAAAAAAGTTCCTATAAAGGTTGGTCCGGAAATGAGCCCTAAGGGATCTAGGGCCCTTTAAAATTGTAATAAAAATAAGGTTTTTAATTAATAACTCGGGTACCGTTTAAGCTAGAGCGGCGAGCTTTTGCATGTATACTAGTATTAATAAGGGCAATAAGTTTATGTTAATTAATTTTTTTAATTTATCCAGAGGCCTGCCCAGACGGACAAAATATATGAGGCTTAAAACATTTTTGCCCCAAACTTTTCTATGTGTATGTTTTTTGGATTTGTTGTAAAAAATATAGATTTCTAGAGTAAAAATACATATAAAATATTATATAGTGTAACACTGTAGGAGCAACCGTTATCAAAAAAAATGCAATTAAGAGGAAGTAACATTTTGTGCCACCAAAAACGTTACTTTTTAAAAGGCTATTACTCCTTTAATATTAAATTTAGGTGTTTTGGTGTATAATACTTTTTTGCTCAGTTTTAAATGAAGAATCACCCTGCAGCATTAAAATTTTATTGGTGCTTTTTTTGTTCCCCCTTCAATACGTCATCTTCGAAGGGCCGTAGCTCCCTTATGGCTCATTTCTGGACCAACCTTTATAGAAACTTTTTTTCATATTTTTGGATGTAGAATCACCTCCTAAATTTCGGTACGTGAGTTCTGGAACAGGCTGTATTGGTTCGAAAGTCAATTAAAGTCGGTGGTTCCCTCTACTACTAGCCCACACAAGTCCTGGACTTAAGGGATGCTTAATTAAGTAGAATAGTACGAGGTTAAAAATAAACATAATAAACATAACATTAATCTGTAAATTTTTACAAAAACAGCAAATATAATAAAACTTATACTAAAATTCGGAATATGTGATGGCGTGGTAATAGTGTATAGGTGAAAAATAAAGAAAAAAGGCGCAAGAGAAAAATTTTACTGCATTAAAAAGCAAAATCAGTTAATAATTAAATTATATTTTAATTTTTACTAAATGTGAAGATTATTAGCAAGTTTTAGTGTTGTTTTTTAATAATTATTAAAATTACATAGTCTTATTCTCTTTACATTATAAAAAATGTACATAGAGATACAAAATATTGTATTTTTATTTCCCGGCATTTGTAAGTAAAAACCTTATAATAAATATATAAATTCTAATTTAATTTATTAGTTTATTGCCATACATGAAACTACAGTATCTTCTTTGGTTGAAGCAGCTTAATTTTGCACTTTATTTTAATAAAAGGCTAAGAATTCTCACAAAATGAATTAAATTTTTTTGAGTAGTTTCGTGTTGTTTTTTAAGAAATGTAATATTTAGCACTAGGTAATTTAAAGGCAAACCTTAAACAATAGTCAATTTTTTGTGGTAACGCCGGTTAACCAGTATGTTACTCTTTCTCTGTTTAATTGATGAGTTAAAAAGAGAGAGAAATACATATTCCCCTAACTTGGTTAGTAACCGCTGCTCCACAAAAAATCGGCATATAACATGTTTATTATTGCATCCACATTTTTTAAACATTGCACCACTTTATAATCAAATGCTAAGACTAAAAATATAAAACTGTCAAACTGACAATAACAAATTCTTAGTTTTATTTTTAGTAATTTTATCTTTATGTTGGCGTACCAGCGTTGGCCGACCCTAGTGGGCCATATCAAAGCCATTTAAGCGGCCTGGAAGTGAAGGACAATTTAATACAATGTATACCCTTTGGCCACCATATTGAAAAAAAAATAAAGTCAAAAAGCTTGCTGAACCCATAACTTTTTCAAAAAAATGCAAAAAAGAATACTGGACGAGCTAGAGGTCACGATCTTTAAATTTCTCTAGCACATGAACTATTGAATTTTGGGTGTTGTGCCCGCAGATACTTTTGATCAGAAAGTGAGAACTATATCAAAAGTTCAGCCAAATTGGACCGAAATTACTTTTCCATAAGACCAGCGCACCGCAGTTTTCGTGCTTTTCAAATCAACCACTTGTAATGCATTTTTAGACATAATATTATGTTAGTATAAACTTTTTCTACGACTGCTTTAGAACGTAAGCAGATACACACAATTTTCAAACACAGAATAAATCCATTCTAGCTCTAGATACGGTATAAATATTCCATATCTATTGTTAGAATGAGCACATGTAGTGCCATCTCTTGTTTATAAAAGTAAAGAAAACTGTAGCAAAAATTAGCAAAAATCTATATATTTTACCATGAAACATTGAATAATTTAATGCAATTTAAAGTCTTGCGTTAAAATTACATAAAGTTTATTAGTTTTTATTAATATTTGACCAGTTTTTTATCAATTTAGTTCAGAAAATTAAAAGTGCTCCATCTATTGTTAAATATTTAAACCTGATATCTGTCACAACAATCTGACATAACCTTTAATTTTTGCATTATAATTTGTAAATATGTCCTAAAATTAAATAAAAATCTTTTTTAAGCACTGATTTGATAAAATTATTATATAACATTAATTGCTTTATTTAAAAATATGTGTTTTGTTGCATTTCCAATGTCGAGTCACAAAAAACATTATTTTTAACCTTGTCCACAGTTTAAAGCCATACAGTGTTTCATATTTGCAGTTGAGGAACAAGTATAGTCTACAACACGTATGGAATAGTCATTCCACGCTCGCGGGACCGTCATACTCGCCTATTGGCTCGTATGACAAACTTTCCGCTCGCG
>OY294050.1:9037199-9389237 GCA_958510825.1 Brachypterus glaber
TCATCGCTAATGCCAGTTTTGCATTAAAAAGTGTTCGGCACTTTATAATTGCACGGTATATTTGGGTTTTACTTGGGACCCAGATGAATAAAGTATTTTTTTTACTCGGTTGTACTTAGTTATTGTAACCAGTTAACACGTTCAATGTCCATATGTGTCATGCCATAGGTTTTCTGTAAGTCCTATGGCATGTCCCATATATGGGTCATTGGATAGTGAACGTGTTAATATTTTTTTTAATTTTTCTTGACTGTAGCGCCAACATCATGAGATTAATTTAGGTTTTCCCGCGGGGGTAATATTTTATTGTCATTTAAGGTATAAAAAAATATTTAAAAAAATACTATAGCCTTATATACTTATTCATTGTTTTTTCTTGCGTTTCTCGACATTTTATATCTAAAAAATCTGAGTTCTGTGAAAAAAAAATGGTGTCTGTTAGTCTGTCCGGGAGCCTTTGTGTTTTTTCAAAAAACATTTTTTTTTTAATTAAAAAGTTGTTGAAAGCAGTTGTTATAGTTACCTCTCTGTTATTGTCTTGCCACAGCCAGCGCACTCCCGTACTCCATTTGTGGAGGAGTTAGTTGGGATTGAAATTGCTACCGTTGTTCTTCCATTAATTTGATCCCCTCCAGATTCTGAAAAAGAAAAAAATAATATTTCAATAAACGTTATTATTTTTTTACTAATATTAGATTTTCCCAAATTTTATCGGATAATAGGGTAAATTAATATGGCATCTCATGTATGAGATTCCACACTTTTTTTATGTTCAGCACGAACTTTCTGAGAAATTTTGTATCTTAAAAAAATGTGTTTATTCATTTAAAAAAAGAGGGATTTTGGCCTAGTCCCAAATAAAAATTTAGAGATGTGACTTGGAACAAAGTGTGGACCATAAATGTGATCAAAAGTAAGTTTTAATATATATTTTTTCAAAAATTATGAGTGCTCATTCTGTAGCATGTTTCAGGCTAGGTTTATTTTCGTTAAATAATAGCCCCAGCAACGAAGGTTTTTCGCCTCAAAAAATCCAATAGTCTTGGTGGAGATGTAGTCTAGACCTTCCTGATGAACGTACCAAAAGTCCTCATCAATTGAAGTTGAGCTCGCGCCGCTATGTTGATTATAAGGTTCTATTTTGCAAATAGCTTCTTAACGGCAAATATTTTTAAAAAATAATGCTTATGAAATTCTCTACAAAAATGATAGCGTACTTTTTCCTTACTTACAGAACAGTATTACCAACTATTTATAATATATAAGTTAAGAATTGACAGTCTATAAAAATATATACTGCACGTTTGTCGGTTAATGGCCGAAAAAAATATTTAAGAAAGTTATCTATCTGTCGTTAAAACCAAATGGACAGGAAACAGTGAATAGTACCATTTCATCCTTTTTGGGAATCATTAGCACTGTGTATCCTGTATTTTGTTAATATTCAATATTGCCTTTTGGGAACAACTGAACAGATAACAGTGACCACATCAATAGATGGCACCATGCTTTTATATCTATCCACCGTTTTATTTAAATATTAGCAACATACAGGATACACAGTGCTGATGATTCCCAAAAAGGATGAAATGGTTCTATTCACTGTTTCCTGTCCATTTGATTTTAACGACAGATATATAACTTTCTTATTTATAATATAGTTCGTAATGGTATGATACCCTGGCTGTCCTAACTTTAAAACCCATATTTTATACCTTATTAAATAATTATTCAGTTTAATTTCAAAATTAATAAGAATAAATTAGGAAAGCCTTGCAGTAAATGCAGCGAAAGCAGCGCAATTCGTCCTAATTAAAGGACGTGCTTCTATTCCTAATTGCGTTTGTTCTATAGAGTAATAGTTTTAATTAAACGGATATTATGAACTGTGTTTAAGTTGCATAATTACAATTGTCAAATATACCCTAGCAACAAAGTACGCCCTGATATAGGGCTGGAGGGCGCTAAAACCCAGTTGTTTTAATTGTTTATAAGCGCAAAAATTTGACAAATGTTTAAACAACTGCCTAGGATCTCCTAATTAACGGATTTTAATTTTTTAAAAAGCATTTAAAAGTTTGTGCTCTGTTCTATATGTGATTAAATTTTCAAGTTTCTAAGGGCCTAATTTTAAATTTTGCCATATTTTGAAGTTTTGCAATTTTTTTTTTCAAAATCTAGATTGTAAAATTATTTTGCAAAAACTATCAAACCTATTTTGATGAAATTTGGTGTGATGATTCAGCACAAAAAATAAGAAATAAAGTTAGGTGCACTTTTGCGCTGTATAACTTTTTACGGAATCTGTGCGCTAAAGATAAATTAAGTCGATCACTGTTTTTTTGCAGCTGATTTCACGTCAAAAATGAGATATAAAGTTAGACAAACTTTCTCGATAACTTCTTAAGGAATCTATGCGGGAAAAATAAACGAAGCCACACACTGTTTTTTGCAGCTGATTTTGCGTCAAAAAATGACAAATAAAGTTGGATAAACTTGTACGCTTAATAACTTTTTCGATAACTTCTTAAGGTATCTATGGGGTAAAAATAGATGGTCGATTACTGTTTTTCGCAGCTGATTTAACGTCAAAAAATAAGAAATAAAGACTAAAAAACCTCTCACGGAATCTGCGCACTAAGGCGAAATTAAATCGATCACTGTGTTTTGCAGCTGATTTTAAGTCAAAAAATGAGAAATAAAGTTAGACAGACTTGCGCGCTTAATAACTTTCTCGATAACTTCTTAAGGAATCTATGCGGGAAAAATAAACGAAGTCACACACTGTTTTTTGCAGCTGATTTAACGTCAAAAAATGAGAAATAAAGACAAAAAACCTCTCACGGAATCTGCGCACTAAAGCGAAATTAAATCAATCAGTGTGTTTTGCAGCTGATTTTAAGTCAAAAAATAAGAAATAAAGTTAGTAGAACTTGTTTCTTGATATATTCTTAAGGAATTTATGCGCTAAACAACTTTTTCGATAACTTAAGGAATCTATGCGGTAAAGATAAATGAAGTCAATCACTGTTTTTCGTAGCTGATTTAGGCGAAAAATTACTGAAAGCTAATTAGATTTAGGGGTTTATATAGCTTGATGTAGTAAGTAAAGTATATTAGTTTGAAACAACCATTTCTCCAATGTAATTATAATTTATAATTACTAGAGAAAACAGCGTTAGGCGAGAAGATAAGAACTATTTTAATTATGACTGGTTCTAATTAAATATTTTTTCATTACAAAGCATTAATTAAATTTTCTTCGTGCTGAACGAAATCAACATTGTTGCGACCTTTTAAAAACGGCTGATGTACTTTTGAGTAGCAAGTAGCGCATTAAAAATGAAAAACCCGACGTTATGTTATCCGTTACCCACAAATCTAGTAAGGCACAATGTGCACGCCTTATCTCTTGATTTCACTGAGAACAATAGCGTAATTAGGTCATAGTATACAACAATAAATAGTTGTATATGCGCCAACCACTATATATTACTACTACAGTTGTTATGGGAGGCATAGCGTAGGGGCTAGCGCGTGTACATAGCAAGCCTACTAGCGTGAGTCCAATTCTCACTGGCGCCGATTTGCCTTTTTTTAGTTAATTAATAATTAAAATTTGGCGAAGGCGAAAATTCGTAAAAAATTTCGCCTAGGGCGCTAGAGCTTAATGGCATTTTTCTGAAATGTTCAGTATTAAAACTTTTTATAAATTAAAAAAAAATCGCCTGTGACACTAGTTTTTGTAGAATTTAAGAGTGATATTCTTTAAAAAAAATCACCTGCGGCGCTAGACTTTCTTGTATTTTTGTGAAATTTTAAATTTAAATATTGTTTTAAACGTCTGGTTTAAAATTAAAATAGGCCATCTAATTTGTACGTTTTCTCTTAAATTAAGAATATAAAATTTTAGTTTTTGGATTTTACATTTTAAATTCATTTATGTACACATAGAAACTAGATATCACATGTAATGGGAGGCATAGCGTAGTGGCTAGCGCGTATGTATAGCAAGTCTACTATCGTGAGTTCGATTCTCACTGGCGCCGATTTGCCTTTTTCAGTTAATTAATAATTGAAATTTGGCGAAGGCGCTAAGTGAAACGGACACTCCCTAGAAACTGGTTCGAAAGTCAGTATAAGCCGGTGGTTCCCTCTACTACTAGCCCACACAAGTCCTGGACTTAGGGGATGCTTGATTAAGTAGAATAGTACGAGGTTAAACAAAAAAAAAAAATTACATGTACATGTACATGCTTATCGTTGAGTATACTTATGCACATAAAAATTTTAGCCCAAAATGCATACTTTCAATATTTTGGTAAAACATTAGAACCAGCTGATTGTCGCCATCTTTATTAATCATCCTTCCTCAAAAAACTATTATAGTGACAACAATGTTGTTGTATTATTAAATAATATGAATCTACAATTTTAATACTGTATTTAATATAACCTTATAATGCTTTAGAATAATCGTAAAAATGGTATTATATACCTCAAACTTGTTGCAACAACGTTTAAGTTCAGTTACTTTGTATTATCTACCTATTTCTGTTTATCGCGTTCTGTAAACAGAGATAGATAGATAAATAGTACATGAACTTAAAATATAGTTCCCATAGTGTAAACTAAGCCATATATTAGTAATAGTTTATATACCACCATTGGTGTTTATTTAGCACCATTTGTGTGTAATGTACTCTTCTCACTTCCCATAATCTATTTTTCCTCGGTGTTATTAATTCCACGGAAAACTTAATATGACTTAGTTTTTACGCTAGCAATATATTGTATTTTGTGTTCAATCCGTCAAACAGTGTCAAACTTTAGTAATGTATTATTAAAGCTTAACGCCCGAAGTAATATCAAAAGTTTTCTTTCTAATAAGGCAATATATAGTTATTACGGTATCCTGGTTTTAGCTTGCACCTAAATTAAATTACTTTCCTGTTCGGAAAAATAATTAAAAATACTGCTGCCCAACAAATGTTTACTTTTTCCCTATAGAAAAAAACATATCGAAAATAAGTGTTGAAAATGTATTTCATGAAAAAAAAGTCTCACTTTTAGCAGCACACCAAAGTTGTCCAAATTACGTAACATTTTTAGGAGGGGTTGTCAAAAATCTAGCAATGACTTATAATGTTGCAGGGTGGTCCTGTAAAATCTTACATACTTAATTTTTTTCCTTATGTTTAAACGTTTTCACGATGTAATATTTTGAAAACGCTGCTATGCGAAAAAGTCCAAACCACGGTTCTGTAAAAATAAACTGTTAATAAAGTAACACGAAATGTGTGTAAGTTCTGAAAAGTGAAAAAACAATAAACATTCATTCATTAATTTTTGATAACACAAGATTTTCACAGCTTAATCTGTTAGATAGGATGGAGTAAAAAAAATCACAAGTACTTAACGTCATAAAAGAATATCATATTTAAAAATCTCAAGTTCAAACACAGAAAAGCTAAAACCATAATAAATTTATCTGAAGTGTCCTTGATATCATTTTCAGTAGTAGAAGAGGTTGTAGAAAACATTTCTTACGGCTGAAATAACATTCTATACTATTTAATATTTTTTGCGCTATGCACAAGCTAAAGCTTAGATTTTAAGGTATTTAGTAAAAATCATTCCATTATAATATAATAGTACTATTCACGGTGATTTTTGCAACACAAGAAACTCTAGCGCCGTAGGCGAATATTTTTACAAATGTCACTCTTAAGTTCTACAAAAACGTAAAAAAATCTTAGTGCTATAGACGATTTTTTTTAATTTTTAAACAGTATTATTACTGAAAATTTAAGAAAAATGCAAGAAGCTCTAGCGCCGCAGGCAAATTTTTTTACGAACTTCACGCTTAAGTTTTACTTCCAAAATAAAAAAAAAAAACGTAAAAAAGCCCCAGTGCTACAGGAGAAAATTTTTACGAACTTAATGATCTATTTTGATTTTAAAACAGTTTTATTATTCAAAATTTTACAAAAATGTAAGAAACCTCTTAAGCCGCAGGCCAAAATTTTTACGAATTTTACTACTTGAATGCAATATATACTTTAAAAAAAGCTCATTTCAGCACCACTTTCTGTGAAGAAGGCTTCAACCTTCCTAATTATATCATGAAAATGCGTATTTAGAAAAAAGTATTTTCCTACAAATTTTACAATTATTTTATCTTGGGGTTGGGGTAAATTTTTTGTGCTCCTGTGGTTTCCACGCGCCGACCCTGTCTATTTATCAATTATATACATTTATATGAGTTAATTGTGGTCTTTGTATTTGATTCAAAATGGTAAATGATAATGACACAGAAGGCTAAAGCATTATAATAGAACGTTGAAATAGCTTAATTTAAGCGACCCTTTGTGTCGCAACTACTGCAGCTGACGGGATTTTAACCTATTTTACCAATGACCGATGCACTTTTAAGTCTATTTTTAATATTGGCATATATCTGATTCAATATATTTTATAGATATGGGAACGTTCAAGTATCACGTAACGCAAATTTTGATCATTTTGGACCCCCCCCCCCCTGTAACGCTATTTTCCTACACCATTAACATGGGTGTAACACTCCAAAATAACCCCCACCCCTAGGAGCGTTACGTAATACTTGAACGTTCCCTATGTATATAAATGTACCTAATCATTACTTTCGTGGTAGAACTCGTAAAAAACTTCATAAATAATAGTATATTACCAAGGCGTCCTTTAAGGGCGCCTTGATATTACCTAACAAGCTAAGAAAGTGATATAGACGCACGAGACAAAAGCCGAATGAGTTATAGCAAACGAGCGAGGAAACGACACGCTTGGCAAGTTAGGTATACTATTTCTCCTACGCCACTTCCATCAAAAATATATTGATAACAAAAAATATATATTTAAGTATTTGAAGAAAAATTAAGCAAATTAAAGTTTATTATATGAGAAAATTTATTATGACTTGACCTACTGTCAACAAGGATCAAATTTCCTGAACTTCAGTGTATTTTTGAAAAAAATTAAACTCTTGATTGGCCAATTTTGGTAAAATTTTGGTAAAATTTGGTTATTTTTATTTAACATTGGGAAATTTTCACAAGTTTAACAAATAAGTGAATCAAACAAATATGTCAGACTGAGGTTAATGTTAAATGTATTTAAATATGCAGAATATGTTTACTAACCATGTAGTTCAAATTACAGCTACCCTATGTTGCCTTACAACCTCACCTTGCCCCACCACATCTTACATTTAGTTTCTAAGTACCGTCGAAAACAGTAGATGGAAGTACAGAAAAAAATGTTACACGAATATAAAACAAACCAATTTCTATGTCGGCATAAAATGTCCATTCTAGAAAGTGTTTTCAGTTATAATATAAGAGATTGGCATGCTCAAGCATTTTATCCAGCAATAGGTGAAGCTCCCTGTGGATTTATCTCTCAAATCGTAAATATCCCGAATATCAAATAAGTAATGGTGGCAAGACGGGGGCAGAGGACGGGGGCGGCCGATACACACGGGCCAAGATATATATCTATATGCAGACCGGCAGCGGAAATGGCGAAATGGAATTGAAATTGCTACCAAATATCCGATAGAATCGTTGAATTCTTAATGTCATTTTGTGAGGCGATTCTCGTTTAGTCACAGATATGGATCCTAAACTATCAAGCAATCCACTTAAAAGTAGTCGGCATTTTACTATACAGTTCAACAGATTTTTTTTGCGGTTTGGAAAAAAGGAGTGACCCTGTAAAAACGTTCTGGTTAATTCTTATTAAAATGTTTGTATTTGATCTTATTAAAACTTTATAGAACTTTTAATAAGATTACTAACGAAATTTCTTACCAATGAAGCAGGTTTTTATAAGAATGAACCAGCCCAGTAAACACTCCTGGTACGGTAAACTGCACGGCCATTGCCGGCATCGACGGCTATATGATGGCAACGGCATGCCATTGCCGGTAAGTTACTTTTAAGACGTTGGCGAAACGGCAATGGCTGTTAGGGGGCAAATGATAATGGCCCATTACTGGCTAACTGCTGGCGAAACGGCAATGGCTGTTAGGGGGGCAAATGACAATGGCCCAATGATGGGTAGCTGTTTGTATTTATTTCGAGATTTATTTATTATTTGATATCCCTTTGGCTATAATATTTATTTTTCCTGTAGTATATTTGTATACCCGAAATATGTCTATAGAAATAATGAAATTTTGCAAAAATAAATAACTAAAAAGATTAAAGTGTGTAGATAATTATATTTATAACCTATATAACTATAGTTAAATTACAAAATATTTTTAATATATAAAGGTATTTTTACAGAAAATATGGCACTTAAGAGCTTAACTAACTTATAATAATAATTAAGTTAATTATAATTATAACCTATAAGTTAATTAAATTAATGTTAGTTAGCTCAATAGTTTGTAGAGATTTATATCAAATTTAAAATTCCCGCGTTTCTTCCATGACGCGGAAATAGTTTCAGTGCCAGCTGCATCAAGTAATTTATGTAAAAATGTGTTTGTTAAGAAAATATTATTAAATCTACAATCGTTATAACTTTTGATATTGATTTTACAATGAAAAGTTAGTATATGTGATGTAATTTAGTGGTTGAATCTGGATAAGGGTTATCCACATGTTTATGTTATGTTGGTTATGATGGAAGAAATTTTATTTATTTGAAACAATTATAACACTTGTATCTGGTCAAAAAGAACGAAAGAAAGAGAAGTGTGGTGTTTGGAAGTTGTTTTGCTTTTTGCTCGGCGTTGTTCTTATATTGGATTTTTCTTAATAGAATGGAAGGTATGTATAAATTTATTACGATATCTAACTGCTTTATTTGATAGATCGCCTGTTGTGTGATGGTTTTTGTACTAAAAACACAAATGTTTTGGTAAAATACGGTAAAATTTTAATATACCTAATATAATATATATACACGGCTATACTAATATTGGATATTTCTTCTTAAAAATATTTAACATGAAATAAGATTTCTGCAAATATAATCTGCATTGTTTGACTTAACTAAAATTGACACTTAAGTAGGTATCATTTCTATTTGCAGCTTATCTGGATTTTCAAACAAAAGTAAAAGACAAAAGGGGAGATTGCTAAATTTGCAGATGGAGGAAATATAGAAAATAGCAAAACTTAAAGCTATCGTGAAATCTTCATCTGCACTTAGCATTCCACATCAGGAAACCTCAAATGTAGAGAAGAAGAATGCGGCAGTTAAAGAAGAAGAAGTTTAAGAAAATAATGTTTTTCTGTTTATTTTCTATTTTTGAAATATATTTTTGATGTATATTTTTTTTGAATTTTTTACACCCTGTCACAATATTTTTATTAGTATTATGTTGCTGGGCCATTAATGGCATTCGGTATATTACCAGCATGGTTCAATTATAAAAAGGCACTGGGCCAGCATTTTTTATTAATATTGGGCCAGTGCTGGGCCATTGCTGGCGAGTGACGGCTAAGTGACCGACGGCAAACTGTTTGCCGACCGGTCATATTAACGCCGGGCCATTGATGTATACTAATGATGGCCCGGACCGGCAACCATGTGAATCGCCAGCAATGGCCCATGCATTAGTGTTTACTGGGAGGTTTTGGAAAAGAAATTTCATTTTCGAAACGCCCTAGGGCCAAAAAGTTTTTTCGCCCGCTAACCAAAACTTTTGGTCTTGAACTAACTGTTCTCTTTGACCATGTACAGTTATTATAATCATTTCATACAAAATAAAAACTTCTATAATATAACCTCAAAATATATGTTAACTGATTAATCTGTATTCATTCACAATATTTATAATATTCATAGAACGGTTTCAGAAGTATTATTATTTCATAGACACATTTTAACAGAGATTAATCACCAAGCTATAGCTTTTTTAATTTGACATTGAAACCGCACGCAAACGATCAATTGTTTTTTTAGCGATAGCAATTTGTCATGTCATGGATAACTAGATAAGTAATAAGACAGTAAAATGAAATATTATTTTCAATTTAAAATTAAGTATATTTTAATAATTTATTATAATTAGTAACAATCCAATAAAAAATATTGTATAATACCGGGGTAAAAAGTTAAATTTCGATTTCGTAGGTTTATTACCCTCGGGCCGGCCCCATCGGCTGGCCCTCGGCTTCTAAAAACCTACTGAATCGAAAAATTTAACTTTTCGCCCTTGTATTATAAATAAGTATTTCGTTGTTATAACCCAGGAACTATTAAAATATAATTAGAATTAAGTATAAATATTATTGAAAAAAAAAAATTATCACATTTTTGCTTCTCCTGTAAAATAATAATTTTGTCGGTTAGGCCCTTATGTTAGTTGCACTCTTCATATGAACTATAGGCAAAATCAGTATTTTATAAATTTCTTAACTGAAAGAAAGCTTTCCTATTACCTATTGCATATTTTATGTATCTCTAATTATGTTCAAGACTATACACTCACTCATAAGTCTAGATTGTTCTAGTACCTATACATAGTTTTAATCCGATAGTTAATTAGTGCTGTTATTTATGAAAATATATATAATTTATGTATCCACTTTCAACATTTAATTGTTACTCTTGCTTATCCTGGCTCAAGCTCGCACTAATTGTGTCTGCTAATTACTCGTACCCCCTTGAGTTAGCTGCAGCCAATGGGCGCACAGCTACTTCGTTACGTCCCAGTGCAATTAGCGAAGTTCCTTATTAATTAATAGAAGCCGCTTAAGCGGCTGCCATGTCAGTTGCTTAAGATTCGACCGGATGTTGGGAGATAAACTATTTAGTCTAACGCACTATGTGCTGAGATACAGCAAGGTAACGGACACAGTAGTCTGAGAAAAAAAACATGGACGAAAATCTAAATTTTTGCATATTTGCGTATTTTTCATACCACTGGTTTCGAATATCATAGCATTGATTAAAGAATCCTTTATAATCACTGATCATAGAGAAAAATCTTAAAAAAAAAATCTGGTATAGATACCTACACGCTCTTTTTAAGGATATTAATGTAAACTAATGATCAAAACAATCAATGAAAATGTCGGAGCCAATATGGCGTATCGGTTTTTAGAATTTTGTCACATTAGGCGAAATTTAAGCTATAAAGTAGTCCAAGGTCATCGCTTTTAAGGAAACGACTAAAATTAACACACTCAATATGACAAAGCTTATATCAAAGTTAAAAATACAGTTTGTTAACCAATTTTAGTTAAAATATTCTTTTCAAGGTCGTTAGAGTACCGTGAATTGAATTTTATTGCCCAGGTATAGGAAATATCTTAAGATAATTATATTACCCCAAGTAATTTCTTAAATTAAAATAAATTAAAGATAAGGTGGTTTTAACTATAGGTCTTTTTTTCTGAAGTTGGCGAAAGTGAAGATAAGTGTTACTGAGTCTCGCAAATGCTGGCATTTTTTGAACTTTAGTATTTTACAGTTTTATTTAAATTTTTTAAGTTTCAATGATTTTTGACCTGGTAAGGTCCCTTTTTGGGTGACCACTCACATGTGAATGAAAAGTACGTATAGTAATTGCATAAAGCTTTTGGTTAAGATGTATTACTAAGTAAAAAATCGTTAAAATTTAATATTCTAGTTTAAAAGCTTTCTTAAAGCTTTCTTAAAGTAATAATAAATCGTAATAAATCTATATAAATCAATTACTTATCCGCACAAGTTTTATGTTGATGATAAAATATTGGAAACTTCCCAATGCACAGTGGTTCGAAATTCGAAAAATATTGAAAGTAGGCATTTTGTGCTAAAACTTTTATGTGCATAAGTATACCCAACGATAAGCAGGTACATGTAATTACATGTGATATGTAGTTTCTATGTGCACATAAATGAATTTAAAATACATTACACCAAAACTGGCAACGCAGCTAACTATCCGGGCGGACGGGTCATGTGAATTGCCTGTGTTTTGAAGCGAGGATCGTGACGTAGGAACCTGCGGATTTGCAAGCGTCGCCTACCTCGCTCTCTGCGCGACAAAGAAAAATCTGATCGGTTAAAGTCCAAACAACTGACTCGTTTGTAAATACCGAACACGTTTACTTATTTGTTGTTGTATCTATGCAATATTAGTACAGTGATTGGCGCATATACAACTATTTATTGTTGTATACTATAACCTAATTACTTTATTAATTACGCTATTGTCTATCAGTGTGGATATATCCCAAAAATCAAAAGTTTTGGTGCAAGAGCACTTTGAAAATCTCGATAACCGGGAAGCACGGCAGTCAACGGTTCTATAGTAAGTCGTTTCTGACCGATTTGGCCTATTTTTATATATATATATATTATGGTTCTAGACTTTCTTATCAAAGAATAGGTAAGAAAAATGTAGTCCGGTTTATAGGTTGTATACTACTACTAGTAGGTAATTGACTTTTTTTTGAGGGCCTTTGTAATAACCCATATAAAATATTGTAAATTTTACAACAGCTAGTTTCTGGTGTAGCCAACTTATTTAATTTTTTGAACACTGTGCAATAAAGTGCTGGTCAATATTTAATAAAAAATGCATTAACAGAATGGCTTCCCGATTCACTTTAAGCCATCTTTATAATGGGATTGTCTTGTTCCCTGATTACAATAGATCGAGGCCTAGGTGCGACGACTTCGAAACAGGCCGTACTTGCAAATTCGTGCAAAATTTTTGAAGCAATTTTTTTTAACAGTTTAAGCAGCGAGAGAATTACTGATTGAATTACTTTACCCTATTTTCACAGATAAATATTAAAAAGTTTTGCGTACTAAACTTGAAAATTATTAACAAAACAACAACAAATAAAAAAAACTGCTTTCTGCGTTTAGATAAAAAAACACTATTTTTTAAAGTAAATAATCACTTATTAAATTTGAAAATAGCTGATTTTTCAAGGCTTTCTCGTAGTTGCATTTTTAGACAGCGGTTTCTTAATCAAACGCTTAGGGTCCTTTCATATTGCCGTGTCATTTAAATTTAATTTTTGTAGTTTTCAAAACTCCTAACTCTTCATTGTTTAACAATGGCCGTTATTTTTATTTTCCGTAAAAGTCGCTTGGCCAAAATGAAAATAAATCCCTTTCTTAATAGACTGGTACAAGAAACCGCCATTATTTTCCAGAAAGAATGATATATATGGTAAACAGAACCGAGGAATGCACTCAACAAGCTATCGCGTCCTCGAAAAAGTGGTCGGAGGCGGTTACATCGAACTTTACTTCGACGGCGTCCGATTAAAATATATAGGCGCCAATTTGGGTGCACTTTGCGCTCCTTATGAATCCAACCTGATTGAGATATATTACACCTAGGTGTAACTTTTCCTTAAAATATAGTACATTTACTCCTAAGCTGATTGCTTAAAGATAGTCAAGTCAGTTGTCCCTTAGCAGCTTACCAAATAAATTCTACACCAAGTACTGAAACCGATAAATAAAACTCTAAAATTTAAAAAGTAAGGCGCTTTTTTCCGCTGTTGTCAAACCGCACTTGACCGGCGTTGCAAATCAGCATTAAATTTCCCTAAAAGGTAAGAATAATATTTCAAACAGACGAAAAAATTAAGGTTAATGTTTTGAAAGTAGAATTTTAAATGTGAGACGTTTTATTGCATCAGTTTGAAAATACATGATTCCTATTGCATCAGTTTGAAAATACATGATTCCAATTGGTTGGATCTTTAACAGAATATAGCACTAAAATAATATATTTGGCGCAGTCGATAAAAAAGAAATATAATTTAAAAACGCGCCTTTTTGAAAGAAAGTTAAGCTCCTGTACAAATGTACTTCAATTTTTTTTAACACTATAGTCTAAAGTTAAGTACTTTAATATTTAAGGACGGACATGAAATGTTGCGCGTTTTTAACAAAAAGTACAGTTGTATAGGATAATAACTTCCGATTTCCTATCCATTTGCAACTGAATATTCAGTTTACAGTAACACCATATGGAATACACTTACCTGTACCATTATCGGTATTGTGCATAGTCAGTCAAAATAAAATTCGATTAAAGCAGAGTTAAGTGTGATTCGATATCCCCATTTTTCCTGCAACCCTGCAAAAAATAGAAAAAAGCATTTAATTAATTGGTGAAGATACAATCGGATGCAATATATCCCAAGTATATACGGCATATCCTTCGTACATCCCAGGGACGTCTCGAGGGGATGTCCTTTCGGGATATCCCTGGGATATACGGGCAGTAAGTCCCCGGGATATACCCCTCGGAATGTCCCTGCGACGCACAAAGGACATTTGGGATATACGAGGTATATCCATATACGGCTTCGGAAGTCGCTCGACTTCCCGTTTACTAACAAAAGTATATCCTGAGGAAGTCGCAAATTCCCGTTTAGTAACAAAAGTATATCCTGAGGATATCCATCGTAAAAGGTGTGCTATATGGGGTTATTCGAAAAAAAAATTCTGTGTATAACTTTGCTTTAAGGTGAAAGGAACTTTTAACGAAAAGAGAAACTTAATAAATACATTCTCTCTGAACCAAGATAGCCGAAAGTTCTAAAGTGCAAAAGAAGTACATCTAGCCGTAAGAACTTCTTTCCACCTACTAAATGGGTTTTAAAAGCTTTTCTGACATCTTGACCGAAGCCCAGGACACTCCGGTGTGACATGAAACTGCTTTCATCCCGGAAAACTTAAAGCGTCATTCCAAAGCTTCTAAGTGACAGATTTCCAGTGCCGTACCCCATTAATCTCAATTAGATTTAATTTAATTTCTTATAGAGCTTTTACCTTAATTAATTTTTTAACTTTTCAACAATAAAAAATAATGCTGCTAAGTTAATACGATGCTTTCATAGAAAAATATTCTTAAATAAAAACAAAAACGAGATTTAGATTTAAAAATCGCATGAAAATTGGCGCGCCGTTTACATACGATGTGGAATTTTTGATATGTTATTCCTAAACATTTAAAAAAAATCTCTACAATATTTTTTTTACTTAAAACTACCAGACCACCTGTCTATTAATAGCTTAAATGACTTTGAGGGATTACCTAATAAACAAATATATAGTTACGTACAATATATTAATTATTAATTATTACAGTGATGCTGAATGAGAAACAGATCGTGAAAAATAGGGGATAATAAATTCTTAAATGTGCACTTTAAAATTTCAAAAATTTCAGCATAAACAAACGAAATTTGGCATGTACCTCGGCATGTACTACTTACTAAAATAGGCTCCCTCACACTTAATTTCAAAACTAGAAAAAAAAACATTCAATTATTTTTTTTATTTTAAAATAATGGATGCCAAATTTGTTTAGGCTGAAATTTGGCACATATTTGTATTTATGAATTTTGCATGGTATTGTGCCTAAAAAAATAATAATAATTTTTATTTGTTTCCAATTTTTAAATGAAGTGACTCTAATTTTTTGTGCGAAAGTCACAGAATTTTCTTATGGTCTTTTTCAATCGTGTTTTTTTAAGTTTACTAATGTATAGTAACAGTGCTAAAGAAGAGAAAAAGATACAAGTCGCTTGTAAAACAAGTTTACACTACGATATTTCAAAAACGCTTTAACCCAGTGACTTAAAATTTGGAACAAAGATTTTTCTAAGTAGTAAACAAAATTTGTTCCAAATTTCAAGTCTCTATGCCAAAGATTTCTTGAAATATCGTAGTGTAAAGTTGTTTTGTAAGCGACTTGCATCTTTTTCTCTACTATATCTCGTACCTACGTGGTAGCACGTGGTGTCACGTGAAATATTTAGAGAACATATTTTCTAAATAAATAAGTACTTTATGTTTTTATTCTCTACTAAAAGGAATCCAAACGACGCCACTGGGGTTAAGTAGTTCCTTAGTAAAATGTAGTGTAACTAATGCACTTTGAAAGCTTTGATTTTTGACAAGCTTTCGATTTTAAGAGATAAACTTAATGGTAAATATAAATTGAAAATTAAGTGTTTTACATGTTTCATACTTTACGTAGCAGAATAATAATAAGCTTTATTCTCAACTGTATATGTAATACACACATTACATGTATTAATTAAGTTTGGGAAGTACGTGATTTCTTGTCCCACTGTTTTCCACGCCTGACCTGTAATGAAAAATAGAGCCCAGTAAACTAATTATTACAGGTCTGCATTTAAATTTAAATAATTTCCACTAGGTGGCGCCACCGACTAAAATATCAAACAAGATGGCTGAATCGCGGTTCTCATGATAAACACGAATATAATCTAATACATTTTGTTCAAAAGACTTAAATTGTACAATTTTAGTCAATGTTTTTTACTTTTGAGACTAAGAAGGATAATAAATGTTATAAATAGTGCCTTGTAATCTATCAACAAATGTTGATAGATGATTGTCGTTCAGGCAAATGCAACCGAGTGCGAAAAGGCTTCTTTTAAATACGCATGCGTTAGGAACAAAATTTTTCCTACGAGCAGAGTTCAAATAAAATATATTTTATTTTATTAAATAAATCTTATTTTTGTATTTTTTCAATAAGAAAAACGATCAACAGTCTTTTCGCACGCTCGAGCATGCGAGAGCGCTTGTAAAAAAAATACTTATGCGTGCGGAAAAGGCCTTCTTTTGACACGCATATGCGTGCGGAAAGACATATTTTGACAGGAATATGCGTGCGGAAAGAGACATCTTTCCACACGCTCGTAGGAAAATAGCTATTCCACAAACGCTCCAGCGGAGTATGCTTTTTTGTATAAATTAATTTAACGTAACGTGACATAGAAGGAGGGGGGTGAGTGCCTGAGTGACACTTTGCGGCAAAGGGCAGCGGGGTAAAAAATGGCCACTGCTAAGAACATACTATAGAATGCAAACCATTATATATTGTCACAGCTAATTCCTTTTTAAACCAAGAGATAAGTAAAAATTTGCGACATAATTGCACGTAATCTAAATAATAAACTTTTACCCAGCAAACATGCCCATGTGGGTCGGTCACAGAACTGACTGCATTTTGATAAGGAATGGATTGTTATGGAGGCGCTTACCAGATATTAAAGTACCCGCATAACATAAACTAGAAGGAATCCACTCACTTTTTAAAATGAACCCACTTTGCACTCTTCGCAAACTTGAGGTTAGAGCAGGCTCAAGTACAGAAGCCCCAGGCCATGAATTTATATAGACATGTTTATATGAACTATTTTACTTAAAATAAACCAATTTAAATTAAAGATTAAATGGGTTTTGATAGTTTGGGTAGGATTTGATGGGATTTTTGTAAGATTTTATAGGACCGTTTACGTTAGATTTGATGGGACTTTTAAACAGGGTTAACAGAAAATAGGCAGGAAAATGTCATTGTATCTAAACTATAGCCAGCGATTTTGTAAACATGTACCTATAGAGTATAATTCCATTAAAAGTCCATATAAAACCAAATATATCCGTATGGGCACTTGATTAGTAAGAAACCACAAATTTACTTTAAATCAAGTCGTAAAGTCTCACAAAATTACTAAGTAACTTCGTTGCAACAGCTATAAAATTTATGCGCTACATCGCTTTACTGTTAACTTATCGACGATATCCTTAGACACTGTCATTCGGTATCATGTATATTACACATTGTATTCAATAAACAACTGTTCCCTTTATGTTTGGATGGAGTATTATTAATCGTATATTATGAAATTAGTTTGCGACTTAAACTTTTAGTGTACGAAAATGAATTTTCCTCGGAAACTAATAGTCTTATAAGTTAAAAATAGATTTGACCACCTTTTTGGGGATTCTAGCGCGTAAAGGAACCGGATCCAGTATCTCGTGCAGAAAGCAAAAAGTAATAATAATAATAATAATAATAATAATAATAATAATAATAATAATAATAATAATAATAATAATAATAATAATAATAATAATAGTAATAAGTACCAAGTACCAAGGTTAACAGATACAGGGCTCTTTTCACTAACTATTTATTTTCTCCAATAGCTGGTGAAATATTTTCTTCTTTCGGTCCCGATACCAAAATTCTCATTTCTAATATTTTAAAACGCCTAAATGAACTTCATTTAAAGGCCTATACTTTAAACAAAGAATAAGTATGGCAATACAGAGAGGTAATCAGGGTCGTAGCGAAAAAGATTTAGTGGGGGGGGGGGGGAAGAAGGTCAAAAATCACAACTTTTTAGTCTAAAATTACTTTTATCCCCTCGACAAAATAGTTGATGACTAAAAAAAGACAAAAACGTTCCCACTACTGCTAAAATTACAACTTTATTTTTTCAACTTTTACCAATTTCAAGATAGGTGGGAGAGGCTCCCCCATTTCCTCCCATAGCTACGGCCCTGGAGGTAATGCCACCGGCGTATTAGGTACATTCATTTTTTACCGTGTGGAGTATAACTGATTATGGTGTCATTTCTAACGCTAACAATCCGTTAAAGGCCATAACGATTTCAAGCAGGTGTCAATTTATTTTAATAGATGGCAGGTTGTTAAGCGAGGCTCGCGCGGACGGACCACAAAGACGTCGAGGCGCCCAACTCCCGGAATGGCAACTCTCAAAACTGCACTCAGTTAACAAGCACTCATTAAAAACTACTAGGCCATTATATTATAAAAGCGTCGACTGTATGAAAGCTTTATTATACTCTCCGTAGATACATGCTTTCTCGTCGACTTAATAATAATAATAATAATTTTATTACAGCACAATGGCCATATACTACAAAATAATAAAATGAATAAAAATAAAAATAAAGCAAAACAAAATAATTATAATTTATAAATAAATAAAATGATTAGGTCACTTGTAAGAAACAAAGGCGTCGCCAAGTGGCGATTTGTGCAGAAACCCAAAAGCAGTCCGAAGATACAAACGCTTTTAGGAAAACATTAGGACTGGAGAGTAGCCGCTTCACAAAAGAGGCGAGCAACTTGCGTCTCAGAGCATCCAGGGTATCTATTCGGACAGAGGCAAACATTTCCGAGGCACTACTATAGCGCGGTAGTCTATGGATAATGCGATATGCATCATTATAGCATACGCGAAGAGTTCGCCACGAGGCCACCGTATGATCAAGCCAAATTTCACCACAGTATGCGTTAGAACAAAATGTCCTGAAAAGAGAGTTCTTAACCTCGACAGAGCACTTAGAGAATTTTCTAGCTAACATGTTTGCGCGGGCACAAAGGTTTTTCTTGTGACGCTGAATGTCAGAATTGTCACTTAGCATATCATTGATAACGTGACCTAGGTATTTGATTTCGAACACGCGTTCAACAACAGAGTTATTTAAATAAACAGGAGGAACACAGAGGTCTCTATAATTTGTGGACTTGGACACTAAAACTTTACTCTTATTACTATTGTATTTAAGAGAACGTGATTTGGCAAAGTCTTCACATATTTTTATAAGCATACGTAGACCTTGAAGTGAGGGGCAAAGAAGGACCATATCATAGGCGTAGCTGATGCAGTTGACTTTTAGGCCACCAAGAAAGCATCCAGCAGGGGCTTTGGCCAGGAGAGTATGAAGGTCGTCAATGTAGGCATTGAAGGCATCAGGAGCAATTAAACTTCCTTGTCGTACACCGTTGCGTAGACTGAAGTCAGATGAAGTGGCAGATCCCCAGCGAACAGATGCCGTGGCTTTGGAGTTCCAACTTTGTAAGAAGCGGCAAACATAGCTAGGTACTTTCCGACTTATTAAGGCTCTGATTAACTTCACATGATGAACCCTATCAAAGGCTTTACTTAAATCCAGGAATATTGCATACACAGGAGTTTTCTTCTTAAGGTGGTAGCTAACTGTTTCTTTCAATAAAAAAAATGCATCTACAGCTCCCGTAGATCTTTTAAAACCGAACTGGTTGTCACTGGTTTGGAAAAAGGGCCTACATCTATTGAGTATGATTAGTTCAAGTACTTTAGAAAACGTAGTAGAAATAGCAATAGGCCGGTAATTAGCCGAAGAAGAAATATCCCCACTTTTATTTTAACGATGGGTGTAATTATCGTCTTCGTAAGAGCAGCAGGTGCATAACCATGAGAAAGCATTGAAGAAAAACATAGCGCTAAAATAGAGTGCAATATAGGGTCAGCGTTAATTATATATTCTGGGCAAAGACCATCCCAACCAGCGGCTTTACCTTGCTTTAACTGAGAGATAGCTAACCTTACATCAGTAGGCCTAACAAGGCAGGCTACATAATCCTCACAGGCTAGGTTAATCAGGTAGTTATCGTCATATAAGTTGCTGAGATTTTCATATAAATTACACCATAGTTGTGCAATGTTGGCTTCTCCAGAGGTTTGGTCTATAGAGGTGGACAGAGAGACAGGTGTTTTTCTGATTTTTCCACATGCTTTCCAGAATTTAATAAAATCTTTGTCCATATGGCAAACGGCTAGCGCATCAGCACGTAGCTGTTCTTCACGTTGACCTACGGATTTAAGTTTAGCTTTGAAGATTCTACGAAGACGGCGCCTTTCAATAATACACTGAAAAAATTGATTATAGTATTTATACAGTGTTATTTAGAAATAATACCTTTTTCATGTATTTTTAATTAAAGATTAACATTTTATTGGGAAAATGTCAACAAATTTACGGATAAAAAGTTTGAGGCAAAAACGTTACATCGCCCACCCATTTCCCTGGTTAAAATTACAAAATAAAAATTACATGACATGATAGACTGTATCAATGTTAAAGCCTGTGCAAAAATTCGTTACTGAGGTTTATAGGGTTCCAGAAAAATTAAATAAAAACTACTCTTTAGATGTTTCCTTAGGAGGGTCGTAGCTCCCTTAAAGCTCATTTCCGGACCTACCTTTATGGGAACTTTTTTTTCGTATTTTTTAACGTAGAATCATCTCTTAAATTTCTCGAACTTATTTCTGAATAACCCTGTATAAAGACATTACTGTAAAAACTAACAAATTTTCCTGGAAGGTATAACTTTGCCCACCTGCAAGGTCGTATGATTCTTTTCTTTAAGCATGGCAACGTAGCAGGAAGGTTTGATGCGCTCAGTACTTCGACTTTTTATGTAAAAATAGGTATATTTACATAAAATGTTTTAAATGTCTGTAAATTATTAGCTGAATCGAATATTCCTGAAATCCTAAAACAATCCTATGACCTTGCAGATGGGAAAAGTTGTACCCTTGTACCCTCTGGGCAAAGTAGTCAGTCTTTATCTCGGTTTTTACAGTATACATTTGATAACGCCTTTTCAAGATATAGGTGTTAAGTCGAATATATATCGCTCTCAATGTTTTTGATAATATACTATGATTATTTAAAAAAATCAATTAAATTTATATTTGCGAAGCTTATACAATGAAATAAAAAGCATCAACAAAAATATCTAGCTTAGCTTGTTACATTTTATTATGCGGCCTTAACTGTCCACTTGTCAAGTAGAAATGAAAATAAGTTAGCCTAGAAAAAATATCCCCTAAAAAACATAAAGTAATATTTTGAAGAAAACACGTGTTTTTTCAAACGTTAGAAAAATATTTAAGCCCTCTCGGTTGTCAGGAGACTTAATGAATTTATTGGAAATAAGCATTATTAGTATATTACGCACCGAGTACGCCAACCTAGTTTTTAGTGCACGAGACGCAGCCGAGTAAAAATTTTTCTTCATTTAGTTGATTGGGCACTTTTTCCATCTACTCTTTTAATATAAACTGCATTGCGTGAGTAGAAGTTAAATAAAGGGTCACTCTAATTTTTATATAACGCAAGATTGATTGCTCAAAATTGTTTAGCTTTCAAATTAGATGAATATAAAGAACCTGTTCCTCTTGAACACTTTTTGTGGATGAAGAGTTATACAATACAATTGAATTTTGTCGTATACACTGATTTGCACTTAGAAGCTTTGCAAAGCCAACTTAATGCACGCCCGCTTTCATTTTAGCCCTGACACAGTCCGCAATATTTTTAGAGACATACAAAAAATTTCAATCAAACTTAGTTTTTGAAATTTTACTAATCACTTACGATCAAAATTAGTAAGACCTTGCAAAAACATCTAGATCTTTAATCTAAAAATTAAAAAAAGTTAAAAAAAATTAAAAATATCTGTATTTTAATTTTTTGAAATAATTTTCGTTTGGACTTTTTGGATATTTTTTTAATTTTTATTTTTTTTATAATTTTATTAAAATCTAGGGGGGCTCAGCCCCTGACGGTTTCAACCAAAACTTGGCGCCCAAAAAAAAATACCTTCATGAAAAAGCTTTGTCCCTGACGGTTTCTACTAAACTTTGCGCCCCTGCAAAAAAAACTTGGCGCCCCAAAAATTACCTTTAGAAAAAAAGCTTTGTCTCTGATGGTTTCTACCAAACTTCACGCCCCTGCAAAACAAATTGGTGCCCAAAAAAAAATAAAAGGAGGGCTCAGCGAAAACGTCAAGGGGGACTAAAACCAAGGTCAAGGGGGCTTAGCCCCCCCTGACGCCCCCCCCTCTAGTTTAGGCCCCGCAGTAGCAGTAAATATACAGTGTATATCAATGGAGCTCAATACAACTAGAATTATGAAACAAAATACTAAAATTTAGATGGCGCCAGTAATTTCTTTAATAAAAATAATATAGTTACACTTTTCGCCCGGCCTTGTAAATATTGTATTTGTTCAACAAAGAACAAATACAGAATTTGTTTGGTTGGGTGGAAGTGGGAGTGTATGTATGTATTCTATCCTTTTTGGGTAGAACTTTTGTCCCTGTCTAATCTAACGGGAGAAATCTCCATTAGTAAGCTTATAAGCTAATATAAATGTAATATAAGCATGACGCTACTGCACAGTGGGCTAAACCAAAACAACGTAGGACAAAAATTCTAATTTTTTGTACTTGTGCATCTTTGAAGGATGCCTTGCGTAGGTCGAAAATTATACTAGATCGAGCTGGCCAACTACTCAAAGGGAAAAGCCATACAGGAATTGGATTGGATTAGATTGGATTTGAACAGTTGTTAGAGTTTACCATTACTTTGTATTGTTAATGTAACTAAAATCGCTAGGAGTTCCAAATATACAAGGAAACGTGTCTTTCGATATGTTGAAAGCCTATTCTCATGTTTCAAGGATGAAGAGCACGGGTTTTTAATGAAGACTCGTGCTCTCCATTCAAGGACATTGACTTTGTTTCAAAGAAATACTAGCCTTGAAACAAGAGAATATGGCTTTGAATAAATTGAATTAAAAGACACGTGTCCTTGGTTCAAGCAATCCTTTTTTTCTATGTACGGTAAATAACGAATTCCCATGGGAAAAAGCATACTGCAGTATGCTTTTGAAAATGAAAAATCAAATAAACTGATCAAATCACCTTTTAGCGTGGGTTTTTTAAATTTTCTCTCACTCTCACAATCAACTAAATGAATTTTATATTTTGGTCATAAAGATGGAAAGAGAACCATTAGTCCAGCCTGCGCAAGATTATTTTGTGACAGAATGGGGCAGCGAATATATCTGACCTTGCGCAGTACGCATCTCTATCAGCTGTGAAATGCTGTCGGTCGTAAAACAATTCATCACCCTAGTATTCATTTGTCTTATCTCCAAAAATCCCCCAGTAAAAATCTTAAAATGTCCGAAAATAGAGATATGGCAAACCAAAACTGGGGTGACGAATTATTAGTAGTTTGTTTATACTGTCAGATCGTCGTTTGTTTGGGTTTTTTTTTTTTGCTGCATTTGTTTATAACTTTAAACCTAACCTGTATTGTTGCTTTATGAAGAGCAAAGGGTCAATCCCTGGTGTACTCAAAGTAGGTGTACAAAATCCCGAAACTCACACACCTCGAAAAATTCTTATAAAATAATTTTAAAAAACTATTTGGACGTTTCTTCGTAGATATTTATTGTTTTTTGTTGAATTTTTTACAATTTTTATTTGACACACAAAACTAAGGTTAAAAATACTCGTCAAAAACAATAGTAGTGCGTATGTGCAAGTTTATCTCAGATGCGCTAGGCACATTTATCACAGTATTCCGCAACGGCTTTGGAGGTCTTTCCTTGTCTATGCTTTTGGTCCACTGTATACTTGATGCAGTTGCACTAATTAAGGCGAACGTCAACTGTTTTTAACGAGTGTACACAATTAAAATGTTAAGTGTCTTTTTACTGTTTGAATAAAACACGAAAGACTGCTCTTGTTTATGCAGATTTCATTTGTAGACTATAAATTTATAACCAAATATCTTTGAAGAAAGCTTTTTAAAAGCTTTAAAATGTTGCTTTTTAACTTATTGTAGTAAAAGTCTTCTATTTTTGGTTTTATTTAAACTCAATTCATCTGTTTTTAAAAATATAAGTATGTATAAGAGATATATGGGTCAAATCTTGTGGATATTTACACTTCATAGAGTGCCATACGGGCAAAGGCGTATCCAGGATTTTTTTCGAGGGGCGGCTCAACACATTTTTTCCCAAATCTGGAAAATAATTAAAATGACACCGCAGACGAAATTTTTTGCATTTTTCTTTTTAAACTAGAATATCTTTCGCCGTAGGAGAAAAATTAATATATTTTTTTTAATTTATTTTATAAAAGAATACTTGTATAGAAAATAAACAGATATTATATTTATAATACAAAAAATATAAAAAGCACAAAAAAGTGACGACTACAAAAATGGCCCTTGATTAACTAAGTTTACGAATACTGTTAATTTCTGACTGTTGTTTAATCTAATGTTGTAAAACTCATGTTTTAAAAACATAAATTTAAAATAAAACCTAGGAAGCCGTAGCGCAGCAGGCGATTTTTTTTTTTCAAATTTCATAGTATATTTTAATTTTAAAAGTGTTACAATTTAAAGTTAAACTTAAATGCAAGAAAGCTTCAACACCGAAGGCGAAAATTTTTACGTTAAAGTTTTATAACCTTAAATAAACAAAACGTAAGAATGCCCGAGCACCGCAGCGAAAATTTTTATAAATTTGAAGATCTATAGTTTATATGGTCCACTTGGAAAAGGGTCTGCATATTTGCTGGAGAAACTTAAATAAAAACATACATAAGTAAGCCCTAACGCCGCAGGCGAAAATTGTTACGAATTTGAAAGTCTATAGACCATATATAGTCCACGAAAAAGGGTCTGCATATTTGCTTGTTTTGGCCCCATATCGTTCTAAGGAAGTACAAAATTTTTAGATTTTCTTATAGGATTTCGGGATCCTGATTATATAGCAACATTTATATAGTTCTCAGCATGAATGAAAGTCTCCGACGTAAGGGGGAGGAATCATTCGCGCTCTCTTCTTTCCATCAAAAGCGTTATAAGGCGTGAGTGTTTACATCTGGCTTTCCAGTTGCACACAAATTCCAAACATATTTCCCGTAGCCACAGATCCGTTTGTCAAACTTTACCTCTGGGACTAACTAATAGCACCTTTTTAAGTAATCATAAATATCTGCTTATTACTTTTTGCTTTCTAGCATATGTAGCGTATCGAACGCAATCAAAATTCAACTAAAACTAAATTGTGCATGGGAATTAAATGTTAAACGATTTAATTTGTTTGCGTAATTTGTTATATTGATGAATAGAAAATCATCCAGTTAATTACGAAATACAGGGTATTTTGAAAATTAAATGTTTTGAAAGTCAACAGCAATATATTCCTATTGAAACTAAAAAACAAAATATCTTGTTTTTTTTAACATTAATATGTTTAAGACGGGGGGTTGAGGGCTGAAACCGTTACGAAAAAAAACCGTTACGAAAAAAAACTGAAACGAAAAAACCGTTACGAAAAAGTGTCCCAAAATATGTAACGCTCGCATTGAGTTCTCGGTGGGATCATTGAGTTCTCGGCTGGGATCATTGAGTTCTCGGATGGGATCATTGAGTTCTCGGATGGGATCATCGAGTTCTCGGATGGGATCATTGTTAAAAACGTTATACTGTACAAGTAAGGGAACGTTCAAGTATTACGTAACGCAAATTTTGATAATTACGAATACAACCGTTACGAAAAAAACCTTTACGAAAAAAAACCGTTACGAAAAAGTGTCCCAAAATATCTCTCGCATTGAGTTCTCGGTTGGGATCATTGTTGATATCGTAAGCGTCACATTAATGTAATATTAATGTTTTTTAAATTCGAATATATTATTATCTAGATGCTAATATAATAATTTATATAGATTTTTTTTCTTTTCCTCAGGAAAATGTTTCTGTTAACATAGCCACCAGTTAATGCTGACAGCTTTTAATAGCAAAAGAATATGCAGTAGGGAAAACAGGAGAAAATGATAGGGACTTGGAAAAATATGTCAGTTTGATTGTATTTATTTTAATATCTACATAACTAGACTATAAATAACTCATGTCTAAATAGTTATTATAGCTTTAACTGAGTTTTGAACCAGTATTTAGGGTATTAATTAGGCATAATATGGTATTTAGTATATGTCCTTAAGATTTTCAGTTAATTTTAGAGCTTCGCAAGTTTTCATGAAAGGGTTTCAACAAAAAAACTTCAGTTATAGTACTCAAGATGACTTCGTTTGGAAAAAGTCGTTTTGGTAGCACTGAGTCAATACCACTGACTCTTATAATTGATAGTACTTTACATATTAAACATTAGAAAGAATCTTGTTGAAGAAACCCCATTACCTTTTTCACACGGTATAATAAAAAAAAGAAAATAATATCGGATTCAGAGTTAATTAATAACCTAATAGATATCGAACAGAAAAGAAAATAAGAGCAAAAAGAAATGCAATCGCACGGTGTCTGATTCTTGCTTGATCCTCCCTAATGGAGTTCTTAAGGAACATTCTGGTTTTAGCCATAGCCTTCTTATCTTTGTTATTATTTCGGTGTCTGAAGTCACACTGTTGCAGGAGAACCGAATTGACAATTTTCCAAGTGGTTTGCTCCTGTGTAGAAAACATAAAATGGGGACTTTACACAAAATGTGTACTTACGTCAGATAAAAGCCATATCTACATTGTTGAAAGTACCTACGCGTTACGTACCTACGGTAGGTATACGCAGAATTCAGAAATGCAATATTTACATACAGTTTGATTGGAAAGATGGAGAATTTTTAGTTATTTCATGTTATTGAGTTTGGACCATTATCATTTCTAATAATGTCAATAAAACATGCAGTAATATGCAAATAATACCTAACTCTATGCTATGCTGTAAAGATCCCATAAACGAATTAAAGCGATATTAGGCGAATCGCACCCGACTTGATATGATCTACGCATTGTATCACGCTCTTGTAAATGAATCACCGCACGTTTTATTCGAACTAAACTATAGGAATACAGAAAAGTTTGAAAACATTGGAATTACCAAAACTTGTAAAGATTCAATGATTGTGTGAGAAGTGAAGGGACAGAAGTTAGTTACAGGAGTAAAATGTAGGAAGGGTTATGGAGTGAATAGAGGTCTGTACAACTAGAATTATGAAACAGAAGACGTCTACCCTATCTCTATCTCATTTGTGCACGGCACACCACTACCAACTTAAATAAATTAAAAAAATATTGCATTTTTTTCAATTTTTATCAACAATTACCGTTGATTTTTGTAAATAAACCTAAAGAAATGAATATTTTTTGCTAAGAAATAAAACTGACGATTTAATAGTAAAATAAAGAATGAAATATAAATCCTATTAATTGTTCTTAGGTTGGTTGCTTAATCTGTTTATTTATTTACAAAACATAATCTCAAATATGAAAAGGTAAATATGATTTTATTTAACGTTTATCATATTTATTATTAACTATATATTATTATTATATATTTTAATATCGTTACCAGTTTCTACATTTCAAGAAATTAATTTTATGACGAGCGTTATTTCTGTTATAGCTACCAAATGCCAAGATGTTTTTACAAGGGTTGCAAAAGTCCAAACGAATTTCGCCTAGGCTTTAAATCTAAGGTATAAAGAAAGAACTTTGGTAAACAATATTTAAATATCAAAATTCGTAAAAGTACTATAATAGTCAATAAAAACACAATATTTAGTAAAACACACAAAAAACTGAAATCAAAACAATATCAAACGCAACTCACACAATGACAGTGGCTAACGAAAATGGCGTTACTGACAGTGCAGCCAACATAAAAGCTAGTAGATTTTTTTTTCTTTATGTTGGTGATATTACTTCTATCCTTTTTGGGTAGAACTTTTGTCCCTGTCTAATCTAAATGGAGAAATCTCCATTGAAAGGATTTCAGATTTTACATTTTTATTTATTTATAGAAAAATAAGGACATTTTTGGCTCAAATACACTAAATAGGTTTTCCTACGAGGATAACGGTGAAAAGACTTATTGAAGCTGTTATTTAGATATTCACTCAACCTTTTAATAACCATTCTATAATGGAATAGAAAGAGTTTATTTTCATATATCTAATCAAGATTTTATGAGAAAAAAAATACAAAATTTTTAGAAGTTTGTTATTGTCTATGGCGCTCACTGTAACCGTAACAAAATTCTTATGAAAATAAATAATATATAAAACTTATAGAGAATTTCAAGAGATACATGTTTGCTTATAACCACTTTTATCCTCCGATTCGGCTAAAAAATCGAGAAAACGAATTTCACCCCCAACAGAGCCATTTTTGAATATTTATTACTCGGTTGTTATTAATATATTAAAAAAATTATTTTAACATAATTGGTTATATACATTTTTATCATAAGATGCATATTTAGCGAGATAACCGCACTCAGCACTAAAATTCAAGATAGCGGACACTCCTTACGCAAATCTCCCGGTGAAAAACCAACCGGAGTGTTCTGTTACTATCCACTACCACCCTTTAAAATATCAGCCCGTGTATATTTATTGCAATTTAACATAGGAATATCTCGTTATTTGACTGGACTATATACATTATACACCAAAAAATATAAAAAAAAGTTTTCACGGACATGCTTGCAAAAATAGGATCGAATCAGCTACAGACCCTTTTTCTACTATATGTACTACTTACTTCTTAGGAGCCATTTAAATAACCCCTTAAAACTGTGCATATTATTTGTGAATCACTTTGTACAACTACTTTTACAGTGTATGAAAAGACAATATTGCTTTTCCTATATTTCTTTTGTATATTAAAACATTTATATTGCTTTGTATAATGGCGCCTGGTGCGGTAAAATATTTTTGATATATTTGTTTTATAAGTTTCAGTTTTTCGAAAGTTTAATATGTGGAAAGTAATAGTATCGTTTGAGATATATATATATATATGCTGAAAACGTACGCTGAAACAGGCAGGCAGATGCCTTAAATGATTTCAGTACACAATGCGGCTGATATGCAGCCATTCAATTTTAAACTATCCAATTTTTCATTTCGGATTTAATAACGTCAGATCTTGAGTTGGCACCACCAACGGCCTGGGGGAATGGGAAGGGTGATGCTTTACCGTATTTTATTAAAATTTTAAGGGATGTTCAAAATAACATCAATTGAAAATTGCAATTTGTAATCTATGGATTCTTACAAATTTGTAGTTTCTCTCACATAGCACATAGTTCTTAGAATATTCTTAAAATAAATATTAAGAATGTTGCATGATTCTAAGAACATGCACTGTTTTACGTAGAAAGTTGTTAATAAATACTTAAACGGTATTTATTAAGAGCTGGTGACCATTTTTATTTCATTATTTCGTCCCGGCTGTATTTTATATATGTCTTAAAGTACATTCAAATTAAGCTACTTGAAAATCTCCAGGTTCTAGATCGGGTTCCTTTGGGTGCTAAAGCCCCAAAAAAGTGGTAAAATGGGGTCCACGAAATAGTATATTGTTTTACTAAGAGGAAAAGTGAAGCTATTTTTTACTAGTCGGTAGAATTTACGTACGACGCGAACCGGAGTCCGGAAACTACAGACGTGTAAAAAATGCACTTTTTCTCTGAGTGAAACATACTATTTTTTCTTCAAGCATCCTATATATATTTTTTTAAATATTAATTTTTGGATTTAATTTATTCAGTAATAAAGTATGTTTTTTTTATTAAAATAGGCCAATAAAACCCTTTCGAAATAAACTTAAACCTTCCTTAGCTCATTTTTTCATAGGCTAAATCGTACAATTTTTGGCGATTTCGATGGTAACTTGTCTAATATAGCATTTGCAATTTCGGAGAGATTTGTAGGTGTATAAACCATATATTTATCTTTAATCATTTTTAATCAATTTCACACAAGGATTTTGCACAGAATCTCGAGTCAACCACCTGTTTAAACATTCGATAAAACTCAGTACGGGCCTGAATATGACTAGGGTGGCCCTAGTAGGGTCATGGTTGCTTACAATTTTTTTTTAAATGAACCTCTGCTAACAATAAAATTGGTTATTGTAATACACAATATTATACCTATACATATGTTGTTTGTATTTTTAAAAGGTCCTTAGAGATATAACGCCATTGAAAGCAATAATTATTATTACTTTTATAGGTTGTATAAAGTTTTTCAATAAAGTACGCCGCTGTGGCAGTTTTGTACGCTGTTCATAGTTCTAGCCGACCGGTCACGAGCTCAATATAATATTAAAGAAATAAAATTGATCCTGAGGAAAGTCATATTCTGCCGCCAACCTCATATTGCAGCCTCACTGTGGGACAATTGTTTCAAAAAGCCGGACAAAGGTCGACTCAAGGCAAAAAATAATGGCGTATAAGTTGATTACGGGAAAAACTAATTATTTTAGAAAATCTTTGGAAAGTATTTTCGAAAATCCCAAAAAATCATAAAAATAACAAAAATATCTACAGAAATCTTGAAAATCTCGAAAACCTTATAAATTAGTGTAAAATTATTTGGAAGTGATTACGATCGTTAGCAAAAATTATAGGATTGTTTTATAATGAATTCTGTAATATAATCTAGAAAAAAGCTTTTTTTGCAATTACAAATTTCACTATGTAATTATTATAGAACTATTTTCGTGTGACAAAAAGTTTTATGAAACGAGTTTCAAATGCTATTTGCGAAACTTTTGTTTTAAAATAAAAAAAACTGTTATTGTATAGTATTGTATAGTATATGTTATTGTATACAATACATATACATTCAGGAAAATGTTTATATGGTTTGCTTTATGTTGCCATATGTCACAGTGAGATTGATAGTTACATTTGAAAGTTGATTTCTTTTTAATAATAAATAGAATTAAATCTAATAGAATTTAATAATAGATCTATCAAAAATACTATAAATAATATTTTTTATTTCTTTATTTGAAGCAAATAACTTTATTTCGCTGAATACAGGACCTTAAAAAAACTTTAGAAAACTCTTTTCTGAAACTCCACCAAGATCATTTTTCGATACGAGAAATATGACTACGATCATTCTTTCGTAGTACGCTGCGACTTTCTTAAAACAGCATTTTTTAAAAGGCACATAAAAATTACACAAGCAAACTTTTTACAGTTTTGCTTTCGCCAAATCTTGTAATTGTTTAAAAAAAAATGCAAGTTTGATCGTTTTTCCCCTGTAGTCTTTATGTGTTTATTATAAACACAGAATGCGGTAATCTAGAAAATTTTATAGGAACCCTATTGAAAATGACGGGTCTGCGCGGGTATAAATGTTGCATGGACCGGACTTGAGCGGGTGAATTTCATCCCCTCAAGTCCGGTTTATGCACCATTTATACCCGCCCAGACCCGTCATTTTCAGCAGGGAATCAATTCAAAAATATTTCTCCCAGGTTTTTAGTGTGATATCCCACTGTGCGCCGTCGAGTTTATGATTACTTTTTGCTCGGCCCCTAATGGTATTATTAACGCCATTCATGGAATTGCCCATTCCCGAAATTAAATTTTCGATTAAGGTTTCAGTTTAATTAACGTAAAGCCCTAATATTAACCGATAGCAATAATAATAATTTTTATTATATTTATAATTCTTAATTATTAAAGTCTCGCAGTGATGGAAAAACCTTGCTTTTAAGGTCCGGAAAATTAGTCAGATAGCATAACAATACCTTTTTCTACGACTGATTTAGAATGTAAGCAAATACACATACTTTTCAAACACAGAATGAATCCATTCTAGCTCTAGATATGGTATGAATATTCCGTATCAAGTGTTAGAATGAGCACATGTAGTGCCATCTCTTGTTTATAAAAGTAAAGAAAACTGTAGCAAAATTAGCAAAAATATACCTATATATTTTAGCATGAAATATTGAATAATTTAATGCAATTTAAAGTTTTGCGTTAAAATTACATAAAGTTTATTAGTTTTTCTTAATATTTGACCAGTTTTTTATCAATTTAGTTCAAAAAATTAAAACTGCTCCATCTATTGTTAAATATTTAAACCTGACATATGTCACAACCATCTGACATAACCTTCAATTTTTGCATTATAATTTGTAAAAATGTGCTAAAATTAAATAAAATTCTTTTTTTGATAAAATTATTAAATAACATTAATTGCTTTATTTAAAAATATGTGTTTTGTTGCATTTACAATGTCGAGTCACAAAAAACATTGTTTTTAACCTTGTCCGCAGTTTAAAGCCATACAGTGTTTCATATTTGCAGTTGAAGAAAAAGTATAGTTTACAACACGTATGGAATAGTCATTCCGCGCTCGCGGGACCGTCTTTTCATTAATTCTTGCGATTTGACCGAGTCAAACCAACCGCAGATTCCAGTCGCAGCGTGGTCTTTGTAAGGGATAGATGTGACCGCTTTGGCGGATTTACTCCAGCATCAGCCTGCTATCGTAGATATGCACAGGACTTGATTTTCACAAATATTATGTTGTTTCGTGAAAATATTACTTTAATAGTAAAGTTTTAAGTGAATCGTGAATATTTATGGTTTTTTATTTTGTCATGTTAAATTTTAAAGTGGAACTGTTTAACATTTAATAAATTTTATAAATTTAAAAAAAAAAAATTATAAGTTGGCGTCTGGCAAACATTACTACAGAGTGAGACGGTTTTGCGTAGGCCGAAAATTATACTAGATCGAGCTGGCCAACTACCCAAAGGGAAAAGCCATACCGGAATCGGATTGGATTGGAACCCCAGATTCGAATTCAGCGACCCCAAAAACGTATAGAAATGTTTGTCACGTCTGGTGTACAAGACCTTTTTTTTTCGTGTGCCTGTCTTATGGTATAAAATACCTATACAATAGGTCTGATAATAAATAAATAAATATATTTTTTTTTGTTGAAAAAAAAAAATAAAAAGTTAATCCAATCCAATGTACAGTGTGTTTCCTACAAAATGTTTTTGAAGTTTGCAAAATTATTATTTCGTAATTTAGGATAGGTACTTTTTTTTATTAATAATATAAAAATAATTATGTTATCAATGATAATTTATCATAGAAACATAAGAAAACAGTCGTTAATTATCTCACAAACTTTTCGTTATGCGCGAATATTTTTTAAAAAGAAAAGAAAAGTGGATCCAAGTCACCCCGGTTGTCGGTGCCATTTTTACTTTAATTTTCTGCTGCTGTACTTGAAAAGTAAATAAAATACATTTTTATAAATTACACAGCCACACAAAAAAAATCTTGTTCCAGATACTAGACCAACGCATTTTTATATTATCGGGGTTGCTGAAACCGAATCTAACCTCAGAATTGATTTATCATGTCACAATTTTCATATAAACTTAAAAAAGTGTGCGAAAATTCCTTAAATTCAGATGTTTTTATGGATAGAAAAAAATTGTGATCTAATTGAGCAATTCTGAGGTCAGATTCGGTTTCAGCTACCCCGAAAATATAAAAATGCGAATTGCTTTATCATGTCACAATTTTCATATAAACTTAAAAAAGTGTGCGAAAATTCCTTAAATCAGATGTTTTTATGGATTGGAAAAAAATGTGATCTAATTGAGCAATTCTGAGGTCAGATTCGGTTTCAGCTACCTCGAAAATATAAAAATGCGTTGGTCTATTATCTGGAAAATTATTTTTTTTGTGTGGCTGTGTTATAAATGCATTTTAAATTAAAACGTGAAATTGATCTAGAAAAAAATCAAGAAAGCTATCCCTGTATAAAATGCGATGTAACTACTACAGAATGAAACCAATTCTCATTATAACACACTCCTTTTTCAATTACAACTTAAAATTACTTTTCAGATTCTTTAATAAGAATTTCGAAAGCTTCAGCAAGAATCCTATAACTCTGCCTAGAAGAAAAAGTCTGCAACATCGAATTTTTTATTAAAAAAGCTATTTTGTAATTAATAAGAAAATTAATTAATGCCTTTATCATTAAATAAGAAAAAGAAAGCAGTTAAAAAGTTTATTATGAGAGCAATTTTAAATTCTTTAGAGAGCATAATCACGATGTTTGGACTTTAAACAAAGTCACTTTTTTTTCATATTCTATTTATTTATGATAAAACTAACAATTTATGACCAAAAATTAAATCTTCTATAGACCACTTTACACGGAGCAATTTGTACGCAAGTTTGATGCTATGCAAGTTTGCTGCCAGATATAGCATGAGGACAATTGGTCATTGATTTGCCCTTTCACGGAGCAAGTTGTACGCAAGTTTGGTGCTATATATTGCAAGGTAAACAGTGCTGCCAACCAGACAATTTTGATGTGTCTCTGCGTTTTTTGACAAAAACATAACCTAGCATTTTCTTTTTTAAGGAAATTTTTTAGTTAGACAGACCGACCTATTATTAACAATAATAATTATTAACATGTGCAGTTGCTACTATATTAGTAAAATGAAATCGATTTGGTAACTTTTTTTCCACGTTGGTAGCACGAAAATAACCATAAAATCTCCGAAAAATAGAACATGGTCTAAATAATTTGATGGCACGAAAATGGCCTCAAACTTGCCTGAAGGCATGCGCAGTGACTGAATCATTCTTGCAACAAACTTGCATAGCATCAAACTTGCGTACAAATTGCTCCGTGTAAAGTGGCTTTATCGGACTAATTTTTTTTTATTTGACAAAATGTCTATTAAATTTCAAAAAAAAAACGGACACCGATTAGCTTACACGCTTGTATCTCAGTAACGGCTTACCGAATCAAAAATTTTGTTAGGATTACAATGGGAGTTACAGTGGGCACTGAAACTTATATTGAATTTCAATAGCTACAAGTTTGCTTATAACCACTTTTATCGTCCGAGGAATAGTTAGGCTGAAAAATGGAAAAAAAAAATCCCCTCCAACATGGCCATTATTGAAGATTCCTATTAAGCAACTCACCCCAAACATAGCGGACACCCCTTACGCAAATCACCAGGTAAAAAACTAACATGAGTGTTCTGTTACCATCCACTACTACCCATTAAAATATCAGCCCGTGTACAATTATTGTAATTTACATTTATTATTTTACTGGACCATTTCCTTATTAAACAATAAATACATTTATTAATTTTTCCTCAGGAATTATCTTTTATCTTGTGTTTTAGTAGAAGTCAAGAAAGATTTTCATTTCTTTAAAAGGAAACTATAGATACCTCGATAGATACTTTCTTTTTATAAAAATATTATATAAAATTAAGGATAATCCCTCGCAAGATTAGTTTTTTAATCCATCTGCAGATATATTCTAACCGTGTTTTTAAAATAACGACGAATTGGTATGCCCAATTAGTAAATAAACACACGGTATGCATACATTTGTTTCAATTACTGAAATTCAATAATACATAAGTACATTTTTATTTTATTTGTCCTTAAAAAGCTTTTAAATAAAAGCATTTTCTTTTTTATACATTTAAGGAAGAAAATGTTTGGCAACATTGCTACCTGCACTCAGAGTGGGCAAACTTTTATACAAGTCTAATGCCCGATACACTTGAAGAAGGGATTGCTTGAATCAAATGTGCAATTCTGAGTAGTGTACTTTGAGGCTTTTAGTTAAAAGCTTTTCTTATAAAGCTCCTCGATAACATTACCGACAAAAACCCCACATTTATATACTTCCGCTCTTTTATTTTCTAATGCCATTCTTTTCTAGTTGATGATGATTTTTATAAAATAAAGCCATTTTTACTTATTTACGTTCCTTAAGGAAATTATAATAGCTTAAATGCTTTATTTTAATGTATGTTTTATTTGTACGCAAAAAATATTTTAAGATAATATTAGGGAGACATTTTATTTCTTGAATACAAGGTATAAATTGAATCCACATAGGGGATAGCGTGGGAATAGCGAGCAGTGGGTAATTCGGCGTATTTATTATTATTTATTTAGCATTCTATTACAGAGTTATGGAGATCCCAAAAAAAGCTTTTGGCTTGTGCTAAGGGCTCTCCATTAATTTTGATACATCGTTCAAATATGTGTTTACAAAAAAATTCACTCCTCTTCATTTTCACGTATGCCTCTTTCCTTCTATCTTATGCCGACCATCCATTTAGGTTGCATAATTTTAAGTTTAATGTGTTTTTAGATCGTCTTGATAACGAAAGTGACATGGGCTATACAAAATGCCATGTTTCGACAATATTGATTGTTGTCATCAGTAATTTAAAAGAAAATCAAACAAATATATAGGTTTTTATCATGAACTTGGCTTCATATCGCCGATATTAAATTTAAACATAGCATTTGATTTGCCCACGTTTCGGTTTTAATATAAAAAGTTTCGAATACTGATCAACAGGAATTTAAGGTAAAATCAGAACACAAATTTACATATTGATTGTTGTCATCAGGAATTTAAAGGAAAATTAAAAAAATCTATACAAATTTTTATTATGAATTCGCAAAAAGTTCTTCACCTAGTTATTATTATGAATCTTCATTAGTATGTATATGCTATTTGCTGATGATACTAACCTCCTGGTAAAAGCAAAGAATTACCAAGAACTATTGCGCTTGCTTGAAACGTGTATCAAAAATCTCCTACACTGGCTGCAAAAAAATAAGTTACTCCTAAATAAGGAAAAAACTAACATTATAATGTTCAAGACCTCAAGGTCCAATTTCGTTACCCCCGAAGTTGTACCATTCGATAACATGTTATTAAGCACTACAGATAACACAAAATTTTTGGGCTTAGTTCTGGATGAAAATTTACACTGGGACTTGCACACAGAACATTTAGGTAAAAAATTAAATTCAACACAGTATTCCTTACGAGTGTTAAAGTCTTATGTAAATTTTCAAACATTAAAAGCTGTTTACTACTCAAACTTTCAGTCTGTTCTGAGGTATGGTATAATTTTCTGGGGGCAGAGTACACATGCACCGGATTTGTTCACGATCCAGAAGCGGACGCTTCGTACAATTTTAGGTTTAGGTTACAATGAATCTTGTAGAGGCCACTTTAAGAACAATAACATATTGACATTGACAGGCTTATACTTGTATGAGCTTCTCGTGTTTATTTTCAAAAATAAATCGCTATTTCAGCCTCTGAGGTCCAACAGGCGACTTGAATATAATTTTCCAAGACATAGGCTTGCGCAATTTGAAAAAGGCTCCTTTTATGCTGCAATAAGTGTCTTCAATCAATTACCAGAAGATATAAAAACGGTAACGAACTTTAACATGTACAAAAGACGTATTTTAACATTTTTAATAAATTTAGAACCTTATAAAATATCTGCCTATTTTAACTAAATTTGTAATTGAATTTTTATACTTTACAAGTAATTTTTATTTTTGTATTTTTTAAGACAAGTTTCATGTTCATGATTGTCTATACATTGTTTTGTGTACTCATTCATAATTATTGAAATAACCGTATTATTTATTTATTATTTATTTATTTATTATTTTGATGATTTTGATGATTTTTATGTTTGTAAACCAAAATAACTCAAAAACCATTGAACATAGAAAATTACTATTTAAAGCAATTAGTATAAATAGCAAATTTGCTAATTAAAAAATAAAAATACGTACAAAAATAGAAGTGTTAATTTACTAATGTAATTATTTTTCCTCGCTATATATAAAAGCTACTACTTTTCTAGAAAATAAAAGATTAAGTTGTTTTGTATTATAAAGCTCACAAAAAGATTTAATTGAAATACTAATGGAAGGAAAGTCATTTAAAAGAATAAAAGCTCTTACACAAAAAACTTCAATTAATGTATGATGGCATAAAAACTGTTTAAATACAACTTTTATATAAATTTTATACAGAGCCTTTAAGTCTGAAGATTTTTTATGTTTTTCTGATTAATGAATGTTATTTAAATAATTTTTTAAGTTAGTGGCAGTTTAAAATTAAAAGCTTTAATTTCTAGGGTTAGAGAGCAAAGAAATACCGATTATATAAAAATTGGAGATGAAAGCTTTGAATTAGTAGATTAATTTGAATATTTCTATAAGATTCTATACACTGATAGAATACTAGGGTAATTAATAACGTAATTAGGTTATCCCTTACCCTCCCGAGACTAAACTAATAATAATTTTTCGATTTTATTGTGTTTTTTTATATTTCCTAAAAATATAATAAAAAATACTGCCTACTTTCAATATTTTGCAAAAAACATTTATTAGAATCAGCTGATTGCCGCCATCTTTATTAATCGTCCTTCCTCAAAAAACTATTATAGTAACAACAACGTTGTTGTATTATTAAATAATATAAATCTACAATTTCAATAGTGTATTTAATATAACGTTATAATGTTTTAGAATAAGGTTACAACAACGTTTGGTCGTACTATTTTTAGATTTTTCTATCAGTGTGCTTAAGGGATATTGCTTAAAAAATTTCAAAAGGAAAATTGGCTTTTAATTAAAAAAAATACTAAAAATTTTATCAAAATTTTTCTTCTATTTATTCAAAAGTTTAACCCCCTATAAGGGAACGTTCAAGTATTACGTAACGCTCTTAGGGGGGGGGCATTTTGAAGTGTTACGCCCATGTTAATGGTATAGGAAAATAGCGTTACAGGGGGGGTCCAAAATGATCAAAATTTGCGTTACGTAATACTTAAACGTTCCCTAACTTAAAAGTATTTTTGCCTGAAAAAGTTGATCGAAGAAATTCTTCCACTATTTTTGATTTTTTTAAGGGTTTCACCTATACCTTTCTTGTTTTTGGGGGATTTTGGGCATTGTCGTCATTACCCCATCAATACCCAAGTTACGTAATTCTTTGGACTTTTAATACACAAAATATACTTTTTCAAATTTAAATTTAAAAACTGCTGTTTAATTTTTCTCCGGATAACATTTTGTAAAACTTCTAAGGTATGAAAAATTATTTTTGCTAATTAAAAGTCTTCTAAAAGGCTCTTGTACTTGATGTCTAATTAATTCTGCAGAGGGAGACCGGGGCAAATTGTTACAAAGTAGGTTATAGGGCATAAATTTCGCAAGATTCTTAAGCGGGGATTGTCCAAAATCTTACGATGTCTTATAAGGGGGGCCGGGGCGAAATCCCACGTAAGATTATTCCTTAAGGCTTATCCAGAAGCTTGCATAAGAACATAAAACATAAGAATACAATGCATAAGAACATAATACATAAGAATGCGATGTCGTGATTGGCTTACAAGATACATGGCGGCACATCAAGCCAATCACGGCATCGCATTCTTATGTACTATGTTGTTATGCGAGCCTGTGGATATGCCCTTTTGGTTACTTTTTAAAATACACCTATAGTAATGTTATTGGTGCAGGTCGCTTGCAAAACAACTTTACACTACGATATTTCAATAACGCTTTAACAAAGAGACTTAAAATTTTGACCAAAAGTTTTTCGCCACGTTGAAAATCTTTGGTCCAAAATTTGGACCTCTGTGTAGAAGCGTTCTTGAAATATGATAGTGTTAAGTTGTTTTGCAAGCGACCTCCAACATTAATAATACTTTAAGTCTTAGAACTACTATAAATTAAATAAATAAATAAAATAAATAAATAAATTAATATCATATACCTTTACTTAAGGTATGTACAAATATTAATGTGAAATCTTACGTAAGGTTAGGCGATGGGAAGGTATGATAAAATCTTACGAAATCTTACTTAGATAAAAAATCAAAAATTGTAAAAAATAGATTTATGAAAACCAGGTCTTGTAATATTTATAATTTGGAGTATTAATTACTATACAGGGCGAATCATAAATAAGTAACAAAATTGTAAACAGTGATTCAAAATGGAAAGTATATAAAAAGAGTTTCGTTAAACATTGTTCCTAAATTTTCTCCTAAGAAAGCTACCTTTATAAAATTGTATACACTTTGTCTGACTTGGTATGTAAAAAAAAATGAATTATTATTATTGTTTATATTTACAGTATGACTCGGTTATAACGAACCCCTGTTTTAAAGAATTTCAGTTATAACAAACAATTTTTTGGCCGCAAGCCATACTTTTACCTTGGTCCAAATCAAAACCCGTAAAAGTGTGGCTTCTGGCCAAAAAATTGTTCGTTATAACTTAAATTCGTTAAAACATGGGTTCGTTTTAACCGAGACATACTGTATTTCATAATAAAAAACGCAATTTTTACATTTTGATTTTTTGCTGAATAATATCGCAAAAAAAAACAAAAACCAAACATCCAAATGACGGTTTTAGATTTAATAATTTTTTATGGTTACCTAACTATTTAGCAGAAAAAACTAAAAATAGTAACATCCACTCCCAGTTTCCCCTACTTGATGTCTAATTACGACAGTACTTTGTTATACTAGGTATACGTTCTAAAGTAAAAACAAAAGAAGTTTATATTAGAGAAGTAGAAACAAAAATACATGTGCTACTCTAAGAAGAAATAAAGGATGTTTCTTTATAAAAGCATGAGACTAATTATTCTGACAGCTCTTAGCAGTGTTGACACAAATTATTCAAATGCCAGATGGTACACGCATAGTTATATTCAAGCATTTAAGGTAAACGGGACTCTGCCAGGGCCAGGGTAAGGACCAACAAAATTCTAGATTTATAAGCCCTAAGTACAATTTTTAATCTTTGTTTAAATGCTATTTAAAAACTCTCTCACTCACTAACAGGAGAACAGGTATAACAGGATTTTTCCTAGTTACGGCCCTGGAAAAGGCATAAATAAAAATACCGTTTAAAGGGTAAAGGAAGGCCAAAGTATTTCGATTATGCCTAAGTTAATAAAACAACATTAAATGTTAAATAAAAAATAAAAATAAGTTTTATAAAATAATAATTTTATATACTCAGGTAAAATATTTATTTATACCTATAATAAAACAAAAAGTATAATGACGTTATGCATGATATAAACTTGGAAATTGACTTAAATCTATAGTAAAATATAAAAATAATTAAAACATAATATCACATATAAAACTGATTAAAAAGCGTAATAAAGTTAAAGATCAATGCATACAACTGGCTAACAACATGTCCAACTAAAAACATCATTTTAACTATATTAATTGTAACCGGTGTTATTTTAACAAATAAGGCTAACTTATTCAAAATCTCCGTTTTTTCGACTTTTTTTTTAGATCATCATCGGCATATTTTTCATATGCATTTGCTAAACTATTAAGGAGTGGCTCAATATATTCCAAAGATCGTTTGTGTCTTCTTGGTAAATTCATATATTCCTTGGGCAAACCCTCCTGTAGGAAGCGATCAACATAGGAATCTATGGTGTTCTGGCAACCCCCAAGCATTAAACATAACTTTAGGGATGTCACGGGGAAAACCATTGCCAGGATCGAGATGAACCCAGCTCCAACCACAAAAATGGCACTGGCCAAAGCAGCCACGTTATAATAAGACCAGTTTATTCCCGAAACTGCTGTGTTCTCAGTTGTTGTATCAGGTGCTCTCTGTATTGGTTCAGTGGAAATAAATGGAGCTTGGAGCAACGAGAACAGTGTCACTGTCATGCATATTTCTAGTTTAATCGAAAGCATTTTCTGAAATTTAAAAAATTAAATAATTTCATTTCAAAACGAGTTTGAATAGTTATTTTTGTTCCGAAAAAACGTCTTTATTGGACAAGTCTGATTTGCGTGCACGGCTAGTTTTAAAAATTTTCAACTAAAAGGTCTGGATTTTTTTTTACTGACTATGATTCTCTGGTGTATTCTATGCATTCAGTGTAAAAATTAAAAAAATCGTTAAACACTTTTACCAAGTTACCACTTTTACTTAATAAAAACATGTTTCCTTGTAGATTTTGAGCTGCTAAATCCATATCTCTTTTTAAAATTTACATTGTTTACTTTTTGAGAAATATTATACAGTGCGGTCCAAAAGTCACCCCCCCTCTTAACTTTTGAACGAGTTGAGATATCGATTTCAAATTTAGAACTCTTAAATAAGACAACTTAAACTATCTTTAAGCATATATTTGATACTTTTATCTCTTAAAAGGCGAGCAGGGGGGCATGGGGGGAAATTTTTTTTAATGGAAAGGGGGGTCGTGTGATACATCATTTTAAAGCCTATAAAATTCTCTATATAACCATATACTTTTAAAAATTTTAAACATGTTTTTTAAGGTTTTGATTTTTCAGTTTTTTGTGCTAAAAAACAATTTTTTAAGTTTTTTTTTTGTTAATTTTTATTTATGTCAACTAAAATTAGTTTAACAGTATAATTTACTTTTTTTCATTATGAAATTAGGCATTTTTAAAAAATTGTTTGGATTTTTTAGAGAAATTTTGACAAAAATACCCATTTTCAACCCCATTTTAAACCCAAAAAAAATGTTTAAAAAAAAATAAAAATATACAGTTAAATGGAGAATTTTATAAGCTTTAAAATGATGTATCACACGACCCACCTTTCCATTTAAAAAAATGTCGCCCCATGCCCCCCTGCCCACATTTTAAGAGCTAAAAGTATCAAATATATGCTTAAAGATAGTTTAAGTTGTCTTATTTAAGAGTTCTAAATTTGAAGTCGATATCTAAACTCGTTGGACCGCTCTGTATTTTATATTCAGGAAGTTGAAATTTTGCCCAAGTTTGAGAATCCATAATTTTGAAACGGTTAAGTGTTTTATTACTTTTTCGGCCTGTATGAATGATTCGTATATTTATAAACATTAAAATGTTGATATTTCAAATACGGCAAAACTGATTTTTTAAGTACCTGTATTGGCTTTAAATTAGCCAAAACACATGAAAGTTATAGGACATGCCATGATTGCCAACATCTTTTTTGCATATCAATTATTATAATCAATATTGTTATAATAACTTTACATGTAAACTATACAGGAACTTTCATATGTTTTGCCTCACTTAAAGTCAATGCAGGTACTTATAAAATCAGTTTTACCTTAGTAGATCATTTTAATAGTTATACATACAAAAACTTAAAAAACTTAAATATACGACTCATTCATACAGACCGAAAAAGTATTATAACACTTTAGGCATAGCCAGAAGCCTGCATAAGAACATAAAACATAAGAATGCGATGCCGTGATTGGCTTACAAGATACATGGCGGCACATCAAGCCAATAACGGCATCGCATTGTTATGTTTTAGGTTCTTATGCGAGCTTGTGAATAGGCACTTTGCCGTTCCAAAATTATGGACTCCCATGCAAACTTAGTCAAAATTTCAAGTTCCTGAATATAAAATATAACATTTCGCAAAAACTACACAATGTAACTAAATTTTAAGAACAGATATGGATTCAGCAGCTCAGAATCTATAAGGAGGCTTGTTTTTATTAAGTCTAAGATGAATCCCTGTTCCTTTGTATAAGTGTTAAGTTTAAAAGAACGCTGCAAAAAAAAAATATTTAAAGATTTTTTAAATTTTTACACAGAACCAATAAATACACCACAGAATCATAATCAGAAAAAACATCGGAGTTGCCAGCAGCTCAGAATCTATAAGGAGGCTTGTTTTTATTAAGTCTAAGATAAATCCCTGTTCCTTTGTATAAGTGTTAAGTTTAAAAGAACGCTGCAAAAAAAAATATCTAACGATTTTTTAAATTTTTACACAGAACCAATAAATACACCACAGAATCATAATCAGAAAAAACATCGGAGTTGCCAGCAGCTCAGAATCTATAAGGAGGCTTGTTTTTATTAAGTGTAAGATGAATCCCTGTTCCTTTGTATAAGTGTTAAGTTTAAAAGAACGCTGCAAAAAAAAATATCTAACGATTTTTTAAATTTTTACACAGAACCAATAAATACAACACAGAATCATAATCAGAAAAAACATCGGAGTTACCAGACCTTTTATGAAAAATTTTTTAAAACTTTAGCCGTACCGTGCTGGTACTAATTTTTATTGAATCTAAAGATTATAATCTTTAAATAATAATTATAATCAACAAAATACTATATTTAAATAATAATAATAATTTATATATAGTAAATTGTTGACTGGAAATTTAAAAATAAATGTATATTTCGCTTACCTTTTCTGTTTCTTTAAAACTACTGAATGACTTGGATACTACTGATAAACAAATTATTTATCTTGTCCTTTTATGCCCTTTAAAGAAGGGCCTTCCATAAAATACAGGTAAATTGTATGGATTGTTTTTCAATATTGAAAAACACTGTTATCAACAGTGACCGATAACTTCTTAGAAAATATATCAGTGAGGTGCAACAGTTTTTGGTAAATTCAAATTTTTAGAATTTACCTTAAAAGCCAATTTGCGCGATGGGTGATTTAAGGCTCACAATTTTGACAACAACTACGAGTAAAAAATCTATAGAAATTTTCTTTATCAGAAACCAAAATCATTGACCCCTAAAAAGAGTATGTTGATTCACATTATTTTTATTGTGATATTACAGTATTTTAGAGGATAATTTATAATTTTATATAAAATAGTAGTATTATGACATGTTTAAAGTAAATAAACATTGGCTATGCCAAATTGGCTAACTGAGATTCGTGACATCAAAAATTAACATTTTTCTTCAAGCGTACTAAAATGTTCATATGTTATAACTTACAGTAAAAAAATGAGTTCATTGTTGTACGCCATAAAAAAAGTTAGTTAGCAAAACCACCACTGGTGGCAGCATTCTTTGGCTTTGATGACAGCCATACTTCAAACTTGTTTGTTTATTATGTAAACAGGTGGTTGACTCGAGATTCTGTTCAAAAACCTTGTGTGAAATTGATTAAAAATGATTGAAGAAGAATATATGGTTTATACACCTACAAATCTCTCCGAAATTGCAAATGCTACATTAGACAAGTTACCATCGAAATCGCGAAAAGTGTACGATTTAACTTACGAAAACAAATTAAAATGAGCTAAGGAAGGTTTAAGTTTATTTCGAAAGGATTTTATTGGCCTATTTTAATAAAAAAAACATACTTTATTACTGAATAAATTAAATTTAAAAATTAATATTTAAAAAAATATACATATAGGATGCTTGAAGAAAAAATAGTATGTTTCACTCAGAGGAAAAATGCTTTTTTTACTCGTCTGTAGTAGTAAATTCTACAGACTAGTAAAAAAATCTTCACTTTTCCTCTTAGTAAAACAATACTATTGTTTTAAGTAAACCTCGAAGTAAACACAATATTTTTTTATAAAATTCTTCGAGGGATATTTCTTCAAAACCTTTGTTTTTTTTTTAATTTTGCGAATGCGACTTTATTTGGTTGTTCAAGCCCCCTTCTTGAGGTCATGATATACCCGACACTGATAGGTATAGCATCTTATAAGATGACTTAGATAAGCGAGCCGGAAAAGTCTAGGCGCCTTAAAAACTACTAGTACCTACCTTTTTTTAAGTTTTTTTTACTTATAAGTAGGTATAAATATCTACACCTTCAATTTTCTTCCACTGAGTTTAACTTGAAAAAAAAATGTCATATTTGAAAATATTTATATGTTAAATACGTATTACACGAGGTATTTCGAATCGTTTTTTATTGTATATACAGGGTGATCATTTGAAAACGGTACACCCGAAATATCTTGTGAACTAAGCACAATGCAAAAATTTTAAAAATGTAGGATAATTTGATTTTTATGGGGAAATTTAAATATATAATTTTGGGGGTGATCAAACCTCAGCTACCCCAACAAAAAAATCTTAAATAGCAACCCCCGTCTTGTGATACGCCTAAAAAAATGCTGTTTTTTCTATTTTGCCATTTTTATAAGCTCATAATCACACGCATTTTGCTTGTTCTTATAGGCCCATAAGAGGTCTCTACTTTTTTTTTTTCTTTTGGGTACAAAAGCCTATCGCTTGACGTTTTCCGTGCAAATGTCACCTTTAAAGTTTAATTTTCTACAAAATGTTGTGTTTAGGTTATTTTTTACCGTGTTAAAATTGTGGCTAGGTTACTTGTAGTGAAAAAGAGAATACATGACTATAAAATATATCAAAATATCATTCGTTCTTAGAATTTTAAAAATGACGAAAACTGTCATGCCAACTCGAAACAAAAATCCCTAAATCATTCATTAATTTAAATGTAAGTTTTTTTTTAATTTTAGAGCAAAATAGAAAAAAATGTATAAAGCACACGTTATGAAACTACAAGTACTCTAAAAACGTGTTATGAAACGAGTGCTTTATACAATTTTTTCTATTTTGCTCTAAATTTAAAAAACTTACATTTAAATTGATGACTGATTTAGGGATTTTTGTTTTGGGTTGGCATTATAGTTTACACTATGTTTAAAATTCTAAGAAAAAATAATATTTTGATATATTTTACAGTCATCTCTTCTTTTTCCACTGCAATTAACCAGTCCACAATTTTAACATGGTAAAAAATAACCCAAACACAAAATTTTGTAAAAAATTAAACTTTAAATAGACATTGACATTTGCACGCAAAACGTCAAGAGATAGGCTTTTGTATGTTGCCAACCCAACAGCAAAAAAAAGTAGAGACCTCTTATGGGCCTATAAGAACACGCATAATGCGTGTGATTATGATCTTATAAGAGTCGCAAAATAGAAAAAATTAGTAAGTACTTCCTAAAATTGGAAGTAGGTGTACATTTTTCGATGAGTGAATCGCCCATAGCCCAAACGCTTCAAAATGTTTTCTTGATACCCGCCCTGAACGTTACGTAATTCTTTATTATGACGGCAAAGCACAATCGTGGCAGGAACTGGTCGCAGGAATATCGTGTTCATTACAGGATTACGCCGCTTTGACATTTAATTATTTAAAGTGAACTACGCTAGCAAAAGCCGCAGCCAATTTATGTGGGGCGGCTAACTTTGCAGTTAATACTACAGGGATGGATTGACAGCTTTTTTTAACTAAGTAAGTGAGGTCAATCTTTGGAAGTTATTTAAAAAGACCATTTTGGCGGACGTACTCCAGCAACAACTTTGCTATCATTGATATGCGCAGGATTCGATTTTATATTATTTATGTTATGTGGCGTTAAACTTTTTAAAAAATTTGAAAAAAGCATCTATTGCAAAAAAATTTCAACATTTTTTCGTTTTCTCAGATGTTACTTTTTTTTCAAAATAAAAAATATTAAACTGACTCTGCTTGAAGTTCATATTGTGCACACTGTGATGTCCTCATGGCTTGTTATTTTGTGTTATGTTTAGTAAAAGTATAATTTAAGGCATATCCAGAAGCTTGCATAAGAACACAAAACATAAGAATGCGGTTCCGTGATTGGCTTACAAGATACATGACGGCACATCAAGCCAATCACGGCATCACATTGATATGTATTACGTTCTTATGCGAGTCTGTGGATGTGCCTTTAGGTACTTAATTAAATAAAATGGTGCACGGTAAATTTAAAGGCATTAAGTAATTGCATTTGGTTTAATCTTTTAAAACATTGTAAAGCACAGTGTGATAGTTTATTAATTGAAGTACAAAAATTTAATCAAGACTCGATTTTTTATCAAGATAAAGCAAGCATATGCTTGCGGATATATAAACTTTTTAGCCAATCAAGCAACTCTTTAACTAAATAAAGGTAAAAACCCCATATCGATATCATCTAATTAGATATTAATAATAACCCAAAATTTTCGGATCAAAAATGTCAAAAATTCCATTTTTACTAATCGAAACCGAGTCTAACTCACTCAAACATAAATATTTTATTTTTTGTTCATGGGCAAGAAAAATTTAGTAGAGTTTTTTTTATTTGGAATGACCCTTAATGGTAATTCTATATTATCTGAACAAACAATTTTCAACCATTTGTTTCAATTAGCGAACTTTACTGCAAGTACTACATTTGAACATGTTTAATGTCTCTTGGCGTGAAATTATTGGTAATTGAGATGTAGTCTTATGTCCAATTTGTCATTGGTTTTCATTATAACGTCCAATAAATCGAGTTCCATTATCAGAACTACAGATTTCACGCATACCATGGATCCAAATTATTATTCCGTCAGTAGGTATGTATGATATATCTATTTCGTTATCATATGTGATTATAATAAAGAGAAATGTGTATATACAGTGTGGTTACATCCCCTCTCCCCTCCACTTTAAAGTAAAAGTATTGTCCCTTAATTTCTTATTTTAATGTTTTCTTAATAAAATTATAATATTTCCCTTTATATTGTTGAAAAATATCAATATATTAAAAGAATTCTTTTTAAAATAACCAGTTTTATATTCATATAAATTATTTACAAGTTTACAAATGATTTAAAAGGAAACATTTTTTAAATTACAAGGAATATTTTTATTTTTACAATGGCTTATAAAATTAAAAAATATCTTTTTGAATTAACAAAAAACACTGTCGGAGCAAAAACATATTGGTTTTCTTTTAAAACATATGAGTTTTGTTTGATTTTTCTCTGAGTGTAGGTACGCCTTTGAATATATTCAAAAAAATAAACTAACAAAAACTAATTACCCCTATTAATATTATACCTGCAAAACATCGTCACTCTAGCTCAAAGGGTATCAGAGTTATTAATTAAAAACCTTATTTTTAGTACAATTTTATTTAAAGGGTCGTAAGTTACGACTCGTAACTCTCTTAGTGTTCGTTTCCGGACCTATGTTCCTATGCTGATTTTTCATGTTTTGTGATATAGAATCATCCCCCCCGCAACAATGCGGATTCTAGAGAGTCCGCTATGCCCAGAGTGCGGGGAGGATGAAACATCCTCTCATTACTTAGCCGAGTGTGTCAGATACGACAGGATCAGGTTGCAAGTCTTTGAAACTCAAAGACTCAACCAAGAGGACCTAAGAGATCTCCCCTGGGCCAATATCCTGACCTTTATTGAAAGGACGGGCAGGTTCAAGGAGGACTCAAATTAGTAAATGGCTGGGATTGCCCGGGGTGACAAAAAGAGCCAGAAATGGCCTAGTTGTCCGGCTTTGGCCAACCCAAAAATTTACTACTACTATTACTATCCCCCTTATTTAATTCCAAAAGACTGCAAACACCGTGTATGTAGATATATTTAAAATGATTTGCTACAAAATGTACGAGCCAATTGGTAATTCGAGATAAACAATTAGTTAGAATGAAAAGTTGATTGCAAACCGATTCTCCCACGAGAGGTAATTAAAAGCTACTGCTATCGAAAACCATCCGCCATCAATTTTCATCAATCAAATACAAGTTACTCTGGCTTGTAATCGGCAACCCGACCACAATTAACAGATTCAATCTCTAAGAGCTTACGAAACGGAAAACAATTTAAACGATACTTTCTATGAGGCATATACACGGAAAAAAAAAATTATAGCTAGGAGCGCTATAACACACATACCAAGCAAATTATAATCGCTTATTATATAAATACAAGGCTTTCTCTTACAATTATGGCAGTCAGTGTAAAAATTTATATGAAATACTTTAATTGTTTAGTAAATAATAAAATATAACAAATAGTATGGCATTTATAGCTTAAATAGATTTAATTATTGTCCGTGCTAATAATTTTTATAATATAATAAAATTTCTGTAAATTTATAATAGTGCCTGTAATAAATATAATCGTGTCTGTAATATATATAATCGTTTCCAATTTATTTTTAACATTATTAGTTATTGTGTCCCTTATAATCTATAGCTTAAATCACTATAATTTGCCACTGTTACCAAATATCTTATAATGTATAGCGCAGAGCCCACTAATTTCTTTCCGTGTAGGATCAAAAGGTTATGAGTCCAATCTAACTAACTTTTAAAAAACCGCAAATAACTCGCTGGGTTAAAATTATAAGGTTTTATGTTCTATAGAAACTCTATATAACATAGAACCTTATAATTTTAACCCAGCGAACTGTCGTTCTTTTTGTACGAGACTACCACATCACTAGCCAAGTACCGTAAAACGGAGTATATCGGAACAAAGAGGTGAACAGTAACGTTTCCGCGTAAACTGTTTGCACATGCGTAAGAGTGCCTACATCTAGTTTCACAAGCAAAGTCTTATTTAGGAATATTCGTAGATTAAAATTAGTCTAATTGATCGTGGATTAATTTTTGTATGGCCAAATAATGAGCATATAGCGGAACGATGCAAAAAATGGCCCAATGCAAATAAGCAGACTTTTTTTCTCACTTTTTTTCTGGGATCAATTTAAATGTTTTCTATTACGATTTTTTGTCCTTGGACATTAAAAACAAATTATGTATGGGACTAAATTTTTATTGATTTTTTTTCAAAATTAAATTAAAAAAAAGGCTGGTAAAAAACATTTTTACAGTAAATACTAGTACATATAAGAAAAATAACCCGTAAAAAACAGGCTGGCATTTTCATATTTTTTTGTTTTGTTCCATATTTTCATTAATTTCGACAAAATTAAAAAAATAAATCGGCCATTAGTTAGCCGTTTTGAATTTTGAGTTTTTAGGTATTGGTCCACATTAAGATTATCAAAAGAAGCTTTTTTGACAAATTTTTGAAAAAAAATTTACTAACCTAATGTCGTAAAATTTTTTTTTTTCAAAATTTTCACTATTTTTTTCGTAATCAGCGGTGCAAAAAATGGCACTGTGTATAAAAACAGACTCTTGTCACTTTTCTTTCTCTGGGACCACTGTGCTTTAGTAGTAACGCGAAAAATCGTGTGATTTGTCTAAATCACATTGTACATTTTTTTAATGGAGCAACATATTTCCATATATATATAATAATAATTTTATAATTTTGTATGAAAATTCTTCCTTAAAGATATTATTTTTATGTGTTAGGAATTATCGATTCCTTTAGACCCATTTGCATTTGAACCTTCAAAATTAATTATAATTATTATAATTATAAAACTAAAATTTAAACAACATTTTTAATTTATATCTACTTAAGGCGCCTTTTCACGAAGCAAGTTTAGTGCTATGCAAGTTTGCTGCCAGATATAGCATGAGGACAATTACACATTCATTTGCCTTTTCACGGAGCAAATTATACGCAAATTTGACGCTATATATTGCAGGAAACAATGCTGCCAATCAAACAATTTTGACGTGTCTCTGCATTTGTTGACTAAAACATAACCTAGCATTTGCTTTTTTAATGAAGCTTTTTAGTTAGACAGACCGGCCTATTATTAATAATAATTATTATTAACATGTCCAGTTGCTACTATATTAGTAAAAAGAAATCGATTTAGTAACTTTTTTCCAGGTTGGTACCACGAAAATAACTATTAATCTTGCATGAAAATCGTCGAAAAATAGAACTTGTTCTAATAATTTGATGGCTCGAAAATAGCATCAAATTTGCCTGAAGGCATGCGCAGTGACTGAATCATTCTTGCAAAAAAATTGCATAGCACCAAACTTGCATACATATTGCTCCGTGAAAAGGAGCCTTAAAAATATACATTATATTTATAAATTCAGCAAATAGCAGGTAATGTTTATTGTGCTCCCCTGTAAGCAATGCCTACTAGGCATGATTTATAGAGCATACAGTATCACATTATCATATGATACTGGTAGGGCTCCATAGGTATCCATTTATAATTACCTGCTGTATTAATTTAAAATTAATTAACTGATGAAACCAATGTGATTAATTGGTTTATTATAAATACGTTTTATATTTGGGCATACAAGGTTTTAATTACCGTAAGATAGGGTGGACAAATGATTAACAGGTGTTATATGTAGCAAAATAACTGTTGGAAAATCAAAGTAAACGCTAACAAGGCTCCATATTTTCAGATAGACATTAACTGGGAAAACCATGTTTAATATCTAGGCATTACCCTATCCGAAAACCTAACGTGGGATCAGCACGTTTAAAACATCCTCCAAACAAATAGTCAACGGCAGACTTTTCAACTGTAGGGGAAGGGGCCTTAAGATGACGAAGTGGGTAAGATGACGAATCATCTATAACAAGCGAACGGCAACAGATGAAGCAACAGTTGCAGTCTGTAGTAACTACCTGACTAAAGTGCCAAATAAAAGCGCTGCAATTCCTTCCAAAATGAAGTTGTTCGACGTAGAAGCCATTTTTGTTTAAATAAGCGATTCGATGTCATTTTAACTGTACCAACTTTAGTCAATAAAATTTTATGGGTGAGTATTGGCCGAAATTTATATATATACATATATGTTGTTAAAACTATTATATTTTAAATACATTAAATTAAAATTAAGTTTCAAATTAAGATTTTTTTAACAATAATTATTATTATTTAAATAATGTCAGTGTATGTGGATAAAATGACGAATACCAAATGCGGGTAAGATGACGATACTATAATACACATACAAAATATCAATGTAGAGATTTCGAATGAAAAGGACTGTCTAATAGGCGGGAATGTTGGTAAAGATAATGAGGTATGGTTTTAATGCTTTAGTTTCAAATTATGGGCCCATGCTTACTGCAATGAAATGAGTTCAAAAGAAGCCAAAATAAAGATTGAGATTTGTGATTTTTGTGAAAATTAAAATACCATTTATTATCCTAACAAGTTTTACGCTATTTTTCTTATTCTTATTATTATTATTATTTTTTTTAGATTTTTTTATTCTTCGTCAACTTACTCTCTCTTATTGGTAAGATGACTAATTTTACATTTTTTTTTTAATATTTTTTTTTAAGAAAATAAATAATTAAAACAAAACAAAATGTATACATTAGATAAACTATTAGTAAAATTACCACCTTCTAAAGAAAAAAAATGATTTAAATGAAAATCCTATTTTATACAACCCCTCAAAGCCTCTTTAACCAATGGTATAACCAAATCCAAAGAATGCCCAAAGCTACCCCAAATTACGGTACGTTTAAACGAACGAAATTTAAATGAATCCTGTATGTATTAAATTGTTTCATGTCAGAAATGCTTTACTTTTTTTGTTTTATTCTGAGACGTGCAAACGCGATCTAACCAGGAGGTATGATATGCTGTAGGTAAAATTTCAAAGTTTCTAAGTTGATTTACAGTATGTATAATAAAAACGATGTTGATCCAATCAATTACCAATCGTTTCCCGTTTAACAGCTAATTCTATGAAACTTTAATCGGTTTTTTGAGTTGCCGACAAAGAATGCAAGTTGGCTTTGTAAGGTACTTGTTTCATGGTCACGAACAATAGAAGATCGCGTGTCGAATGATGACCGGATGACTAGATGTATAAAAAGTCCAAAAATGGTCTGATACATTAAACACGTGTCGTCCCATGAGTGACATCTTTCTACTGAAACGGTTTCAGCATTTCGATGAAAAAATATCTCCTTTTTTGTATCAAGTCAATTTAGTTTCACTAAATAGCCATTACAGTAAATTGGATGCTTACTTTTTGTCTATCTACATCGAGACTATTATATAAAATTAGGTATTTGTTTGTATACATATATGTATAAAATTACCGCTAATCTCGTGAATCCATGAAGATGGAAGTTTCATTATTGGATACCACTGGAAATTTCTCTAGATCAAAGGAATTTTGAAATAAAAATGCCTATCAAGAATTAGATACAGCACTGCTGTAACAGAAGAACGTTCTACAACGACGTTTTCTGTTTGAAAAGAGTCTTCTTGAGATATTTTTGAAAAAGATCTTGACATATTTTTGCTTTTTTATTCTGTTTAGTTCATGGTATATTTTCTAGTTTTAGTGCGATATTTTATTACTTTTTTTGCCGAATTTATATGGCTTATTTATATGGGCTACTTATATGGGAGATTTTTTCCGAATTTTAAGTTTCTTGCTAATCTAAAAACGGAAGAAGAATTACTAAGATACTCGTTTGAAATTAAATGCCCTTGCTAAACTCAAGTAGAGATAATTTCTACTTTTCACTAAAAAAAAATCTTTCTTTTCTCTTTGTAGTGCGTTGCTAATTTCAAGTTTCAAGTTTCAAGTTGCTAATTACAATTGTCAACAGATATAACCTCAAAATTCAAACTAAGAAACATCTGTCGACAATTCTTTATTTAATTGAACTATTGTACGCGTACCAACTTCGAAACAACAATTTTTTCAAATATTTAAATATTTATTATAAATTGTTTCTCTGAGGTGTCTACGGTTAAGGGAACGTTCAAGTTTTACGTAACGCAAATTTTGATCATTTTGGACAAAACGACATTATTTTAATTTTATAGTCAAGAGGAGTTTACACATCACAATAAACAGCCCTTGGCCCCACAGTAGAAGTTATTTTTCTTTTAAGATGACATGACATTTAATACGAACGATCGTTAGGTGCCATGTTGCCAAATCGTGCATTGACATATGTCAAAATTCGTAATTAGAATAATTAAAGTATGTTCCGGGATGTAAAAAGGGCTGAAATTTTGGCGAAGTATTTATTTTTGATGTATCTATAACGATGTAAAGTCACATCGTTGCAGGCGATTTAGCCCAAAATACGATATCCTCCCTTAATATCAAACTTTAAAATTAATAATGTTATCATAAAGTTGCCAAAAAATTAAAATCTATTGAAAATTTAATGTAATTTTCTGAAATCAAAACAACATTTCGGCATGCTTTTAGTTTTCTCCACTTAAAAGCATCGAATGCCAAATGCGCTTAACGTTATTGCAGCTAGATTGTTATTTTACGAGCAATATCATTAATATTGTGTCATTTCTTTCTCAAAATGGCCCATAATAATTTTCTTTGGATGGGTTTTGGCAAATCACTTAATTTCGTACTTTTCGCATATTGCTTTTCTTAATAATATTGTGAAAGGCTTGGTTTAGAAAACAAATCGAAATATTTTCAATTCATATTCATTTACCTTGAAATGCAAAAACCTTTCTGGTATGACAGTTTCTGAAATGTTTTACGTGCAGTGTTAGAAAATAACCAAAAAATTAATAAAAAACACATATAATAAAAATAATCAAGAATATTTAAGTTCTTACTGATAATCAAGGGCGTCATTTGGTCGTACAGGGGGGGGGGCAGGGGAGCAATTCGGTTTTTATTTAATAACTCAGGAACCGTTTTACAGCAACAGCAACGAGGTTATGAATGTGAAGTAATCTTAATAAGGCCCATTTTCATATGTTATTTTCATGTTATTTTTTTGTCCTAAACTTTTTTCTGTGTATCTTTTTTGTATGTTTATTATAGTAACATGATTCATCAGGTCAAAATACATAGAAAAAGTACTCTTGTTGTAATACTTTAGTCCTACAGTCTGTAAGAAAAATCGTTTTCGAGAAAAATTATTTTGAAATTTCACGGTTTGAGGACGAAAAATTAAATACTAAAATGTTGAAAACCAAAATTTTAATGATGCAGGGTTATTCTATATCAAAAACTAAGAAAAAAAGGTTCTATACATGTGTTTAAAATAAGTACATGAAAATAACATACGAAGATGAGCCTTATTAAGATTAGTTTACCTGCAAAACCTTGTTGCTATATTTTAAAGGGTTCCTGAGTTATTAAATAAAAACCGATTTTTTTAGCAACGTTCAAAGGGGCCTAACTCCCTTAGAACGCATTTTTAGACATATGTTTATAAGAACTTTTTGTCATATTTTCCAATGTAAAATCACCCCGGAGCCTATTTCAAATACACCGTGTATATTAACAAGAAAGACAACCCGTCTGGAATAAAACTGAATAGTTTTCTATAATTTACCGAGTACATTTGGCCATCGGGCCATTACTATACGCAATCTAGTGTGCCAGCCAAATCAGAATTTCAAATGTTTCGCTTTGCAACATTGCTAGGAAGACTTAATGACGCTTGCTGCTGTAATTATTATGAAAGCTCGAAATTCTAAAAATACGTACTCGCAAATGCATTTATTAATGTAATGTAAAATTAACTTGGCTATAAAACCAGCAATTTAATTTATGCTTTCTTCATGCGTAAAGAAAGGAAACCCACAAGTTCTTTTAGGGACCCTAGATTTGATTTTCACTGTTGAGTGCTCAGTGATATATTTGGACGGAAACGTAAATGTCCCAACTCGAGATTGCACTTTTCCCAACTTTTTATTCAAAAATGCAGTTTTCCCATTTCCCAACTTTTTATATGTTTATATAATTTCTCCCACACGAGAGTGGATTTTTCCCGTTTAAGACTGATTGGGGTGAAGACACACGGGGTCAGTATAATAAGTACTTTTTGTATATGGGTATTGCTTTTTTTTGTCTGACAGTGATTTTTAACAATTAAACAATTTTTTTTTTAACTTTATAAAAAGCGCCTTTCTAAGATCCAACGATCTTAGATCTTAACATGTCAGGGCTGGATTCAAGGGGGTGCAGGGGGTGCAGATTACCCGGGTTCCGGGCTTGAGGGGGACCCGGCGTCGGAAGTTTCTTTAAGTTTACAATAAACAGTTTTTTTATTTTTACTCTCCCAGAACGATAAGGTTGTCAAAACGAGCAAATATGCAGAACCTTTTTCAAGTGGACCATAGACCCTCAATTTCGTAAAAAAAAATGCCTGCGGCTCTAGGGTTCATTTTATTTATTTAAGATTTTTAAATTTAAACGTAACGTTGTCAAAAATTTCGCCGGCAGAGCTTAAGGTTTCCCATTTAGCACACGTTTTACTATGAATATACTTTTGTTACTAAACGGGAATTTGCAACTTCCCCAGAATATACTTTCCTACAGCGTGATCCCTCTTGCATTTATATGAAAGTTAAAAATATTAAGTTTTACAATACAGTGTCACAATTTTAAGTTAAAACTGTAATATTGTTCTAAAATAAGAATAGACTATCAAATCTATAAAAATTTTCGCCTGCTTCGCTAGGCCTTTTTACATTTTTTTTATTTGAGCTTAAAAAACTTTAGCGAAAAATTTATAAAAAAATTGCCTGTGGCACCAGAGCTTGAATTTTTATAAAATTTGAAACACTGTTTTAGAATTGAAATGGACCATCAAAATTTTCGCCTGCGGCGCTAAGACTTTCCAATTTTTTGTTTTAATTTAAGATTAAAAACTTGTGTTTAAATATGAAATTATAAAGATCAGAAATTAACATAATTCGTAAAAAAATTCGCATGCGGCACTAACTTAGTGTCTGGGGGCACCACTTTAGCCCCCCACCGTACATGTGCCTTAGCTACGGACAAATACCATTTGGAAAAATTAAGGGCCCGGGTAAAAAGTTGACCCGGGGCCCGGGTAAAAAGTTGACCCGGGGCCCGGGCTGGCTCTGTTCGGCCCTGAGTATAATAACAGTATGGTCTAGAGTCAATGGATAACCAATAAATAATCTAATACCACAGCTACTAGTTGACTTAACGATGAATCATAGTCCAATTATGTGAGAGTTACGACCTTCTGCCACGCTGGCTTACAAGGAGAATCCCTATTGAAGGACCTACGGGCACGTTTGGATCATTCTCTGGCGCTATGTTGGTGTACAGACTCGATAAGGCATCTTGTGCAGCAAGCCTACGGCAGTGGCGTAGCTAGAAGGCCAAGGGTCTTTTTTTAATTTAGCACTAAAATCATAGACAAGGAAAGACCTCCAAAGCCGTTGCGGGATACTGTGATAAATGTAATCTGAGATACTGTGATAAATGTAATCTGAGATAAACTTGCACATGCGCACTACTATTGTTGTTTTTGACGAGTATTTTTAACCTTAGTTTTGTGTGGCAAATAAAAATTGTAAAAAATTCAACAAAAAACAATAAATATCTACGAAGAAACGTCGAAATAGTTTTTTAAAATTATTTTATAAGAATTTTTCGAGTTGTGTGAGTTTCGGGATTTTGTACACCTACTTTAAGTGACCCTTTGCTTTTCACAAAGCAACAATACAGGTTAGGTTTAAAGTTAAACAAATGCAGCAAAAAAACACAGTAGAAGTCGAAAAATGAACAGAAACAAACGACGATCTGACAGTACTGACAATATAAACAAACTACTAATAATTCGTCACCCCAGTATTGGTTTGCCATATATCTATTTTTGGACATTTTAAGATTTTTACTGGGGGATTTTTGGAGATAAGACAAATGAATACTGGGGTGACGAATTGTTTTATGACCGACAGCATTTCACAGCTGATAGAGATGCGTACTGCGCAAGGTCAGATATATTGCGTTACGTCATTTCGCTGCCCCGTTCTGTCACAAAATAATCTTGCGCAGGCTGGACTAATGGTTCTCTTTCCTTCTCTATCACTAAAATTCTTCACATAATAGCTCCAGCAAACAGTAGCAATTTTCAATGTTTTTTATTTCAAAATTCCAGTAGACGGCCAATTTTGAATCGATCTTCCTAATTTTTTTTAAAAAACTTGTTGACTTGTAGGTACTTTCATAACCAACTGCTCCAAATTTGATTTGAGGCATAGCAATTGAGTGTTGAGAGGTGAATGTTTTTGCATATATGGAACCCCAAGAAAGTTTAGTAAAAATTCACTGGTTTTTACCAACGAACTAATAACTCTTCTCTCTAGAATATGCATTTCATTCGTTAAAACTGACAAAAACGTCGGCAATAAACATTCGTCTGTCTTACTCGCACATCTTTGTTCTAACAGAGACAACAATACCAGTTACTGGTAATTGTTATTTTTCAGGCCTGAATATACCTACTATTTGTTTACAAACAAACCGAGATGTTGGCGATACTTTATTTTAACGGTATGCGTATTCTAGAAAGAAGAGTCATTAGTACGTTGGTTTTTACAGTAATACTTAAAGTTGTCATAGTTCTGGTGACTGTAATAACCAGAATGTTTATTAAACTTTCGTGGGGTTCCATGTATGCAAAAACGTTCAATATTTACTACTGTAACTAATTCTCAGTGTACTTGTTGTTTTTTTTTTTGAAATCTAAGATTTTAGAGTTCGCCCTTCCCAGAAAATATTCTAACTACGCCTTTGGCTTATGGTCCCCAGTACACATCATTAAATGTAGAGATCCCATAAATATATGGCCAGACAAATAGCAAACAACCTAAATTGTTTTCCAAGGCATCGCACGTTCTTAAATAATGATTTGTTGTGGAAAACCTTAAACATTGAGTAGCCAAAATTACGATAAAATTACGATCAAATTTTGAGCCTTTACTCGCGAAACCGCCATCCTCGCCTGTCGGCTCGTATGCCAAACTTTCCGCTCGCGTATAATATTGTCTATTCCGAGGTCTATAGACCTAGTATGTATACATAATAGTTACAGAATATACTAGGTACGGTAACATGGATTGTTTAGCTAATACTGCACACAGAGAAAAAACCTAATATGAATTATCTGTGATACTTTTGTTAAATACTTGCAGGGCCGTAGCTATGGGGAGGATGGGCGGATGGGGGAATCAAAAAAAATCAAAAGAAACAATAAATTTTATTTATATATACAGGGTTATACTTTTAAGGGATCATTCTGGTTTATAATTTTCAAAAAATCGATTTCTTTTTACATTTTTCAACTCCTTAGACCTTTAAAAATAGCCTCCTAAAATATTTTTGAGAAATTCGAGAGATAACGGTATATAACAACTTTTAGTGAGCGCTTGAGTATTGGCTCTAAGCAGATGTGAAAACTTTAAACGCTTTTTCCTCAAAACAACGTTTTTTCGGCCGGCGGCGGCCGTATTAAAATTGTAATTTTTACTATTTTTTTTTTAAACAAAAAACGTGACTTCGGACGTACAGACAGACATTTTTCTCACGCGCTGCGAATAGTATAATAAGATTCTTTGTGTTATTTATAGATACTGAATTATTCAGGTCTATTCCCATGTACCATTAAGATTGAAATTTGTGGTAATATTGACAAAAATTGCAAGGTCATATGCGTCAACTGTATTGAAATGAAACTACATGGTATTTTAATTTTTATTATCAATACTGAATAGAATTTGAATGGTACATGTGAATAGGCCTGATTGTCAACTTATCAATAACCCCCTTTTTCCCCAACATGTTTTTACTACTTAATCATTTCTCTGTGTATGACTGGTATTCCTTTGGCATCAAGATGCCAATAAAGGTTAACAAAGACGTATATTACCGACTTTAAGAAGATCCTGCGGATGAAGTTAATCCATCAGTATGCTCGCGCCCTAGGCTCTGACAGGCAATAAACACTGAAATTCAGGTGACAGTCTTGTTTTTATTGCGTTCAAAAGTAATCTTATTTGAGCCTATACTTTATTAAATACATTTTAACAAAATCAAATAAAAACTAGATGAAACGTTGCAAGCACCCTGTCAAAACATCGGCACTATTGGGAAAACTAATAACATGCTATTAGAACAGGGTAGCATAACATAATTACAATTTTACTGCTACTCCTCACTGAATAAACTAACTTGTAAAATATTTATATTAAACTTTAGCTTTTCTTGTACACTTAATATATAATTAAAATTAATAATAAAAATATGTTTTTACTTGGATGCAAGTTGAACTTATTAATTACAATATATTCTAGCAAAAAACTGTATATAACATTTTTTATAGGGCTTAAAAAGAGCTTTTATTTAAAATATAATTTTTTGAAATCGGGTTTTACTGCTTTAAACGCCAATACATATAAGGTCCCATTTCCGATAAGTACAAAATTTTTGTTTGTGCTTATGAGCCTATTATGGGATTACGACTTGACACTGCCACCGTTATGTCATGTAGGGGAAAAGGAGGGGATGACGGCCGCTTAAGGCTCTTTTAAATTTTTAGCTTTATTACTAATTTATTTTTGCATGAAACTTAAAAGTATGCTGTATAAAACGATACCAAACTTCACCACTCCTGGAGTGAACTGGAGTGGAGTGGATGAAAGTGATGATAAAAATGACACGGTAATGAATCACGAACTATGTTTAATGTGTGCACACATTACTTCAAAAAATATTTAAATTAAAATACAATTTTTTTACAATTAGTGCCCCATGGCATGGAAAGCCTTCAAGGTTTTCTAAATCACCTCAATTCCCAACATAAATCTATACGGTTTACGATGGAAATTGAGAACAACGGATCACTTCCCTTTTTGGACGTTTTGGTTTACAAAACGGAAAATGGCTCAATAGGACACTCGGTATACAGGAAGAAAACCCACACTGACAGATACCTAAACGCATTTTCATATCACCATCCCTCTCAAAAACGCTCGGTAGTTAATTCACTTGTTCATAGGGCTTTCATGATTTCAGACAAGAATTCCCTAGACACAGAACTCCTTAAACTAACCAAAGCCTTGACCATGAACGGTTATACCAAAAAAGACATTAATAAGACCATATACAAATACAGAAATCCCAGACCCAAACAACAGGACAATAGTGACAATGACAGACAGACACAAGTTATACTTCCCTATGTAAGCGGTATCACGGATAAAATAGGTAAACTTTTGAAAAAATCAAATATTAAGCCTATATTTCGGTCCAACCAAAAATTAGGTCAATGTTTGACTTCAACAAAAGACAAAATACCCCTGAGTTCAGAAGGCGTATATAAAATACCCTGCTCCTGTGGTACGGTTTACATAGGTGAAACTAAGAGAAAAATTTCTACAAGACTTCAAGAGCATGAGCGCAATATAAGAAAGAAACAAATTTCCTTATCGGCAGTAGCCGAACATGTACATGAAACAGGTCATAAAATCAATTTGTCTGAAACAAAACAAATATTAACAGAAAACAGAAAAATGCCAAGGAAGATACGGGAATCGATAGAAATCATCAAGCATCCTAACAATATCAATCGGGACACTGGTTACCACTTACCTGCAATATGGAAGTCTTTGATAGGAAAAACCTCGTCACGGGTGAATAACCACAACTCGTCATAAATAGTGACACAAGTTGATTCGAAACTTAGTTTCAGATTAATCCCTGAAGATGTCTCTAGTAGTAAGAGACGAAACGTCGGAAAGTGAAAATCCATTAACACGGTCTAAACCCGAAAGTGAAAGTTCTTTATATCTTAATGGCCGTGAAAGCTTAAAATCTAAAATAAAGAAAATAGCTTTAAAAGTCCGGCATTACTCGCACTTTCGACTTTACCGATTGGGGTCGATCCCATTTTGGGTACACTATGAACTACTCACGAGTACATGAAGCATCTAGTATTTAAATTAAAAAAATGAATACACAACTAGGATACACGATGGCCGCCCTAGAGGCCGCCATCCCACCCTTTTCCCCTACATCTACATCGCCCTTTAAAATTTAACAAAAATGGGAATTCGAATTCTGTAACTTCACTTTAGAGTAGTTGGGAGTGCAGGGGGTTCAGGAGGAAATTGGAAGGCGGATATCGACATTTCAAAGAAATTGCGTGTCCACTTATTGGAAATATTTCAAATGTCCTAGGTGTTCTGAAAAGAGCAACTGGACATTTTAATTCGATATAAAAATTGAACTTTATACATATTGTAAAGTATGTGTCAGTATGAGTGAAAAAGAACGCGAAAAGGAACCTGAAAGCAAAATATAGTATACCTATTCTATACCTAGTATGGAAGAATTAGCTCAGCGGTCTAAGGCATCGATATAGCATTGACACTGAGTCAATGATCGTGAGTTCAAACCTCACTGGCGCCGATTGCCTTTTTGAGTTAATTAATAATTGAAATTTGGCGAAGGCGTACTCCCTAGATATATTGGTTCGAAAGTCAATTAAAGCCGGTGGATCCCTCTACTACTAGCCCACACAAGTCCTGGACTTAGGGGATGCTAAATTAAGTAAAATAGTACGAGGTTAACAAACAAGCAAACAATAGACAATATTCCGCGCGGGAACGACTTTTCCATACGTGTTATCGTCTATACTTTTTCTTCGGCTGCAATTACGAGACATTGGATGCAGAGTAGGTTGAAAAAAATGTTCCTTCACTTGACTGGACATTGTAAATGCCGTAAAAAATACCATAAAAAAGTTCTGTGCCGAATTTTAGTTTAAAAAAATTATTTAATTAAAAATTATATTTTTTTATAAAGTACCTTAAGCAGAAACCTACAACACATATTGTGAGATAACAGTAAATTTTTTAACTTTTTCCCTGATAACTTTTAAACGTTTTGACTAAATCGTACAATAGGTATAAAAAAATATATAATTTATAAAGTATATAATTTGTATTTTTTTTTATTTTCGAATAAAGTGGGTCGGAACCTAATTTAATATTTTTGAGCTAACAGTGCAAAAAATTTTTTATGGTGCTTTAAAAAAAAGTTTTTTTGAAATGTCCTAACCCATATATAAAGAGGCCATAATTGTAAATGTTTAGGTACTATATCCGTAATTATACCACATACCCATCTCTCTAATTATAATTACACCACATAGCTATCTCTCTAATATGTATGTGTTGTTAGATTGTTTAGACTTCAGTATTGGTGTTAATTTAAGTAGTAGATGTTATCTAAAATTAGTAATTAAATTTAGCGAAAACTTCATTCAAAACAACGCTACGTATAGCAAATTAAACTCTGGCTTGGTTTAGAGGTTTAGGATACTAGGTGTGGATCAGCTTAATTAGTAGAACACTGCCAGAAATAAACCTAGTAGTCTCTGACACTGCCATGCCTGTGGATAAGATGTATAAAGTGTTGCAGAAATAGAAGGATAAAATTAACCACACGACGCAATTAAAAATTAACAACAGATTAACAATTTCCTAAAAAGCAGTTCCATTTCACACGAGAAAGGGGCGACATGTATACTTTTGGCAAGAATTTTTAATCCGTTAATCGCGTTTAATTTTCAGCATCAAGTGCTTTAGTATAGTTATTTATTTGCTATCTTTAATACGTCCTGGATTCGATTTTATATATTTAATAGTGATGTGCAGTAAAACGACGATCATGTGAAGAATATATTGGAGTAAGAAGTGAATTGAATGTTTTTTTTTATCATTTATAATGCTGATAAATTTTGATTTGGAAGCGACGAACACGTTTAGATAAGTTTTTATGAGTACAGTTTTTAAGTGCGTGTTTGTTGCTATCACAGGGCTTTCACATTTTTATCACAGACTATTGCGTAATTAAGGCCACGATTATTTGAAGAAGAAGAAGAAGAACTGAATTTACCACGGGTACTGGTCATCATCATCATCATCATCGGTAAATGGTACCTGTTTATGCGGCATGTCCCATGTATATATGTATGTGATGGAGAACAAAAGCGCCCCGGTCTGAAATTTAATGAAATTTCCACTTGGAACTGTAATTAACGAGATAAACTCAATGAGACTTAATTGCACGCCATAATTGGAGAGTCTGCCGAGAGGTTTTAGGATTCAGATAACACGGCGAATTTTATAATTAATAAAGTAAACGGGCCGTTTTTGCTTAAAGCGCAGTATTTAATAGACAAAAATACAGGACATTAATTTTTAATTTTTAACAGTTTACTGTTCGGGTTATGAACAGCAGAATATTGAAAAGTTCAAATTTCTGTTTTGGTATACCGAGGCAATTTTTTGAGAAATCAAATTTAAGCCCCTCTGGCCTTGGGTTGGCGTTTTCTTTGAGTCCCCCTGCCATTTTCGTCCCCCTATACATAAAAGTAAGTTAGAGTTTACCTCTTGTGATATATTGGGGTAACAGGGTTGGTTCACTTCAGGGATGACACAGTTTATATCTCTTATATTCTATTTATTCACAAGTCTATCACAGATATTTATTCGTACAGAACGCCATGACGGCAGGTAGCATAATGCTTCAAGTGGGGCATCGCATGTGCGCATGACCCGTCACTGCTAAGCAGTGTTGCCAACGAGATGTCACACCTCTGCACATAGTATCCGAGATACACTACTATCCGAAATTGGGAAACCGTCCGAAATTAGGCGTCTTTCCTCTACCGCTGCATTGTAGGGTAGGAAATTCCATCCAACCCTAAGAATGTTAACGACATGTAGAAATGCATTAAATACAGGGTTACTTGGCATGGGTAATGCAATTAAATTTAATACCAGCCAATCAGGGTCCCAAAATAGCGGGTACTTACCCACAACATTTCTTGAACTACACAGCCTTTCTAAAAAATGTGATATCTGGAAAAAAGAAAGATTAATTAATAAACTAAAGTTTTTGTCAAATTTGGATTTGTGGCGCGCCGAGGCATTGTTGATAATTTGTCAGTGTGATACCTATTTACTAGCGGATATTATGGTATAGTATATTACATAACTAGTGTGGAAAGTGAAATATTTCACGCGAGTGGGAAGGTTTACGAACGAGCCGCCAGGCGAGTGAGGAAACCCCACGAGTGTATGAAATACACTTTCCAACGAGTTATGTACACTATTTTTCCTACGATCCAGAAAAAATATGAAGTTTTTTATTTTAAAATTTTCTAATTTTTATTAATTTTTAAGAAAAGCACAAAATATAGTAAGTAGCATACAAATTTATATATGTATATCAAACAGGAAATATGATTTTCATTTACCTTTAATTCTCTTGTTTTTATATTTAATACAATATAGGTATTATTATAGTACATACCTGTTTAATGGGTTGCCTATATGCTTGTCCTAAATGAAGGCAAACTTGACAGTTTGCTAGTTAAATAAGATTTCTGTGGTTATGCTGCAATATAAGACAGTAAAATTGTACTGTTTTACATTTCATAAGAAAAATAGTGTGTATTTTGATGTTTTTTATAAAATTTTAGGTAACTAAATCAAAATTAGGTAGTTTTTATAAAATCTAGACAGTAACGGTCAAAATAGTAACGTTATAACTATAGTTTCTATTCTTGACATGAAAAACAGAAATATTTGGATAAAAAAACATAAAATATATCAAAAAAGGCTATGGTGAAAGGGTGGAAAACGGCTTATAAAACAAGGTGAATAAAATTCGTAGAATCTACAAGGTAAATATCTAAATAGAATTAGGCAACCCTCCATACATAAATATCAAACTAGTGTGATATAAGGCGTTTTCTAAAGAACAAAAGAGTGTGCTAAATGTCATTTTCATAGAGGATCGTTGGAAAATAATATTATAACCTATCTTTGTTTACAAAATGCTACAAACAGAGATAGTTATGTAGAAAAATCCCTATTCCATCCTCCTCATTTTATAATTTCAATAAACCAGTTTATTTGGATAACACTTTTTGACTTTTTATACTTTTTATACAATTTAAGGATGTAAATTAGCACAAATTAAATCGAAAATATGGATTCTTTTCATTCCCGTGTGATCTAATTTAGATAAGACAACCCGCTGTAATAGCTTCGGGTGGTTAGATTAAGGGCCTAGGAGTTGATATTTAGGCCGAATTTACAAATGGATACTTTCAATTTCCTGAAAGGCTAAAGGTTAAAACAAAGACTAAAAACTTTATCTGACATATATCAACACTAAAAACTCGAAATAATTTTCATTTAATCAAAATTTCATTTTATAAATTCTCATTTCTTTAAAAAAATAAGTATCACTTAATGCAAAGGCACTTTTTAAAGACTGTTCTTACGCCTTGGCCCCAGAATTATTGTGTATAACTCTGAAAATTGCTTAATCTGAATGTATTAAATGAAATGTATATGACTCGGAAAGTTAAAAATAGATTTTTTTTGGTAGCTTATTGCCATAGCTTTTGGAGCTTCTAGCACCCAAAGGAACCGGATCCGGAGCCTAGCAATTTGAAAATAGCTTAATCTGAATGTACTTTAAGACATATATAAAATATAGCCGGGAGCAAATGATGAAATAAAAATGGTCACCAGCTCTCCGACTAATAGTAACAATAATATAATAATATAATCCCTTGCGACCTTCAACTTACTCTGGAAACACTCTGGAAACAGAGTCAGAGTGAAAACATTCTGCTGCCAACGTGTTTCCAGAGTGGTTTTGTGCCATTTTGTCAGAGTTGAATCAGAGTGGTTCCAGGCTTGATTCACAGTAGATCCAAAGTGGGTTTGGACTTTTTTTTTTTTTAATCAGAGCGTTTTCAGAGTGTTTTCGTTTGGACTTTTTTTTTTTTTTTTCAAAAAAAAAAAGTCCAAACGAAAACACTCTGAAAACGCTCTGATTTTACTCTGGGAACGTAATGGATAAAGGGCACAAATACACTCTGGAAATACTCTGGTAACAGCATGATTACAAAATGTTATTAGAATGTTTCCAGAGTTTTTTCAGCGTGATTGTAAAGTCGCAAGGGATAATATTATATCTATTATGTAAATTTTAAAAATACAGCAATACGTTATGTGAAATTTAACATAACTTAAATTATGTGTTTTTTATCTCTGTAGGGCCTTAACATCAAGAGGGCCCTGAAAAATTCAGTATCCTTCATTTCCTATAAGAGCATATGAAGTTCTCGGAGTAAAAAAGTGCCAACGTTTTTTGTTCGAATGTACAATACGATTTAAAGTTCCTGATTACAAAAATGAAAATTTAAAAATTGAAAATTTCCCTTGCAATTGCAGCTTTAAAAAGCTTTAAATTTAAAGCTTTCGGAGTTAAGTTAAGAAGGCTCTTCCTGTATAAATTTAACAATAAAAGGCGACAAGAAAACCAGGAAATACTAGGCAATTGCCTAGGGTAGAGGTAGGAAATCTCTATTAGGCATGTTATAAATTATGTAAATTAAGAGTACAGGTGTTATTCTGCTACGATTCTACCATCGATGTTGGCCCATTGATGGGCCAATAGGGTGGACCTTATATTTTCTATTATCTTAAAATTTTCATTTAGCTGCAAAGAGGAAATTCTGAAAATATGAGAGTGATCAAACTCCTCTAAGGGTCCTAATTGGGGCCCTAAAATTCGTAAAATTCACATAAATCGTAAAAACTCGTTGAAAATTGTCTATAATTTTTGTATAAGTGAAAAATTTAAAGAGCTTGAAATCTTATTTGTTTTCTTTTGAGCATAAAAAATTATATGCCAAATTTCAACATGATTAAACTCTTCTAACCCGTGCCGAAAATCCGCCAAAATTGTCCCTACCACTAAAATTTACGAATTTCTACCATAACATTATAAAAATGTCTCAGATCGGACTGAATTTATTTTTATTTAATGCATTCTAATATTTATTTATAATATTAAAATGATTTGAATAAAACAAAACAAACTAAGTGGCAAAATAGGAGCTCCTAAATATTTGTTACACCTAAATGAATATTTTAAGGAAATAAAAAAATATAAGGTCCATCCTAATGGGCCGACAATCATTCTGCCGATAAACTGAGATCCATGTTAACTTTTTTTGGAATGACCTAAATAACCTGTTTAGGGGAAAGCATTGTTTTATGGGACACCCGTTATTAAAACGACCGAAAAATCAAAAATATTTTTTTTGCGTTTTCTGCTTTAGAATGTAATGAAACGTCGAGAAAATGTGAAAAAGTTTGTTTTAACAAAATGTCTGTCTGTCTGTCTGTCTGCCTGTATGTCTATATGTAAACCTTGTAACTTTTTAACGGAATGTCCGATTTAAAAAATTCTTTAACCAAAAGACTCACAACCTTTTCTATTTGCGTCACATTAAATATGGTTAACATTAGCGTAGGGCAAGGGGGGCAAATCGGACAAAAACTATAATTTTTAGCGATATCTCAATTATTATTAATAGTAGGACAAACATTTTTACGGAAATAAAAATAATGTTCAATTCCCTACAAAAACATGTACAATAATTTTTTTCGTATGACTATTAGTTTCCGTTAAATCAAATTTGGTTGGATTAGATGAAAAGAGTCAATTTGATATCTTATTTTATAAACGTTCCACCCGTCTAGAAAGGGTACCCGTTTTATATTTTTTTGTCTTTGCTCAGTAAAAATCGCCTGGCGAACCTTGAAAAAACCTATAAATCACAGTAATTAAATTAAATTTTAACGTCGTCTTGATACAATCGCGAATTTATTTCGATTATCATTAATTAGAAAAAATCCAATTTACTTCTCGAGCTGTTCCCTTAACCAAGAACGAAACAAAAGAGAAACGAATAATCAGGATAATGAAAATTACCAGACACAATCAAGATTATTTATTAATAATACCTTTTCCGTTTGTTTACAAACAGATTTGACAAAAATAAATAAATAAAGTTTTGTGTTTAGGTTATTTTTACCGCTTTAAAATTGTGGAAAAGAGAAGAGATGACTATAAAATATATCAAAATATCATTTGCTCTTAGAATTTTAAACATGGTAAAAACTGCCAACCCAAAACAAAAATTCCTAAATCCGTCATTAATTTAAATGTAAGTTTTTCAACATTTTAGAGCAAAATAGAAAAAATTGTGTAAAGCACTCGTTTAATAACACGTTTTTAGCGCACTAGTACTTTAGAAAACTCGCCGTAAGCGGCACGTTTTCTAAACTTGTACTTGTGCGCTAAAAACGTATGTTATGAAACTAGTACTTTAATATACTTTTAGGCCCCTCAAAACAATATCATTTAAAGGAGACTGAATAAATTAAATTAATGCTATTATGTAAACCAAATTTGGTCAACAATAATAAGTATAGGGTCATTCAACATTTCTATTCGCAACACTTTGGTTGGAGTCTCTAATGAGCTCTGGACCTCGTCTACAGACGGGCCCACCGCCTCTCATTAGTGAGCCCCAGCTCGTTATACACCAATGCTTCAAATGTGGAACAACGTCAGAAAAGGACGTTGGTTGTTTACGAAAAGTAAGCAGTTTTTTTAAGTCAGGGTCGAAACTGGCTTTTTACTTTTTCCTGAAGAAAATACTGTTATAGATCTAAATTTTCATTATTTTTGAGTAACTAATTTTATTTTTTCATAATTCATATAATAGATTTCTAATTCCAATTTCAATAATGGCATTTAGTTTGCCAGCTCAATATAATATAATTTTCGGCCTACGCAAAACCGTTTCACTCTGTAGTGATGTTTGCGCAGACGCCAACTTATAAAAAAATTATCTTTATTTATAAAAAAATTGACTTTACATGTTCAACTGTTCCACGTTAAAATTTAAGATCACAAAATAAAAAAAACATAAAAATTCACGATTCCCTTAAAACTTTACTATCAAAGTAATATTTTCACGAAACAAGATAAAATAAAATAAATCAAGTCCTGTGCATATCTACGATATCAGGCTGATGCAGGAGTAAATCCGCCTAAGCGGCCACATCCGTCTCTTACATAGAACACGCTGCGACTGATATAATAGATTTAATTGATCTTTTGATTAATATTCTTACATCATAATAATGTAATCATTTATGAGATAGATTGTAGTGGATTTTTTGACTTAAATACCATAAGTATGAAATAATGGAACAATTCTGAATAAAGATCTGATATCGGGAAAAAATCATTAAAACATAACATACATACAAGTATATGGTGTATGGCGTCAATAATAAAGAGTCAGAAGTCGTAAATTATCCAATTTAAAACGATGTAGCCAGGGATGACGCGAAGGGGGGCGCCACCCACTCTAGAGTTGGTAAATTTCTTCATTCAGCTGTGAAATAGTTGGGAAAATTTAGTGGCAGAGTCCGTAAATTGGTAGAATATTTGGGAAAACTGATTGGAAGACTTAGGAAGCTGGTAGATGAGAATAACTTTTTAAAGACCTTTTTTTTAGAGATCAAAATTTTGCGCCAGCGGTAAAGCTTTTTTTTAGAGCTGAACCTCTTTTTTAGTCATCAAACATTTTGAACTGCCCTCCCAAAAAAAATCTCTGGCGTCATTCCTGGAGGTAGTCTAATTCATAGGCATGTGTTCAGGGTTGCCAACTCTCAGGGCCGGCCTTTGCATTTCGGCGAACTGAAGCAAAAAAAAAGCTTTGTCCCTGATGGTTTCAACCAAAACTTGGCGCCCCTACAAAAAAAAATTGCGCCCAAAATAATAAAATATACCAAACTTGGCGCCCATACAAAGAAAATCCCAAAAAATACCCTCAAGAAAAAAAGCTTTGTCCCTCGCGGTTTCTAACAAAACTTCACGCCCCTAGCAAAAAAATAAAAAAACGCCCCTCGACGGCGTCCCTCTAGGCTTGCGCCCTAAAGCAGGGGCTACACTTAATTCATACAAAGGCCGGCTCTACCAACTCTAAATCATTAAAATAAAGGACGTAAATCTCTAAAAAAAAACAAAACCACTTGAGTTTATTTATTAAAGAAACACATGCGCTTTTTGGCCACAATCCTCCCCATTACAGAATATCATAAAAACAGGCAAAACAATAACATACTCCTTCCACAGCTTTGTATGCGAATCTGATAGCGTTGTGGCCGACACAGGTGGGCAGAGCTCAGCGTACTCCCTATCCCGTCTGTCTTTGCTTAAACCCAAAGTTATGCGAAAATACAACTTTACAGTTTGATTCAAATTGAAAAAGCTTTATTATTAAGTGTGCTTTTTAACGTTTGATCTTTAAAAACAATTGTGACACGTGGACCTCTAATAAAATATAAATGTCTCACAGTTTTTAAGATCAGCCGTAAATTTAAAGGAGAGTTAGCGTCCCTTAAGGGTTTTTAAAAGGACAAAGGGCAGAAGTAGAAAATAAAGAAATGTCCTTTGAAATAAAGGACGGCTGGTAACCCTACATGTGTGCGGGTCACGTAATACGAGTTAAACAGTCGTTTTGTCACAACCGCGGTCGATCGATCGGCGTGACTTTTGAGAGCTTTTTCTGCGAACTTTTGAGAGCTTTTTCTGTGGACTTTTGAGAGCTTTTTCTGCGGACCTTCATACAGACAAATAAGGTCCTTTTCGGACGTGATTAGACAAATACTTGAACGTGGCGTTTCATTAGTGCTAACAAGCTGGAGAGGACCCTAAAACTGTCCCACCAGCTCTTTAAATCCAACGTAACAGTCCAGAGAATGTCAATAAGGCAAACCAAAAATTACTGACCTCTAATTTGCAGAAGTAAAGTAGAAATCTACTGTTTGTTAGATGGAACTACCAGGAGACCAGGTAATTGAAATTTAGTTATTCCCTCTGAATTTCAGTGAATATCAGTGTCTGAAATAGTTTTAGGAAAAGTCCTTTGCTCTTAAACAGAGGTACAAATTGAAAATTACATTAAATATCTACCTAAAGTAAGAAAAAAGTTACGTAATACATTATTAAGGATTTTCTGACAATCAACCAATCACGTTTAGTTATTTTACTTTTAGTGTCCGCAAAATACAATTTTACCAATTTTTGTTCGACCGACCTAATTACATACAATGCCACGAGCAATATATTACTAATAATTAAACTAATTTTATATTTTTGTGCCATACTAATGCATACTTTAATGAAAACATAGCGGGGAAAATGGATTTATCAAATATTCTACTGGTTTTCTGCACATAAAAAAGACGTATGTTTTTTTTATATGATATAGTCAATTCAACATTTAGTTTGATTCAACAATACCGTAGGTTTGCTTTATTTTACCATATAATGTTTGATTTAACTATACTCTGCTTGAATTATGTATAGTACAGTAAAATTAAACATTATATGGTTAAACCAAGTACACGGTATTGTTGAATCAAATTAAATGTTATACTGACTTTATCTAGGGTTAAATTAACCACATAAAAATAACAGTAATGTTGGTTCAAAGATAAGTTTTTTGTGTGCTCAATGTTTTTATGAATAGAAAAGACAAAAAAAGAGCTTCGATGTTGCGCGTAGAGCTACACTGCCCACTACGCTAAAAAGCAGTAACTCCATTTGTCGCATAGCAGCGCTTTCTAAATATTACCTCAGAGTTGACGTGAAAACGACAAATGGTGTCACTGCTTTTTAGCGTAGTAGGGCAGTACAGTAAAATTTTACTGTAAACCAACAAAATATAGGTATGGTAAATATCTTTTTACCGCTCTGTATTAATGAATACTGAATGATTCTAGTCACACTTTTACACAAAGCACCATAACAAGAATCCGCCACAATGGTAGCAGAGTGAAAAGCTTCGTTATACTCTGAATAACGTTTTTAGTCGAGATATACCAACAATGCCTGGTTCGTTAATACTAACAAGTCGTTTATTAATGAATACAGATGCTAAATGGTATTACAATGAGATACTGAAGCTTTCAGGGCTGGCTCTACGGGTAGCTATAATGGAATCTATATATTATGTTGTTTGTGCGGTAAATTAAGATCGTAATATGCTCATTATTCGATAATGTGCATATTTAGTACAATGTCAGCAAAGGATTTAAAGTTTTAATGGATATTTGTATACTTAAGCGCAAAGTGAATGTTTTCTAGTTAAAACATAATAAAATAAAAACAGCAACGGAAATTGACTTTGTTATTTAACTGCATACTCTACGTGTAATTTATGATTAGGCATAATTTTATAAACGTGTTTAAGCGTGGCTACCGTAGCGATATTATAAAACATCAATTAATAGGCTCGCTGCGAGAAAACTATACTAAAAAAAAAGATCTGATTACCATTCCTATTTAGTTATAATATAGGTAACTACGTTTTTAAAACTTTAACGATCTCGTTAGAAAACAGTTACAATAGTACCACGAGATCGTTCCGAACTAAGTTACAAATACGTAGCAAGATTAATTATTACCCTTGTATTTTCCCCATTTGGTAGTATCTACGTAATTACTACGTAACTAGAGCGTTCCTGTAACTAGTCGCCGCTACTTAGTTTGTTTTAATTGAGGTAATGATCACGTAGCGGCAACCAGAAATGCTAGTTGTGTGTGCTTACCAGATCCTTAAAAAAAGTTTTGTTTCTGGTATCACAACAACTTGTGTTGTTGCCCTTAACGGATTTCTGGTTGCAGCAACCAGAAAAATAGTTGGTCTCTATTTAATTATTGATCTGCCTCATTCAAGGCGGGCCTTAGAATTTCGGCTACCTGAAGCAAGCGTTTGTATTGGCCCCTATTTAGAGCTGATGCGAAATTTTTCTTTTTACCCTGCCAAGTTTTAATGATTAAAAAAAAGCATTAACTCTACAAAAAGCTTTACCTCTGGCACGAAATTTTGATGACTAAAGAAGTCCTTACCTCTGAAAAAAGCTTGACTCCTGAGGTGACTAAAAAAGGTCCTCACCAAGCGAAAATTTCGATGCCTAAAATAAAAAAGTTCTAACTTCTAAAAAAAGCGCTTTACCCATAGAGGGTAAATTTTGATGACTAAGGAAAAAAACGCCCCACACCTGCGCCTTTTTGGGCTAGCGCCCTAATCAGGGGATTCACTAGGCGTCGTGCAAAGGCCGGTACTGCAGTGCACTGGCCCCATTCAGAGTTTTATTTCAGTGTTCAGAATTCTGTTAGTGCTACAATAACAGTGTCGTTAGAGTTTCAGCTAAATATATATTTTTTTATAAAGTATGAAGTATTTTTTACACAGAATTTAAATAATTTTAAATAAACGTGTTTCAAAATCAATAAATAAACCCAATTTTAGATAAAACACTCAATTAAAAACGTTTATCAGATATTTAAAACAATACTCGACTTCATAGGCATATTTGAAACTGCCTATTTGCAAGCAATGTTTTATTTTTATTTATTTGAATCATGATTTAAATTCATGATTTGAACATCGGGTGGGTTTTAATAAATCAAGACCAACTTGATGTTTGATTATGTTTTTGATAAATCAAAAAAAAAACTTTATAAATCATCTAGGGAACTTTCAAAAATTTCAAAATTATTTAAGTACCTACTTACTAAAATTATAGAGAAAAAATAGTAAGTCCGTCAATAAAAGTATTTTACTAACCTTCTTTTTAAAGCACTTCCTTAGCACAAACCTTAAAAATTCACACTTGCGTAGTTCACACGAAACTAGTAAGACTCTACTGCCCAGGGGGGGAAAAATATGTTTTTCAGATTTAAAATATAATATTTAGCAATACTGCCACTTCATAAAAAAAATAGTTAGATTAAGGTATCAATGGAGATTTTTTTTATATAAACGAAAATATCACTCCAGTGCCAATAATTAGCGGAGTGCCAACGATTGGGGGTTTTACCCTAGATGCTCTATTAAAAAAAATAGTGACGGGGTAAGGAATCTAAAATGAATGCGTGGCGGCATTTATGGAAGACCCCTAGTTTTAAAATGTGACATAAATGTCGGATTTTATATTTTGCTTTAATTTCTCAGTTAAATTTATTCTGTTTTATTCATTCTGTTAAAGTGCATCTAGTTAATACACTGTTTAATTTTCATTAAAATTTCAAACAATAAATATGCACTCAGCTTATAGTCAGGGAAAAGTAAGGTTATTTTTTTCCAAAAATTACGAAAGTATATTCGAGCTCGAAGAGTGAGGTTGGCAACCGTAATCGCCCTAAAAACAGTTTTCGTTCGTGTATCATACACTATTTTTTATTTGATATCGAATAATATTATAATATTATAATATTATAATATACTAATAAATACATTTGTACCTATATCTGTCAACAAGTTTGAGGTTAGAATTCAGATATCAACAGTTTCAATATCCATCAACCTATAGGTTGATATATCAACGTCGTATATTTTACTTTGCGGCCTAGGCCGACAGCTTGAACTTTTCGTACAGGTTTAAACCTGTTTGATAATTATCATACTAAAAAGGGGCGTTTTTATATATCTGTCAACAAGTTTGAGGTTAGAATTCAAATATCAACAGTTTTAATATCCATCAACCTATCAACGTCGTATATTTTACATTTCTGCCTAGGCCGACAAATTGAACTTTTCGTACAGGTTTAAACCTGTATGCTGACTATCATACTAAAAAGTCAACAAGTTTGAGGTTAGAATTCAAATATCAACAGTTTTAATATCCATCAACCTATCAACGTCGTATAATTTACTTTTCGGCCTGGCCAGAAAAATTGAACTTTCCGTACAGGTTTAAACCTGTATGATAATTATCATACCAAAAAGGGAATCTTTAAGATATCTGTCAACAAGTTTGAGGTTAGAATTCAAATATCAACAGTTTCAATATCCATCAACCTATCAACGTCGTATATTTTATTTTTCGGCCTGGGCCTATGCTTGATCCCGAATAACTTTGGAACGTATGAACAAAATTTGGTGAAACTTTTGAGGTGGTCCAGTTTCCGGATAATACCGGGTAAGCCGGATAATTAAGATAAATGTAATCATTTTAAAGCAATTTCACTTAAAAAACGGCTTAATTTGGTTCTAATACCAACCAAATTTTTAGAGAAATATCGGATAACTCGGATTAGCCGGATAACTTGATTAAAAGTTACAAATCTACAAGTTCTGTGTCTCTAAAGAGTAAAAAATAAAAACTTTTCGCAAAAATGAACCGACTTATCTGTCTCTAAATACTTATGTATACTTAAGTCGGTGCCGATTTCACAGAAAACAATTTAACAACAAAAATAATTGTTAGGAAATGGTGAAATTGGCACCGACTTAAGTATGGTTCATTTTTTTTGCGAAAAGTTCTATTTTTTTTACTAATAATGTTTACCTTAAAAAAGTAGCTATCATATCTTTTTTTTTTCAGAATTCAGTCAATTCGTTTTCCTGTCTACTCTTTTAAAGTGCTTGCTCTGTGTTTTAATTACAGCTTTGATTTAAAAAATATACATAAAAAGTTAATTTTACCTTTTTTTATTTGAAAGGGTGTTAAATCGATGAATAAACATTGGGTGGAGACTGCAGATTAATTAAATTTTTAAATTGGCACCATAGTGCCATGTCCAATAGCAAAGCACACATACAATTTAAACAAATCAATTCGATTGTAGTAATTTAATTAAAAACAAAAACTACCACTCTTTTGATCCAAAATAACTTTATATTCGCTCTCTAGAATTTTTATTTATTTTGACAAAACAGAACCGTACTAACTTAAAATAAAAGTTTTTTAGTAAGCGATGTGGCAGAAAATTTTTCGGCAAGTTAAAACAATACTGGTTCCTAATTTTTTTTAAAAAATATAATTTTAGTTAAGGTCAGGTAATGTAAAGTTTTAATTTATTGGCACATTACACTGGTTTACAAAAAAAAAATCAGCCAAATTTGACGGAAATCACTTTTAAATAAGTCACTTTACCCAAAATCTACGCGGTAGAAAATTTTTTAAATTGAAAATTCGGTTTCAGCACACAAAAATACATAAGACATGATAGGTTTAGTCCTTGGAGAAGATTTTTTTTTAAAGACCAGTGTTATTGACAAAAAAAACTTGATAAAATACTGCTGCCAACAAAATAATACTTTCCCCTATAGGCCTAGATTCATTAAAATCAAAAACAAAAAAATAAAAATAAAAAAAAAATCATAAAAAGTTTCTTTTTTAGTAAAACGAAAAATAAATTGAAAAAAATATTTTTTTGAAAAAAATGTTTTTAGCCCATTTTACCCCCTTACCCCAACCCGATTTTTACGAAAAACAATCCCAGCCTAGAACTTTAGATAATCAACCTGTGGTCCAAATTTGAAGACATTAGCCCGAAGCGTTCTTGAGTTATCGTGGTCACAAATTTCCCGGACTCAGACCGACAGACCGACCGACAGAAAGAAGTTTTTTTTACGGAAATCATATTTTTTGGATGTAGAACGTCCAGAAATGTAAAAAAAGCAATATTATTTTTTTGAATTTTTTTTACGAACGCAAGACTTTCCTTGGGGTAAGTAAAAAATATTTTCGTTTTAAAAAATATTTTCTTATTATTATTTATAAGTCATAAAATGACAGTCAATTTAACCCAGATGTTAAAAAGTATTAAAAGCACAATACGTAATAAAAGTATCACCAAAGTCTTTTTTAAACCACTAATCATAGCTGATTCAATTTTTTACATACATTCTGCACCGAGTTTAACTTAAAACGCGAAAGTTAAAAATGTAACTAGGTGAGAAAATTACATTCAAAAATTGTTAAAATTCTCCTGAAACTTCACAATAAATCCATGATTAAAGCGCGCCTGCCTTTCTCATTGTCAGACAGGTGACGTTTTCATTACAGCAGGATAGATTCCAACGTTCAATTTCCTGCAACTCCGTCTTGAGCAAGACGTGTGGTTGGCAGGACGCATTATTCGCAGACTTGACCATTGCCGGATGTAAAATACATCATTTCCACCGCCATTAAAGCTAGACTATATTAAGAAATTTTCGCTGTGCCGTTTTAGATGTTCAGGATTTTCAGGAAAAGGAAAAATAACAGTTTCTTTATATAAAACTTTTTATACGCTTTAGGAATTAAATAACATTCCGTCACCCTCTCCCCTACGTTCAGACCAAAACTTGATGACTAAAAAACTTATCAACTGCTACAACCTACATCAACCAATTATGCTGCATTAAGCAAAAATATATTTTTCTATGATCTAATAGAAAAAAAAACAAAGTTTTTAGACCGCAAAATTACCTATTTCTTTTTTTATTTTTCTGCTTGTTACCATGGTAACAAGTGCAAAATTTAATTTTGCGCTCTAGAGTATGGGCAACCAGCAGGTCAATGGTAAAACAGCTGCTACGATTTTGTGGTTCGCCATTAAAAAAATATATAAAATTATTATTTATTTTAAATATTACTAAACTATCCATTGCCAATACAAATTTCATGAATCAAAAAAAACAAAAGTTTTGGGTTAATTTTGGCACTTTTTATTCGTCACTTCTCAGTACACTTTACGTTTCATCATATATTATGACTTTCTCAAAAGCTAAAATACAACGGGATAATTTATTACTTAAGTTATATAGAAAAAAAAAACAATTTTTTTGTTTAAAAAATTATTAGATCATATATACATAGATGCGCCTTGAGTCCACGTCAAACCGAAATGTTTTCATTGCTATATCCAGATAGATTTCACCTTCCCTTAAATGACATCTTAATTTCGTGTGTTATTATTCGTGTCTTAACTCCGAGTGGGGGGAATCCCTTATACGAGAGCAGCATAATACGTTTTATGAATTAGCCACAGCGTTCTACTTCAAACACCGAGATTAAATATTTGTTTTTACAATTATTATTTACAATTATGGAGAGTGCAGTAATGAGAATTTTACTTCCACACCGCCAGATTTGCAGAAAATTGCAGGGGACAGGGGGAGGATGGCGGTCCCTACCGTTTGGCATTTACATCTTTAAAAAATATGATTTTTTTAAGTCTCGATGCGGTATTTGTTAACGTAAAGCTATCGGCCTGAAATTTGGTACTTATTATGTTTAGACAATTGGGAATAAATTTAGGAGCGCCCTTAAAAATCAATTTTTCAAGGACCACCCTAATATACATATACAAAGTAATGAACATTCTTGGCACGTTTTCCATCAAAACCGACATTTAGAGTTACATTACGCGGCCATCCTAATAGCAACTATCGTCCGAATCATTTAATGGAGTCATAGTCTAAGAGCTGGTGACCATTTTTATTTTATTATTTGTTCCCAGCTGTATTTTATATATGGCTTAAAGTACATTCAAATTAAGCTATGTGCAAATCGCCAGGTCCTGGATCGGGTTCCTTTGAGAAGCCCCAAAAAGGTAGTGAAATGGAGTATATGAAATATATACATATTTTTAACTTACCGAGTCAAATACAATACATTTATTACATTTAAATTAGTCTTTTTTCACAGTTTTACACAATTATTCAGCAGATCAAGTGGTAAAAACATACTTTCTAAAGTTCATTTGACATATGTCAACACTATAAAGTTAAAAGAATTTCCATTTAATCAAAATGTAATTTTATAAATTCTTATTTCTTTAAAAATATAAGTATCACATATGTCAAACGCACTTTTTAAAGACTGTTCTTAACACTTGGCCCCAAAATTATTATGTATATCTATGAAAAAGCTTAATCTAAATGTAATAAATGACTAGGCAAGTTAAAAATTGTTGTTTGTTTTTTGTAGCTCATTGCCATAGCTTTCGGAGCTTCTAGCACCCAAAGGAACCGGATCTGGAGCCCAGCAATTTGGAAATAGCTTTATTTGAATGTACTTTAAGACATATGTAAAATACAGTCGGGAGAAAATAAAGAAATAAAAATGGTCACCAGCTCTCCGACTACTACAAAAATTAGCTCAAAAATGCTCCCTCAAATAAATATGTCTATTTCTTGTCCACATAAGCCCAAATGGTATACAATACAATCCTTGCCTTGAAAATTTCAAATTCTAGTGATACATATGATGTTGTGTGACGTCGAAAGGTCCTATTCGGTGATATGGGATTGCCTCCGTAACATCGCCTTTATGATATTAATTAAGTGGACTGCGAATAGGTATTAATGATTGAAAAGAATATTAAAGACAAAACGACAGTTCCAATAATATATATGGTAATCTTACCTTAGTTAAAGCATTCAGCACGACAGGTCATGACCGCCATTTCTTCACAGGAGACACCACATAATTGGAAACTGATGTACGCGAATTAAAGTTTGTTTGACCAGTGTAGGTATACACTACTAATTATTTAAATACATATGTGTATATGGAACTTATTTCTATAGTTTGCAGCCGTAAATATGGTAAATTCTAACGAAAGCCCGCGGCGTGGTATATTCGTCAGCTGATTTGAGTATATTTTTATTGACACGCATCGATCGTTCTCGAGTGTCTGATTGCTACTGTCCGGAAGGCTGGTCCCGAACTCGCGCAGAAAAGCTAGGAGGTTTTCAGCGCGTTACTTACAAAAATACAATTAATTTAAAACAAAATATTATTTTTGAATTATAACTAAGTAAAGAAATTAAATGAAATTATGTATAATAAAACCCAAATTAAAAATAAATACAAACACAGAAATGTGGTTGTAACCTATGAATTAAATTCAAGTCACTCAAAAAATAAAGCAAATATAATAAAATTTTCCCTAACGGAACTATTTAACTTGTACCTCGAACAGGGAGTCCCTTGCGACCTTCAACTTACTCTGGAAACACTCTGGAAACAGAGTCAGAGTGAAAACATTCTGCTGCCAACGTGTTTCCAGAGTGGTTTTGTGCCATTTTGTCAGAGTTGAATCAGAGTGGTTCCAGGCTTGATTCACAGTAGATCCAAAGTGGGTTTGGACTTTTTTTTTTTTAATCAGAGCGTTTTCAGAGTGTTTTCGTTTGGACTTTTTTTTTTTTTTTTCAAAAAAAAAAAAAGTCCAAACGAAAACACTCTGATAACGCTCTGATTTTACTCTGGGAACGTTATGGATAAAGGGCACAAATACACTCTGGAAATACTCTGGTAACAGCATGATTACAAAATGTTATTAGAATGTTTCCAGAGTTTTTTCAGCGTGATTGTAAAGTCGCAAGGGGTTTTTCCTAGCTCTTTTAAACTGGCCAAGGTGATCCAAATATTTATAGCTTTACTCGATCTTATCAACGCGTTCGACTGCGTCTTAGTTTTTGAAACTTAGTAAACGATCTGCTTTGCATAGGTATACCTATATCAAAAATAGAAGAAATATTTTCGGGCCAATCTACAAATTAAATCTCATCATATTTCCAATATTTGGTACTATAGGCATCAATCTCCCCTTTATTTAATTTAATATGATTTATATCACAAAACATCTCGGAATCTCATCTCTCAAGACGTAATTTAATACATACTAAATTAAAACGGAAGATATTAAATTCATATCACACCAGAACTTTATTAAATATGGCTGTTTACATTCAATTATAGGTATAAATTGCATTCCTTTTTGATAAATAATTCAACTCTTCGCAGAACTATCTACTTTGGGGCATTTTTAGGAAACTTTAAGTCTCTGTGCCAAATTTAAAAAAAAATTAATTAGGGTCCGCCCCACATAATTTGAAATTTGAAAAAAAAATAAAATTATATTTTTTTATAAGGCACGCCTGTTTTAATAAATTATATCATGGCATTCAAAATGTAAAAATACATATCTGGGCCAAATTTTAACTCCAGTAACGAAATTTTGCATCCACTTTTTTTATAAATTAAAAAATTAAAAATTAATTTTTTTTTTCAGTTTTCAAATGAAATGAAAGAAGGGTTTATCGTTTTGAGCTAAAACTTAGCACAGAATATTATTTTTGATTAAAAAGTATATAAAAGTTAATTTTTTTATATATTTTTATTTTCAAATGAAGTAGGTGCTTGCCAAAATTTCTTTGTTTGAGCTGAAATTTGGCACAGATGTTTGTAAACAAATATTATTTTTTGCAATTTTCAAAGGAAGAGTGGTCGATCCTAATTATATTTGAATTTGAAATTTGGCACATAATTTTGTTATGGCATTTTTGAAGACATAACAGGGGTTAAAAATAAAAAAAACAGATTTTTACCATTTATCCTTCTTGCACCACTCCAATGTACTTAAGCTTTGTATTTTATTAAAAAAAAACACACGTCGGCCTTGATCTTTGTTTCATACGTTTTGTTTACTTTCAAACGGGCGGTATAGTCCCTAAAATTTTATTAATATCAGGACACACAGGTTTTTCATTTTTTGTTTTTTTTTATATATTAAAAGACAGCAGATCTGCACCCGAGTGTGTTATCTTGGTCAAAATGCTTTATTAACTTTTCAGTTATTTTTTGCGGTGTACTATGTGTCAACAAGTTATCATTTTGTTTTCACTTTATTCATTAATTAAAATGTAAATTTAAAAAAGCTCTTTTTATTTCTAGAAATAAAAAAAAGATACTTCCCCTACAGAACAGTAAATACCCTTTCATTTAAATTAAACTTTTAATCAGCAACTGCAATGAAACTAATTGAATGAAATACACAAAAAAGTTTAAATCAAAATTGTAAATTTAGAAATACCTCCCTTGCGTTAATTTAATGAAATTACAAAGTCAGAAAAGTAAACTTTTCTTCGTCCTGATCTTTTTTAAAAACTAGAAAATTTTCTACATTGCTAGAACACTGATTAAAAACTAAAATGAAATAAAAAGTTTTATTGAAATTTGAATTGTCTTTTTTAATCTTATTTAATTAAAATTGTTAAATTTAAATTACACTGGTTTACAAGGTTTTTACATCCGATTTTTACCTCAGATGAAAGAAAGGATAGACTGGCATTGTAAGTGGGAAATATAGGTTCATGAATAATGTTTTGTATATCTATTCAACTCACAAAAACTATAGTATACTAGCCCAAGTAAAATATTAGCTATAAAGTATCTCTTACCGCTCTTTCGCAGCAAAATGGAAGCTATATGGCTGTAATTTTGCTGCTAAGGAGCGGCAGGGCCGTAGCTATGGCAGGGGGAAGCGTCCGCCCCACCCATCTTGTTGTATATTTAATTGATCCAAAACAAAAGTTGTATATTTTATCATCTTGAAAACTGGTATGTTTCATTGATCCAAAACAAAAGTTGAATATTTTATGGATTTAAAATACAAAAGTCGTATATTGCAGGAATTCAAAATACAAAAGTTTTATATTTCACGAAAAGGTGAGGATTTTTTTTTAGTCATTAACTTTTTTCTCGAGGAAAAAAGTTGTATTTTTAGGCTAAAAAAAGTTGTAATTTTTGACCCTCTCCCCCACACACAAAATCTTCTTCGCTACATCCCTGAGGAACGGTAAGAGATACTTTTTAGCTACTGTGTTACTTGGGAGTATAGACATTACTAGTCTATCCTGTCCGAGGTTTTTACCCCCTAATTTCGAAAATATAATTGAATGTGCACTCGTGCAATTTTTTGTTTATATTTTGCAACGATTAAACTCCCTATATTAAAAAATGTTTCAATGTTTGTGTGATAAATTGCTTTAAAATATTTTTAATTAAAAAATGAAATCATTATTCAGTTACTATCATATCCTGAAATCTAAAATTCATTCTGAATTTTCTGACCTTACTTCCAAATCCATTTTATTATACTCTTGGCAGATATAAAGCTAGAAGAGTACCCTGGTAGAAAAGTACATAAACCCAACTTAGGGTAATTCCAGCGTTGATTACGTTACATCTTACGCCTATTTTAACTTTTAAATGTACAAATTTGTCAATTATTTTAAAAGACATAATATTTAAATACAATATTTATTTTTAGTAAACAACAAAATAACAACACAGATATTTATAATTAATATAATAAGCTTAATTTGTCATAAATTTATTATTCTATGTAATGTTGCTTACGTTACATTTTGTGACAGATTTTGACTTAAGTACATGCATCTTTAAATTTCTGTTCTATTCCAAAACATAAAATCTTTTTAAAACTAAATGTGTATTTGAAACTGTTTAAGAAATCAGGCTAAAATGTTTTAAATCTTTAATAATCGCTGAGTTATGTATTAAAATATGAAATATCTGTTGCTTACGTTACAAGGGAATTCGTTGTTTACGTCACATTAAAAGTCCCTATATTTTTTTGCATTATAAACTGACCTTGAAACTGACAATGTATTACAATACTGAAAATCTACTCCGACTGGTACACTTTCAGTTTTTGTCCCTGGTATTGCTTAATTTTTTCAACAATTTGGAAAAGCGTATCTGTATATATTTAATTACTAAGAATATAATAATAATATTTCCTACAGGATGCTTCTTGAAATTTATTTAGGGTTATTTGTGATAAACACTAGAAAATTAAGTAAATAAAAAACTTTATTGCATTACATAATCATGCCAACGTTTCACCTAATATTTAGGCTTCTTCAGGGCTAAAAAGACATAAAAATTATAAAACTTTTTGGACATAACTGATTATTTGGAAAAAAAATGTATATAAACAAAAATAAAAGAAATTAATAAATTAAAAACTTAACTAAATTATTAAATATGCATTAAAGCAAACAAATTAAACAAAAACATTACATCAACAAACAAAATACACTGGACATTTTTCAACAGAAGAATTCTCACTGTAGAACAATTAATTACTGAAGTTTTTAAAAAAGTATGTATCTATAAATTTGGATAAAGTGTGTCAAATATTTTATAACGTAATTTTGAAAGTATTTTGTAGAAAGCGGAGCATTTTCTATCTACCCGTCTGGTCTTATATATAGGGGTTGTCGTGGCACCCTTCGATAGATTTTCTTTACAATTTTCATCGAATCAATGTTTTCTTTTTTCGATTATCTGATAGTTCAGATAAAATAAATACCTTCGGTTCCATAACCATTTTTTTAAATTGAATTTAAATTGAATCGGCGTAAATATAACGTATAAAAAACGTACCTATTCTTTTTTTATTTGAAGCATATAGCGATTTTTACTTATATCAATTTCATATTATGGCCCCATCTTTTTAGGTCTACCTAAATAGTAAAATTAATGAAGCACTGAAATAGTATATTCTATAACTAGTATGGAATAGACAATATTCCACGCGAGCGAAAAGTTTGTCATACGAGCCGGTAGGCGAGTATGACGGTCCCGCGAGCGCGGAATGACTATTCCATACGTGTTGTAGACTATACTTTTTCGTCGACTGCAAATATGAAACACTGTATGGCTTTAAACTGCGGACTAGGTTAAAAATAATGTTTTTTGTGACTTGACATTGTAAATGCAACAAAACACATATCTTTAAATAAAGCAATTAATGTTATTTAATAATTTTATCCAATCAGTACTTAAAAAAGATTTTTATTTAATTTTAGCACATATTTACAAATTATAAGATTTAGAAGCTGCCCGAATCTTGTACTGATATAAATTTAATGTAGAAATAAACACTCTCTGGTATAAAATACCTTTTTAGGTCCCTGTGACGAGTATAAATGAATAAATAAATAAAATAAATAAATAATGCAAAAATTAAAGGTTATGTCAGATTGTTGTGACAGATATCAGGTTTAAATATTTAACAATATATAGAGCAGTTTTAATTTTTTGAACTAAATTGATAAAAAACTGGTTTAATAAAACGTTTATAGTAGAGAAAAAGTTGCAAGTCGCTTGCAAAACAACTTTACACTACGATATTTCAAGAAATCTTTGACATAGAGACTTGAAATTTGGAACAAATTTTGTTTACTACTTAGAAAATCTTTGTTCCAAATTTCAAATCACTGGGTCAAAGCGTTTTTGAAATATCGTAGTGTAAACTTGTTTTTTAAGCATTTTTTTTTCTCTTCCATATCTAAAGTTTAATTTCTACTAGGGATATTTTTGGCCTCCAGTCAGACACGGATGAGGTAGTGGGGTAACTGCCCCCTTAAAAAATGTAAAGGGCGCTAAAAACGTCTTCGAATGGCGTAAAATTGGTTAAACATTTTTTTTAGTCAATACCTCGGCTAAAAAGCTTTTTTAATCATCTTGGGCGAGGAGTTTTTTTTAATCATATAGGTACTTGTGGGGGTGATACCTTAACGCTAAAAAGTGTCAGTCAATGTGGGAATTAGTAACGAAAACAAGTTCTTTTATAAATTAACTATGCCTTAACCCTCTATTGCATGACTTTGTTTTTAGAAATAATAGCGAGGGGTTAACCTCGCTCGAAAATTCGTACAATTTTGGGAATTACAATGACTTCCAAGGAATCTCGATGAATTCCGGTAAAAATTCCTATGCGAATTCTTCGGGTTTGTAGGTACAATAAATTCCAGGGAGTTTTACCCCTCGGATATTAAGTTTTTTTTTGTAGTTTATGATTTGAGGATGTCGAAAGGTTAAATTTAACCTTTCGACTTAAAAAAAGTGAAAAAGATCTTTTTTTTTTAAGTATTATTACGACTTCCTGTTGTCTGTGACACCGAAGTAAAATTTTATATAGAAAACTAGGGAAACAACTATTAATTTGCAGTTACTGGAATCATTTTTGTATATAATATATTTACTAAAGTCCAACAATACAGTTGCCAATTGTCAACGGGGGGGTTAAAATTTTTTAACCCTTAACCGCTATCTACCGGCATCTCATACCGCTATTATTCTCTTTTAGATCATAATTTTGGTAGGGGTAAACTTATATTATATTAGGTATAGTAAGTAAAAATAAACAAAAAATATAATATAATAAAACAATCGTGTTTTTATTTTTCTAAGCAAAATAGTTAAAATCTCGCGGTCCAAAAGAAATATAGAAAATCCAAATTGGAGGACTTCAGAGGCTGCAGCCAACACTGATGTATAAATTATCTTCACTAAATAATTCTAGAGCACAAAATTTGGAGCATTTTTAGCCTAAAGCGATAATGTTACATTTTACTCCCTCTTTAAAGGGTCGTCATATTCCGTTTGTGCAAATAATGGATTTTTTTATTCTTTAGAAGTATTTCTGTCGCAGGAACCCCGTGTTTAAATCCTAAAGTTCGAGTATTCTAGCGTATTAAATGCTTGAAAAGCGTGCGTGAAGAACTAAAACAATAGGAAAACTTACCTCTAGAAGAACACGATATCCATGAGCAAAACAGCACTTCAAAAACTTCAAGCAACCAACAAATGGTTGATATGATCTTTTTTCAAATAAAGTCTGTTCTTTATTCGACTCTTCTGGTTTTGGAAGTAAAAAAACAAACACGTTGCGAATAGTCTGCGAAAAGACGGAGTACAAGCGACTACAATCGACAATTTCTCACAACACACTGTGCTGGCACCAGAAGAAAACAGGAAAACACAGAGCAGGACAAGGATGTTTGGTGCGCGCTTTTAGAAGCGTGTGCGACAAAGTCCCACTTTGTGGAGTTTCTTTCCGCAGGATTTTATCATTATCATTATCAATAATTACCTCTCTACATGATAAATGATAACATACAGTGCGTAAATTAATCTGATAATAAAAATTTTCTCCCCAGCGGGGGTGAGCGGGTAAATATTTTTAAATATTTTCTATATTTTCTTCAAAATTGGTATATGGGGGTTTTTGGGTCGACGAATATGAATCTAATAATATTTTTTTTTAATTTTACACTCCGGGGGTAGTTTTCGTGAAAATTGATATATTGGGCTTTTTGAGGCTGCTGAAAGTGAATCTGATAAAAAAAAATAACTCCACTCTCTGAGGGGCGGGGGGTAGTTTTCTTGAAAATTTATATATTGGGATTTTGGAGGTTCCCTATAACTGAATCTTTATATATTTTTGAAGGTCGGGGAGTAATTTTCGTAATAAACTGGTATATTGGGGTTTTTAAGGTTGCTAAAAGTGAATCTGATAATAGAAAATATATTTTACGCGCAGAGGTGAAAAATGGGAAAGCTCTTTTACTGGGCAGTGTATTTTTTATTTTAGTGTAAAAAAAGTTATCAAAATTTTTAGCCCCTTGCACCCTCCCACAATATCTTTTTTTTTTATTTTTTGAATAGTAACCTACCTCTTGTGACACATCGTTGGAAAGGTTATTTAATAAACTTTCTAACGGTGTATGATAAAGCCTAATTTGGCAAAGGGCTTATAAAAAATGGGTGGCTATAGTTGAAAAAAAAAAATAGAGTCGTTGGGGGTAAAAATAACATTTGGTGTAAACCAAAATTTTCAAAATTAAAAATAAAAATCGACCTGTCTAATCGTTTTTTTTTTAACTTGTAACTGGAAATATGGAATATTGAAAACCGAATGTGCTGGCACTAAGTAGGTTGTAGCAAAAGTATTTTAAAATCACGTAAGCTACCTACCTATGGTGCACTTCAGGATTAAATTGACTATAGTATCATCTGACACTAAGCAAAAGTAGCAGAGTGCGTCCTAAGCTTTTAGAGTCCAGTCCATTAAGGTAATGCAACTTTCAGGTCCCTCAGACCTGATTAATATTACATTTGTAGTGTGAGGACATCTACTATTTCTCCGAGAAAATTTCTCCAAGGCTACTTCCACTCAACCCGCTTTGGGGGAAAAGTTAGGAATCGAAGTGAAACAGCAGTGGCTTACTCAATAGATTGGAGTGAAAATTTATTATTTTGCTTTTTGCTTTTATCAATTTATTCCTGCTTTTACAAATTTTTATTATTAAGAAAAAGTATTCTTGATTGTAAATATTTTTTAAATACGAAAACCAAATAAATTAAAATGAAAAATAATAAAACCGAGAATAAAACGTGAAAAAATTATGCATATTCATATAACCATATCGTCTCCCAAAAAAACTGAAGTTCATTCATTCATTCATTATCAATAATATTATTATTATTAAAACACTGTTAAAACCAGAATCAACAAAACTTTCAAATGAGGGATATCTCTTAAGAGCATACAGCATGCCTGCATACGAATTCGTATGCCTTCCTATTTAAACTTTTTAATTTTAATCCAGTACTGAAACTACAGAGCGGTCCAAAAGTCACCCCCCCCCTCTTAACTTTTGAACCAGTTGAGATATCGACTTCAAATTTGGAACTTTTAAATAAGACAAGTTAAACTATCTTTTAGCACATATTTAATACTTTCAGCTCTTAAAATGTGGGCAGGGGGGCATGGGGGCACATTTTTTTAAATGGAAAGGGGGGTCGTGTAATACATCATTTTAAAGCTTATAAAATTCTCCATTTAACTCCATATTTTTAAATAATAAAAAAAATGGGTTTAAAATGGGGTTGAAAACGGGTATTAATGTCAAAATTCCTCTAAAAAAAACAAATAATTTTTTAAAAATGCCTAATTTCATCATCAAAAAATTTTAATTATACTTTTAAACTAATTTTAGTTGACATAAATAAAAATTTATAAAAAAAACTTAAAAAATCGAATGTTTTAGCACAAAAAAATAAAAAATCAAAACCTTAAAAAACATTTTTAAAAAATTTAAAAATGTTAATTTAAATAGAGAATATTATAAGCTTTAAAATGATGTATCACACGACCCCCCTTTCCATTTAAAAAAATGTCCCCCCATGCCCCCCTGCCCACATTTTAAGAGCTGAAAATATCAAATATATGCTAAAAGATAGTTTAAGTTGTCTTATTTAACTGTTCTAAATTTGAAGTCGATATCTCAACTAGTTTAAAAGTTAAAAGGGGGGGGGTGACTTTGGACCGCAACTATTTACCTCGTTTTTGCGAAAATTAATCATTCACGGTAAGTAAAGTGAATTTACGTATGTATCGGTGTCAACCAATCTTCAGAAATAAGTTTATCGTTCTCAAGTCGGTTAGTCATGTTGGTTATCCAAAAAAAATAGATCTTTAGATGGCAAAAGGTCATGACGTCACTGATGCAAGTAAAATAAAAAGGTGTTAATTTCAAAATAAAAATTGGCCTGTCCAAGAATTTTTCTAAAAAACATTATTTTCAGAGTTATCGAATTTATTTTGAAATTTTGCAATTTTCAATTTTGGCGAAGGCGCGCTCATGCAGTGCGTGTCAAAAGTCAGCCCCCCCTTTAACTTTTGAACGGCTTAAGATATCAACTTGAAATTTAAAAGACCTAAATAACATAACCCAAATAAGGTTTTGGTGTATATTTGATATACTTAGGGGGCACAATGGAAACAGGGGGCAAGGGGAGACTTTTTCTAAATGAAAAGGTCGTGTGATATATCATTTTAAAGCTTATAAAATTCTCTATACGACCATATAACTAATTTTTTATTATTTTTTTTAAGGTTTTCACTTTTCAATTTCTTTACTAAAAAATGCGATTTTTTAATATTATTTTGTAAAATGTTATTTATATCATTCAAAATTAGTTTAAAAGTATAATTGACGTATTTGCATATTGAAATAAACCATTTTTAAAAGATTGTTTGATTTTTTTAAAGAAATATTGAGGAAAATTACCATTTTAAACCCCCAAGAATTAATCCGAAAAAATAAAAATATATGTTGGCAAATAGAGAATTTTATAAGCTTTAAACGAAGTACCACACGACCCCCCTTTCTATTTAAAAAATGCCCCCCATGCCCCGCTGTCTCCATTGTACCCCCTAAGCATACCAAATATATACCAAAATTTGAAGTCTTTAGCTTAAAGTGTTATCGCAGTTTTTCCAGAAAGATCGACATACCACCGATAGTTTTTTTTTGCGGAAATCAACTTTTTTTGCATATAAAAGGAGCGTAAACAAAGCAAAGTCTTACTTGCTTCAATTTTTTTACTAATGCAAGATCTTGACTTTTCGTGGGAAAAGAAAATTCACCTATTTATTTTCCACCCACTTTGTAAACTCGTGTTACGCTGCTGAAACGCGGCAGACCAAAAGTGACAGTTGTTTTTAGATTTTATTTCAAAGAGCACTTTCATAGGACAATATCACTTTGATTTAAATTGCCTAGCTCGAACACGTTTTTCGAATACGTCAGGGCCGTAACCAGAAAAAAATCTAGAGGGGGCTCAGACCCCAGGGTGGCACCCTCAAAAAAAAAAGCTTTGTCCCTAACGGTTTCAACCAAAACTTGGCGCCCAAAAAAATACCTTCATGAAAAAAAAAGCTTTGTCCCTGACGGTTTCTACCAAACTTGGCGCCCCTACAAAAAAAAATAGCGCTCCAAGAATTAAAATATTACCTTCTAGTAAAAAAGCTTTGTCCCGTTTGGACTTTTTCACCCTCAAAAAAAAAAAGCTTTGTCCCTGACGGTTTCTACCAAACTCAGCACCCATTCAAAAAAAAATGGCGCCCCTAAAATAAAATTACCTTTAAGAAAAAAAAGCTTTGTCTCTGGCGGTTTCTACCAAACTTGGCGTCCATGCAAAGAAAAAATTGGCGCCCAAACGTAGGTGACTTAAAAAATACCAGGGGGGGGGCTCAGCGAAAACCCCAGGGGGGCTCAATCCAAGGGCAGGGGGACTTAGCCCCCCTGGTTCCTCTAGTTAAGGCCCTGGAATACGTGGCCTTATATTTTGAAAACCCATCTTCAAATTGCCTCTGCAATGCTAAAAAATGCTAATGTATAATTTAAACATGCTGCACACGTTTGTAGGTATTATATGGTTTGGACTTTTCGTACTGAATAACATTTGTTAAGAGTGTGTGTTATACAACTTTCATTTGCAGGAAATCTGATATTGTTACAAATTACTTACTATCTAATTAAATTGACTCTTCTGAGTTCAAAAATGACAATCATTTTCTGCGGAAATGCACCATGTTCTTTCTTCTATGGCGATTTTTTATAGTTCTATTGTTTTCGTAAAAAAAACGTTATGGAAATCTGATATAATTAGAAACGATATATATTCTAGTTATTTTGGCTCCCCTGAATCCGAAAATGGTAATCGTTCTTTTCGGAAACGCAACGTTTATTTTTCTATGGCGATTTTTTATATATTTTTTTGTTTTGGCAAAAAACGTTATGAACATCTGTTATCGTTAAAAATTAGGTATTTTTTAGTTATTTTGCCCCCCCCCTGAATCCAGAAATGGTAACCGTTCTTTGCGGAAAGGTCCCATTTTTTTTCAGTAGCTTGAGTTTTTTTTGAGATTTATTTTACTAGGGTAATCTGTTATCAATAAAAACAGTTTTTTCGGATGGTTTTCGTTAACGTTGGTTTGGTTTGTTTTTTTGCTAGTTTGGTCTTTTTTTTTATGAAAACTTTCATACATTCATTCAAACATTCCTTTATACATTCCTTCATACATTTCTTCATACATTCCTTCATACATTCATTTATACATTTATTCATACATTTATTCATACGTTTATTTATACGTTTATTTATACATTAATTCATACATTAATTAATACAGGGTGTATTTGAAATAGCGTCGGAAAGGTGATTCTACATGATAAAATATGACAAAAAGTTCCTATAAACATATGTCTAAAAATGCGTCATAAGGGAGCTACGCCCCTTTGAAATTGGCTAAAAAAAATCGGTTTTTATTTAATAACTCAGGAACCCTTTGAGATAAAAGTCCAAACGAGGTTTTGCTCGTGAATTAATCCTAATAAGGCCCATCTTTGTATGTCATTTTTACGTACTTATTTAAACCAGGGGTGTGCGAAACGGGGGGGCCTTATCAGTTTTTTGTCCCAAACTTTTTTCTGTGTAACTTTTTTGAAATTTTATTTTTGAAATATGATTCCTCAGGTCAAAATACATAAAAAAGGTACTCTTGTTGTAATACTGTAGGATTAACCGTTTTCGAGAAAAGTTCATTTGAAGGTGAAATTTCACGGTTCGAGGACGAAAAATTACATACTAAAATGTCGAAAACCAAAATTTTAATAATGCAATGTTATTCTACATCAAAAACTAAGAAAAAGAGTTTCCATACATGTAGGTCGAAAAAACGCTTTTAAAGCTACCATATCCCTTTAAAAATGGTGCATATTTAGGAGACCATAGCTCCATTAGGATTGATTTTTGGAAGTACCTGTATATGAGGTTTTTTTCTAAGTTTTTAATGTACATTCGCCCTGCATCATTTAAATTTTGGTTTTCAACATTTTAGTATTTAATTTTTCGTCCTCGAACCGTGGAATTTCATCTTCAAATGAATTTTTCTCGAAAACGGTTAATCCTACAGTATTACAACAAATGTACCTTTTTCATGTATTTTGACCTGAGGAATCATATTTCAGAAATAAAATTGCAAAAAAGTGATAAGCCCTCCCCGTTTCGCACACCCCTGGTTGAAATAAGTATATGAAAATAACACAAATATCTCAAAGGGTTCCTGAGTTATTAAATAAAAACCGATTTTTTTAGCCACTTTCAAAGGGGCGTAGCTCCCTTATGACGCATTTTTAGACATATGTTTATAGGAACTTTTTGTCATATTTTATGATGTAGAAGCATCTGTTAAAATTTCCGACGCTATTTCAAATACACCGTGTATATTAATTCATACATTAATTCATATATTAATTCATACATTACGTCATACATTAATTCATAAATTAATTCATACATTTATTCATACAATTATTCATACATTTATTCCATAGACAAGGAAAGACCTTCTCTATGATTTATTCATACATTTATTTATACATTTATTTAATAAACTTTATACATTCGTTCATACTGTATGAAGCATACATTTTAAATGTAATATTTATTCATATAAGTTATATGATATAACGTAATTTTGTAACCTTTTTATGCACATGTTTCTTACGACTTTACGTTTGGACTTTTTACGTTTTTACGTAGTATTTGTAGTTTATAGCTAAAAAAGAAGAAGAAGAAGAAGAAGACGAATATATCAGTATTATTTTGTGGCAATATTTCCACCAGTATTATTTTGTGGCAATATTTCCAGGGGGTATCATCTGGTATTACAGACCTAGCAACAAGGAATTAATAGTTTCGCATACCATTCTTAGATGGCGCTGGGTGTTTAATTCGTGATGTTCGAGATATAAAAAAACAAGGTTGGCTCGCACCCCTCAAACCCCTCGTTGAATTTAACTATTTATATGTTTTTATTTTTATTGTTATTATTTATTACATTTTTATCGTCTTTAAACATGTAGTTTATTATAATATAATGTTTTTTCTGTTAAAAAATAAAGTTTACGTATGTTGAGCTAACCTCTTCTACTCGCCAACCTTGGACCGTCACGAGACAAGCGCCTAATTTCAGCTCTCCGTGCCGGAGCTTGTTTTGGTTTTTTGTTCTTTGGTGTTCTTTTTTCTAATGAGGGGACCTTGGTTTACGTTAACGTTAGTTTTAGCGTCTATTTGGTGTTTTTTTTTGTAAAAAAATGTTTTTTAATAATATATCGATAAACGGTCGGCGCATGCGCAGTTTATCAAAACGCGGCATAAAGAGCTGCACTTAAGCGCTGCTGTCACGTTTTTTCTGTGGTTTGACATAACCTATAAATACTGTTGCTTTTGGCGCCTATTCTTTAACATGTGAATAAAAGTAAGTAAAATAAAAAAGCTAGCAATAATTATAAATATAAAGCAAAATAACAATTATGTTTAACTAATTACAGTACTATGGAATGAATAAACGAATGTTTGATTGGATTGATAGCTGATAAGACCAAAAAGTTAGAAGAAACAAGGGTCATAGATTTTTCTATTAAAAGTAAGTACACCTGAATTTGTTTAAATACATTAATAAATATCGCTTAATATTGTTTTATTATTTACTACTAGAATGCCCTTGACAATTTTAATTTATGTCATGAAATGTCACAATTTAGTATTTGTTTTTTGTTAGTACGAGTATTTTTAAATAAAATCATTACTATATATGCCAAACAGGCCCTATTTGGTTTCAACATAAACATTGACATAAAAAATATTTCTCCCGCCAGCCTCTAGCAAGTGTATAAGAGAATTGACATACAATACCAAAATGCCCCACTTTTATTTAGTTTTTAGTTTTGTTTGTTCAGTACGGGGTTCATAGCCCCCAACACGTGGTCTCTATTGACCTTTGTTAACCACACAGACCTCCTTATATCATCCCTGTTTTTTTTGTCAACAGCAGTATTTTTTATTATTTTAGGCCCCGCTAAGCCCCCCTAGATATGCGCATAATTTCTTTAAAAAAAAATATTCTCACCCTGAAATAATAACTATTTGTTAGTAACAAAGTCATACATGTCCAATTATTTAAACACCTCTTGTTTTTTTAGGAAAAGTTGGAGATAAGACAAGATGGATAAAGGAAGATACAATTCAACTTAATGGGATCCCAGGACAGCCCCCCCGGCCTTGGTTTGAGTCCACCTGGTATTTTTTGGGGCCCCAATTTTCTTTTGCAGGAGCGCCAAGTTTGGTAAAAACCGTCAAGGACAAAGCCTTTTTCCTTGAAGGTAATTTTTGGGGCGCCATTTTTTTTGCAGGGGGCGCCAAGTTCGGTAGATACCGTCAGTGGTAAACTTTTTTTTCGTAAAGGTAATTTTTGGGGCAGCATTTTTTTTGCAGGGGCTCCAAGTTTGGCAGAAACCGCTAGGGACAAAGCTTTTTTAATTTTTGGGGCGACAATTTTTTTTCGCTGATCCCCTGGTATTTTTTTGGAGCGCCAATTTTGTTTTACAGGGGCGCCAAGTTACGGACCTGTCCCAGGATATCAGCTGAATTATTTTCATAATATTTTTTACTACTAAGAACTACTTCTTTAGGGGCTATTCAACAATTAGGTCACCATGGGGTCAGAGGTCAAGTTACAAAACAAAAAGTGGGGTGGGGGGGTTTGATGTATTAGTAGCGATATTTTTTCGGGGGGTAGAAGCCAAATTGACACGGGGTCAAAAGTTGTCTAAATTGTGGGGACGTAATTTTTGAATAACCCCTAAAAATGTTAGAGTAAACATTATGTTTATAATTATTAAGTACCTATTTGATAATAGGCGCGTAGATGGGATTTTTTCTTGGGGGGGGTAGTCAGCCTCCAGTGTCGGACTGGGAAGCCCAAGGCTAGTGAGATTTCTAGCCTATGGGGCCCAGCTATTAAAAATGTATTTTTTTTTCCTTTCTAAAATAAAATTTTTCATTCAAAATTTGACGCCCCTACCAAAACAAAAAAAAACACCCTCAGAAAATAGCTTTTTCCCTGAGCGTTTCTACAAAATTTGACGCCCCTACCAAAACAAAAAAAGCACTCTCCGAAAAAAAATCTTTGTCCCTGAGCGTTTCTACAAAATTTGACGCCCACCTTTGGAAACGTGCAAGTATTACGTAACGCAAATTTTAATCATTTTGGTCCCCCCCCCGTAACGCTATTTTCCTATACCATTAAAATGGGCGTAACACTTCAAAATGACCCCACCCCCCATAGGAGCGTTACGTAATACTTGAACGTTCCCTTAGCGCCCCTACCCCTACCTAACAAAACAAAAACACCCTCCAAAAAAAAAAGCGTTTCTACAAAAGTTGGCGCCCTTACCAAAACAAAAACAACACCCCTCGACCTCCGAAAAAAAAGGCTTTGTCCCTGGGCGTTTCTACAAAATTTGGCGACCCAAGCAAAAAACACCCATTATTTTAATTTTTCAATTTTTTATTTAAAATAACAAAAAAATATTGTAGCAGTTATGACTGCCACTGTTTTTAAAGATTACCTGATCTGTGTCACGTAATCATACGATGTTACCATTTTTTCAGAAGTTAGTATTTCTTTCTATTTGCACATATAAGATTGAGTACAGACTTATTGTATGGTCTTGTGGAAGTCTTGCGATGGTCCTTGATTCCATTTGCTGGGTCATTTTTCTTTTATTACAGAATTTGTCTTATTTTTGGTGTTTACTTTTGATAGCCTAAAATATAATAACAAACGTCTAGTAATCTACTACATTCAGTACTTGAGTTAGCTACTGATGTTTTTCAGCTAGTCTTACCTTTTTAATCACAGCTAAAGCTTCTGGAAGTCGGATAAAATCATTATCAAAGATTGTTTACCTAATTTTGAGGTTAGTTTTACTTCTACCCGCATTCAGGTATACAGTATGCATTGCATGGTCAGCTGATGACTTCAAGTTGGTTTATTTTCGTCGTATCATTTCTTAAACCATATGAAACGATTGTTAGATGTATGGCTAGGCATTTTAAACTTATTTAGAGTATTCTTTTTCTTTATTTTCAAGTAATATTGGGATTATGAATAGATGTTTTTTGTGTTGCCTACCCTCAAAATCGATTTGTTGTTCGTAGTTCCAAGTTTCGCCACGGGGGGAGTTTTGTACCTTGCCGGAGTTGAAGGGAGAGGCGTTCTTTTTCAAAACGACAAGCAATGGCGTTCAGGTCGTAAAATCAGAATCTGATTTTTGTGAAACCATCCGTGGTTTATGTTTGTGTAAAAATGTTGCAATAAGTTTGTAATGAAGTGTAGTATAATCCTACGTAATTAGTTCAAGCAGTTTTAATGGAAATTACACAATATTCATCTTTCAAAAGGCGTACAGATGAAGGCTTCAGGCTGCAGAGTATTCTAGTATTCAGCACTTACTGCTCCAATTAATTCAGTTTTGGACTGGATTGTTGGTGAAGCTTTTCCATTTCTGTTCTAACGTTCTTCGAATGTTTTGACGATACCTCTATCCCAAATTTTATGAATATTGTTGGTGAAGCTTTTATATTTTACAACGTTACCGTTATCTCAAATTTTACGAGTATCGATGGCGAAGCTTTCCATTTCAACTTTAACTTCAATTTTCATTGAGGTGTTCTTCAATTTTCCACATTAGTTTTCAAGAGTTTTCAAGATTTTTCAAGATGTTCAGTAAATTGCAGTACCGTTTTTAAGCCAAGAGGTTTACAAACGTTTCAATGGATCCTCAAGCGTTTGAGTTTCAAACGTGTTCAAATTTGTAAGGAGTTCTCAAGGCAAGGACAAGGAAATGTTCTGCACAGTGACGTACATCATCAGGGAGTGGGACAACGTATTTGGTCGTTCCAGGGACAACTTTAATTAACAGGTTTTTATAGTTTTAGTGTAAATAATGAAAATGCGGTTTACTATATTTATTTTTGGTAAAATATCCAAGTTCTCAAATTTTAATATTTATTAAGGTGCTCTATTTTATTATGAATATTCTAGGTTGGTTTGTAAACAAAGTTGCAACTTTGGGCCGTACGCCTAGATTACTATTTTTCACTTATTAACACATACCTTATATTACTGTTTTTATTTAGGTTATTCACCATAATAATTTTGGTATACATATTTTAACATTTTTTGCAATAGGGTAGTTCACCACATTTTTTTTATATTTCGCAATGGGGTCTTTTCACCATACTTTTGGTAATTTATAATTTTATTTTAATTAATATGATTAATTAAAGTTGTCTACTTGTCATTTTAAATAAACATTGTAACAGCACATATTTGAGTTTTTGTTTAAATTATAATCAACACAAGATATACAAATCTATTCAAATCATAGTTATTTTTCAGGTTTATACATGCTGTAAAAGATAATTAATATTCTAGTACATTATTTTTTATGTGTTTGAATCTTAACACATAAACTGCCAAGCACATGTATGTTTACAAGATTCTGGCGCCCAAGGTGTTAAACTAAGCTTATTATCATAATTTTTAATCCATGAACCCCTGTGCCCGTACTGATGCCAGTTAGCCGATCGCAACCGTACATTTTCTTTTCTATAATAAGTAACCAGGGCAGCGCCTGATAATTTTTTAGTTTTTACTTATTCTAGACAGGAAAACGCGGTACACAATGGCGCCCAAATAACGTGGGATTAAGCTAGTTTAACTTTTAAATTTTTGAAGTTTGTGAAAAAAATATAAAGTAAAAAAAAAAAAAAAAAATTTTTTTTTGAGATATTTTTAAGATATTTTTAAGATATTTAGACAAAACTGGATATGGTTGTTGATTTGATTTAAACAATAGGTGTGCAATGTTTAAAAAATAGTTTGGTGTATACAGGGAGAAAAGAAACCACGGATAGGTTGAGAGTACCAAAAGGGTAAAGTTTTGAGTTTTATTCGAATTCTAAAATATATAGGATCGTAATAAAAAAAGTATTGGACGCAGTGGTACAGTTTTTGGTTATTTTTGATTCTGAAATATACAGGGTAAAAATAAAAGTTAGAGAGAATTTTTTTTGAAAAGCAAACATTTTGGTGCATAGTTTTGATTATTTTAATTCTGAAATATATAGAGTAAAATAAAGAGAGAAAAGTTTGGCCAGTGAGTTATTTTAGTTCTAAAATATATAGGAGAAAATAAAGTTGAGAGGTTTTTGGTTATGAAATTCTAAAATATATAGAATGGATTAAAGTTTGATGAAAGATGAGAGATTTTTTGAGTTTGTGAAATTCTGAAATATACAGGGTGAACAAAAAAGGTGTAGTAGTACGCGAGAATAAATCGTGGAGTTTTTGGTTCCGATCCGAATCTAAAAAAGAGTGGCGGACAGGGCAAGTATTTTTGAAAAAATATTGCAAATTTTGAGTGAGATTGCGAGAGATTTTTGAAAGATTTCTGAAAGATTTTCAAAAGATTTTTGAGAGTGAATATTTTTAGAAAGAATATTGACTATTTAAAGAGAGATTGCGAAAGATTTTTGACAGATTTTGACAGATTTTTGATAGTAAATTTTAGTAATAAATTAAAATTTTAATCATGGAAGATTTAAATAAAATGGATCTTAGATATTTGACGGTAGAGCAAATAAATTATGAATTGCGTATTAGGTCTTTAACGTCTAGGAATGATAGAAATGCGAAAATTAAAACATTGAGTAGAGCTATAGCAAGGGAAACGGAGGACAATAAATATGTCGATCCGGAGTTTAATTTCAATAATGAGGTAAAAGCTATTAATGATAATATTGATATTGTAAAAACTTTAGTTAAAGAACTTGAGGAGTTTGAGTACTCAATTTCTCAACTCATTCGTATAAAGTCAAATCTAGCGCACATAAATAAGCGTTTAAATAGGTTTCCGGAAGTAAAGGATAAAGAAGCAGATAGGACAAAATTTTTACAGATTTCTAAAGCCACTTGTTTAGAATTAGAGGCGGATTTGATTGAGGCTCATACTGCGCATGAGAATAAGGCCAATGAAACTAATATGACAAGAATTTCTTTAAATGACACAACGTTTCATGCAGCAGCTAATACTTCGGCTAGATCAGACCCGGACTTTATAAAGCCTGTACCTGTTTATAAATGGGGTGTTTCTTTTGACGGTACTGGAGACGTACTTTCGTTCATTGAAAAAGTAGATTATTTAAAAGTTTGTAGAAACGTCTCAGATGAAATTTTATTTAAAACAGCTTATGACTTATTTAAAGAGCCGGCGCTCTCTTGGTTTTTGTCAGTTAAAAGTTCAGTTAATAATTGGTCAGAGTTAATAGGATTATTAAAGAAAGAATTTTTGTCTGCTAGTGTAGATGATCATACTTGGGATGACATCAGGGCAAAGTATCAAAAACCAGATGAGTCAATTTCAGTTTTTACAGCGGCTATGGAGACATTATTTAAGAGACTTTTGCGTTATCCTAGTGATTTTACAAAATTGAAAACAATTAGGGAAAGGATACTTCCACATTATTTTACTCCGTTATCATTAGTAGAAGTAAACTCGATTGAAGACCTCAGAAAGTATTGTAAAAAGTTAGATGAAGCTTACATTTTGAAACAAAAAAGTGTAACAAATAAAAACGCAATTTATAAGAAATCAGTACCTAGGGTAAATGTGGTAGAAACTCAAGATAGTAGTTTTGCAGAGGAAAGTAGTTGTGTAAATAAAGCAAGTAGTAGTAAAAATGTTTGTAAAGAAGGGCACTGTTGTCAGATAAATTCAAATAGTAATTTTAGTAACAATTTTAGAAATAATAATAATAGTAATGGTAACTATAATAGAAATTTCAGAAATAATGGATATAAATCTTTTGGTAGTAATAGTAGCAGTAATTTTAATAGTAATAAAAATCAGAAAAATAGCAGTTCAGAAAATAATAGTACAGTAAATAGTAGTAATCAAGTAAAGCAAATAGTATGTTATAATTGTAATGGAATTAATCATGTTTTTAGTAAATGTCTTGCAAAAAGGACTAAGTTTTGTTACCGTTGTGGAAAAAAAGACGTATTTTTAAAAGATTGTTCTAATTGTCAAAAAAATGTAGAGCAGTAGTGGGAAATCCCGGCCGACGCTCACTACTTCATAAGGCCATACCTGATAGTAAGATAACTAGTAGCTACGAAGACAATTGGTTCAATTGGACAATTTGGCTAGAAAAAGTAAAAGCATTTTATAAAAATCACTTAATTTCCTTAGTAAATTTAAATCCTTTTGAAAATTTACCAAATGATAATAGGCCTTATATAAAAGCAAGTATCGCTAATAAGCAAATAGTAGCATTAATAGATACTGGCGCTAACTGTTCAGTTATAGGAAATTTGGGAATTAGTTTGATTAAAAGTTTAAATTTAGAAATTTGTAATAGTAGTATACCATATGTAACTACGGCTGATAAGGCACATCAAAAAGTTTTAGGTTTTGTGGAGTTACCAATTACAGTCAATGATACAGTAAATGTTTTAAAAATTTTAGTAGTACCGACTTTGCAAACAGAATTTATTTTTGGAGTAGATTTTTTGAAACAATTTTCTATATCTCTAAGTTTCGAAAATAATTCTTGGAAATTTTTGAATAAAGTAGAAATAAATAGTATTAATTCTAGTAATGAATTTGGAATTTTAGAGTTAAGTAGTGATCAGGAACATTTAGCTAATAAAGTTAAAGATTTGTTCAAAGAACTAAAAAAAGATAAGTTAGGGTGTACTCATATAATGAAACATGATATTGATACTGGGGATAACAAACCTTTTAAAATGCGACAATACCAAATGTCTCCGTATATGCAAGAAATTTTAGTTAAAGAATTAAAAGATATGTTAGCACAAGGGGTAGTCTCTCCTTCGAATAGCGATTATAATAGTCCGGTATTGTTAGTGAAAAAATCTGATGGATCGCATAGGCTTTGTTTCGATGGTAGAAAATTAAATGCTCAAACAAAGAAGGATTCTTATCCATTACCAAAAATTGATAGAATTTTAAGTATGCTTGGTAAGGCGAGATATATTTCTACAATCGATCTGAAAAAAGCTTTTTGGCAGATTCCACTGACTGAAAGGTCAAAGGAAAAATGCGCTTTCACTGTACCTGGCTATGGTCTATTTCACTTTAATCGTATGTGTTTTGGGTTGGCTAACGCGGCGCAAAGGCAACAACGATTGATGGATAAATTGTTTGGTGCTGCCTTTGAACCATATATTTTTGTATATTTAGATGACATAATAATAGTATCATCTAGTTTTGAAGAACATATACGTCTGCTAAAAGAGGTTTATCGTATTTTAAAAGAAGCTAATCTTACAATAAATTTTGATAAGTGTAAATTTTTTAGAAAATCATTAAAGTATTTGGGTTTTGTTTTGGATAGAGAAGGGTTACGCACAGATATAGAAAAAGTACAGGATATGTTAAATTATAAACGTCCTAGTACAACTACAGAGATTAAACGGTTTATAGGGTTATGTTCATGGTACAGACGGTTTGTAAAAAATTTTGCAACGTTAGTAGCACCACTTAATGCTTTGCTGAAAGGTTTAGGAAAGAAACAACCAATTAAATGGAATAATGAAGCGGAAGTCGCGTTTGTTAAAATAAAAGAAGCTCTTGTTTCAGCTCCGGTTTTAACCAGTGCTAGGTACGACCTTGTTTTCACCATACAATGTGACGCTAGTAATGTAGGTTTGGGAGCAGTGTTAACACAGGTTCAGGAGGGAAAGGAAAAGGTTATTGCATACGCCTCAAGAACTCTCTCAAGATCAGAAAGAAATTTTAGCACCGGTGAAAAAGAATGTTTAGCTCTTTTATTCGCGATTGATCGTTTCAGGGGATATATTGAAGGAGTTAGGTTTAATGTTATAACAGACCATTCTAGTTTAAAGTATTTAGCAAATTTTAAAGACCCGACAGGAAGAATTGCTAGATGGGCGGTTAAACTCCAACAGTATGACATGAATATTACATATCGTAAGGGTAGTTTACAAGTAGTTCCAGATGCATTAAGTAGGGCTTTTGAAGAAGTTGAACCAGAAAAACCAGTATTTCCGTCAGTTAATTTAATATCATTTGATTCGGAACAGTATGGTAAAGATGAGTACTATGTTTCATTAAGAGAAAAGATATTGAAGAGTCCAAATCAATATAAAGAGTATAGAATTGTAGAAGATAAAATATATAAATTTGATCGTTCTAATTTAGGTATTAAAACGAATATTAAAGAGTGGAAGTTGTTGGTTCCGAGACTCTGTAGGGTGCTTGTTATGAAAGAATGTCATGATGATCCTTTAGCAGCTCACATGGGTTTTTATAAAACTTTTAATAGGGTATCACAAGAATATTTTTGGCCACGTATGAGATCAGATATTTTGAAATATGTTAAGTGTTGTAAAATTTGCGCTGAACAAAAGGTTCCGAATTATGCACGTCATGGGTTGATGGGTAAAGAAAAGAATATTAGTTTCCCTTGGCAGTGTATTTCAACAGATTTTATAGGTCCATTACCTAGATCGAATGGAGGGTTTTGTTATTTATTAGTAGTATCTGATTGGTTCACAAAATATACACTTTTACAACCTTTGAAAACAGCTACTGCTCAAGGTGTAATAAAATTTATAGAAAATCAGGTGTTCTTAATATATGGCGTACCGCAGTACATTATTGTCGATAATGGTACTCAGTTTGCTGGGAAAGCTTTCAAAAAGCTTGCGGACGACTATCAAGTTCAAAAAATCTGGTACAATGCCAAATTTCATTCACAAGTAAATCCTACAGAAAGACAGAATCGAACGGTAGAAACGGCGATAAGGTCTTATATAAAAGAAAATCACCGGGAATGGGATAAAAATATAGGTAAAATAGGTCTTGCGCTTCGTACCGCAGTTAATGAGGTCCACGGACATTCGCCGGCGTTTCTCAATTTTGGAAGAATCGTACCTTTAACAGGGGCTTACTATGGCAAAGTTTCGTCCACTCAAGACGTTGAGTTGGAACCGGATTCTCGGGAAATGTATTTTAAGGATTTAGTTGGGTTAAAAGACATTTTTGCGGATGTAAAAACTAAATTGCATGAAGCATACGAGCGAAATAGAAGAGCCTATAACCTTAGAAAGCGTGACGTAACGTTCACGATAGGTGAGAAGGTATGGAAAAGAAATAAAGTTCTTTCCAGCGCAGTAAATTATTTTGCGTCAAAATTAGCGCCTAAGTACGTGTTATGTAAGATAATAGGTAAAAAGTCAAATTTGGTTTATGTGTTACAGGATAAAAACGGTCAATCCATTGGAGACTGGCACGTTAAAGATCTTAAGAAATATTTGGGTTCGAATAGTGATGTATCCGTCGGATAACTGCATGCATGAGTTTTTAAATTTCAGAAAGAAAAATAAAACCGTTAATTGTAAATATTAGCTAAGAGTGAGTAAAAGTCAAGTGTAAATAGTTAAATTTTATTTTAAATAAAATAAAGTCAAATATTGTAAAAAAAAAAAAATATTTTCTTTGATGCTCGAGGGATCAGGTCTAGAACTGATTGCTGCGACATTTTAGTAGATGGGTGTAGAGTGAGTGTTCTTCAGTGTTGATTGAGATCTTGATTAGAATACCTGAAAAATTAAAAGGTTAATAACGGTCAAAACTATGGACTAAAAAGTTTTTGGACTTAGTGTCAATAATAAGGATTATTGATATTAAAAAGTCATTGTTGTTGAATTTTAGTTAATAAGAATTTTCCCGATTATGTAACTTCCCGATTGTGTAACTATAACTCGATTTTGTCAATTCATGGATTTGTCCCTAGTAAATAGGCGTGTGGTACGCGTAGATATCAGGCTTAACTAAAAATTCAATAAAAATGCATTCAATAACAAGTTCAATAAACATTGATTCAATATTGATTCATAAAAATTGGATAGAAATGCAATGAAAAATAAATAAATATTTTTATTTTTGTATATATTCGGAAAGGGGAATAAAGCTACAATAAATAATAAGTAAATTTAATAGTTTTTGGTTACAGAATCAGAATATGCTAGTAGCATAAGTTAGGAGTAATTTTTTTGGTTACGGGGTTATTCTTTGTGATATTGTAATGTTCTATTTAGAGTTAACTATTGGAGTTTATACTCTGGGTTAAAAAATATTTTTGGGAATAAATATTTTTTATTTATTCGGAGGAGGGCTGTGTAGCAGTTATGACTGCCACTGTTTTTAAAGATTACCTGATCTGTGTCACGTAATCATACGATGTTACCATTTTTTCAGAAGTTAGTATTTCTTTCTATTTGCACATATAAGATTGAGTACAGACTTATTGTATGGTCTTGTGGAAGTCTTGCGATGGTCCTTGATTCCATTTGCTGGGTCATTTTTCTTTTATTACAGAATTTGTCTTATTTTTGGTGTTTACTTTTGATAGCCTAAAATATAATAACAAACGTCTAGTAATCTACTACATTCAGTACTTGAGTTAGCTACTGATGTTTTTCAGCTAGTCTTACTTTTTTAATCACAGCTAAAGCTTCTGGAAGTCGGATAAAATCATTATCAAAGATTGTTTACCTAATTTTGAGGTTAGTTTTACTTCTACCCGCATTCAGGTATACAGTATGCATTGCATGGTCAGCTGATGACTTCAAGTTGGTTTATTTTCGTCGTATCATTTCTTAAACCATATGAAACGATTGTTAGATGTATGGCTAGGCATTTTAAACTTATTTAGAGTATTCTTTTTCTTTATTTTCAAGTAATATTGGGATTATGAATAGATGTTTTTTGTGTTGCCTACCCTCAAAATCGATTTGTTGTTCGTAGTTCCAAGTTTCGCCACGGGGGGAGTTTTGTACCTTGCCGGAGTTGAAGGGAGAGGCGTTCTTTTTCAAAACGACAAGCAATGGCGTTCAGGTCGTAAAATCAGAATCTGATTTTTGTGAAACCATCCGTGGTTTATGTTTGTGTAAAAATGTTGCAATAAGTTTGTAATGAAGTGTAGTATAATCCTACGTAATTAGTTCAAGCAGTTTTAATGGAAATTACACAATATTCATCTTTCAAAAGGCGTACAGATGAAGGCTTCAGGCTGCAGAGTATTCTAGTATTCAGCACTTACTGCTCCAATTAATTCAGTTTTGGACTGGATTGTTGGTGAAGCTTTTCCATTTCTGTTCTAACGTTCTTCGAATGTTTTGACGATACCTCTATCCCAAATTTTATGAATATTGTTGGTGAAGCTTTTATATTTTACAACGTTACCGTTATCTCAAATTTTACGAGTATCGATGGCGAAGCTTTCCATTTCAACTTTAACTTCAATTTTCATTGAGGTGTTCTTCAATTTTCCACATTAGTTTTCAAGAGTTTTCAAGATTTTTCAAGATGTTCAGTAAATTGCAGTACCGTTTTTAAGCCAAGAGGTTTACAAACGTTTCAATGGATCCTCAAGCGTTTGAGTTTCAAACGTGTTCAAATTTGTAAGGAGTTCTCAAGGCAAGGACAAGGAAATGTTCTGCACAGTGACGTACATCATCAGGGAGTGGGACAACGTATTTGGTCGTTCCAGGGACAACTTTAATTAACAGGTTTTTATAGTTTTAGTGTAAATAATGAAAATGCGGTTTACTATATTTATTTTTGGTAAAATATCCAAGTTCTCAAATTTTAATATTTATTAAGGTGCTCTATTTTATTATGAATATTCTAGGTTGGTTTGTAAACAAAGTTGCAACTTTGGGCCGTACGCCTAGATTACTATTTTTCACTTATTAACACATACCTTATATTACTGTTTTTATTTAGGTTATTCACCATAATAATTTTGGTATACATATTTTAACATTTTTGCAATAGGGTAGTTCACCACATTTTTTTTATATTTCGCAATGGGGTCTTTTCACCATACTTTTGGTAATTTATAATTTTATTTTAATTAATATGATTAATTAAAGTTGTCTACTTGTCATTTTAAATAAACATTGTAACAGCACATATTTGAGTTTTTGTTTAAATTATAATCAACACAAGATATACAAATCTATTCAAATCATAGTTATTTTTCAGGTTTATACATGCTGTAAAAGATAATTAATATTCTAGTACATTATTTTTTATGTGTTTGAATCTTAACACATAAACTGCCAAGCACATGTATGTTTACAAGATTCTGGCGCCCAAGGTGTTAAACTAAGCTTATTATCATAATTTTTAATCCATGAACCCCTGTGCCCGTACTGATGCCAGTTAGCCGATCGCAACCGTACATTTTCTTTTCTATAATAAGTAACCAGGGCAGCGCCTGATAATTTTTTAGTTTTTACTTATTCTAGACAGGAAAACGCGGTACAATATATAACAAAGACTCTTGGGGGGTAAATACCCCCTCTAACCCCCCCATATCTACGCACTTGTTTGATAAAATATTTTTCTTTATACTTATATATTTTTTTTTAGGTATTTACATAGAGTTTGTATTATAGTTATATTACAATTTTGTTAAAAAAAATACCTTATTAATTTCTTGTTTTTTTTTATTACCCACACAACCATTATATTGATTTAGGCGTTCGGCAATTTTGTCGAATGCCTAAATCAAAGTAATGGTCCAAAAAAAAATAAAAATATTATTTTTAATTTGAATAAGCCGCCATTATGTGCCAGCTGATGTTTAGTTTTCGCATATCATTCATAGGGCGGCGACACATACCATTCGTGGTATTATGTGTTGCCTAACTTTAACATGGGGCTTGGGCTTCTGGTGGGTGTTCTGTGATTTCCACATTGGTAAGTGAATTATAACCAAAAAAGTAGTGTCAATATTTTTTTTGAAAATGTTGAAAAGAACAATAAGTATAATAAAACAGCAAAACAGAGATATACACAAGACAAACCTGGAACATAAACAAAAAATTAAAAGATGGGCGATACATCAGTATGGAGATATAAACGAATTGGAATTAATTGATTCTAGATATCCTACTATAAATTGTCCTAACGACGTTCAAATTCAAGTTGAAGCGGCTTCTATTAATCCAATAGATCTTTTAATGTTAAAGGGGTATGGAAAAACATTAATTTCTATCCCTCGTAGAGAAGAAATCGAGTTCCCATTAACACTAGGCAGAGACTTTGCAGGTACAGTTATAGCAAAAGGTCATGGTGTTACAAGCAACTTAAAATTAGGAGATAAAGTGTATGGTTTTATACCACTTCATAAACAAGGTACGTTTTGTGAAATTATTACAACAAATGAAAAGTATGTATTACGGAAACCTAATCACCTAAATTACACACAAAGTGCTTCATTAGTATATGCTTCAATGACAGCATGGTCGGCATTATTTTTATCCGGAAATTTGTTGTTTAAAGATAAAGAAAACTTGAGAGTTTTGGTGATCGGGGCCTCTGGAGGAGTTGGCACAGCTGCTGTACAGTTATTAAAATCACAAAAATGTAAGGTGTTTGCAGTATGTTCATCAGATGCAGTAGACATGGTTTCGAATCTTGGTCCAAATACTGTTTTTGATTATAAAGATCCTTCTTACTTTGACAATGTTGCCGCAGAAGGTAAATATCATATAATATTAGACTGTTGCAAGTTTGGAATAGATAATGTACCAAAAGAATGGAAATATGATGAATTTATAACATTAAATTCCCCGTTACTATTAAATACTGACAAAAATGGATTAATAGGTGGCTTAGTACAAAGTGCTAAAACTTTATTAGAAAAAAATATTAATAACTGTGGAAGTCTATGGAAATGGGGCTTTTTTATACCCTCTCGAGAAGGATTTAACTTTTTGAATAATTTAATAGAAAATAATAAAATAAAGCCAGTTATTCACAAAGAATTTAATTTTGAAGATTTACCAAAAGCTTTATATGAACTTGAGAAAGGCCATTTAAGAGGAAAAGTGGTTTTAAAGTATTAAATTCAATTTAAGGTAGGTGCAAAGTATAAAAGTACTTTATCACTCTAATTTGTGTATAATAATATTTGTAATATATTGCCTAATAAATTATTATTATTTAAATAAATCATTATTAAATACAGGCTGGTAGAATATCTCATGGCAATTCAGCCTTGTATGTGTATTAACTCCACCCTGCCCTATCTTATAAACATTCCTTTAAACCACAAAATTTAATGGCAAGGGCACTTAATTTCAATAATAAAAATGTTTCTAAGATGGGGCAGGGTGAAGTTATGTTAAGATACACTCGAGGCCCTGGTATAAACCCTGGTTTATTTTTTAGAAAAAAAAACTACAAAAAATAAAAAAATCAAAAATATTTTACAGCAAAAAATTTTGCTCTATGGACATTCTTTCCTTACTTAGCAGGGTAATGGGCAATGTGAATAAAAATTTAGCAAAATCTTTTTCTTATAATTTTTAAGTAAAAGCAGGTTTTTGTGCATTAAACTAATAATATTATACTTTTTGACACACAGTTTTAGCCGTTTGTGTTACCTCTCCCTTTTGTTGTAGCTAATTACCGTGTGCCAAACTAAACCAAAACTAGCTTGTACCAGAGACCAAATTTATTTCTGCTTTTACTAAACCTTTAACCACAGAGGTCCTGCCACATAAAGGTATTAATATAGAGCCTTACTGCTACAGGCACTTTGGTAAACTACTAAAGATGGCCGGCGGGACGAGTCCAGGTGTTGACACGTCCGCTGGAAAAAACGAAAATCTTTTGAATATTAAGTTGTGCAAATATTGTAAACGGCAAATAGTACGAGATAAACTAGCGTGCAAAAAGTGTAAAAGTGTTTTCCATCCAGGATGCATAAAACCGGCCAACTTGGCGAAAAACAGCGAATGTCAGCATGTTGCTGAAGAAATTAGTGAAATACCGTGTTCTACACCTGAAACGGGTAACATCTTAGATAACTTATTATTTCAAGAAATAATAAGCAAAAATAAAATACTCATGGAATTTAATAATACCCTACAGGAGAAAATTGCTTTCCTTGAAGAAAAAATTTGTAAGTTGGAAAAAAAACATACGAAAAACAATCAGGTAAACAATGAAAATAACCAGCGCATTCAACAACAGATGACGCTTACAATACCTTCATATTCTGCGACGGTTGAATCCGACAAAAATACTAATAATGATACAGCTTCGAACTCCAAGAGGGCACCACCAGTTCAACCGAAAACGCCACCAGTTCAACCGAAAACTGTTTTACCGGCCGTGGAGGATAAACAACCTGATGACTTTAAAACAGTCACTTATAAAAAGCCACGAAAACCCAAAATTTTAGGTAGTAACACTAATTCAAATCTAAAAGGAGTAGAAAAAATGCAATCAGTTTACGTAAGCAGGATAGATTCTAAGAGCACGATCGAATCAATGAGTGCCCACTTACAGGAAAATGAAATTACGCATTTTGAGGTTAAGATCGGTTTTTCAAAACACCCCGAAATATACAAGTCCTACATTATCACCGTTCCATCAAACCTATTAGAAAAAGTAAAACAACCTAGCTTGTGGCCGGAGGGGGCAAACATTAGCCATTTTCTGTACCGCCTTGCGAAAATGAAAGAAAAACAGGTATCGGAGGATTAAACTTAAATACCAGCATTATACACTACAATATACAGTCAATAGGGAACAGCGTGGACAAACTCAATGTGTTACTGAATGAAAATAATAACTGTTTATGTTTATGCATCTCTGAACACTGGAAGTCCAGCGATCAACTAACATCATATAACATAAAGGGATATACACTATTGTCATCATTTTGTAGAGGGGCTGGTGAACATGGGGGTTCAGCTATCTACTGTAGAAACGACATTATAGGAAAGGATCGCCAAGATATAGTGCAGCTCTCAGAATGTGGTAATTTTGAGTTTGCAGCGGTGGAGTTCAATATTTGTGAAGTGAAGTATGTTACAATGTGTGTATACAGGACACCTGATACGGATGTCGAAGCCTTTTTTGAGAAATTGGAGAGGGCACTGAATATTCTTAGTAGTGAAGATTGTATGTTATTCATCGCAGGTGACTTTAACATTGACTTAAAGGTAAAATACAACCATTCTATACATCTTTTAACTTTAATGAACTCATTTAATTTAAAACAGAGTATTTTTGATTATACGCGAATAACGCCAACTTCTAAAAAATGTATAGACAATATTTTCACAAACATTGAAACCTTCGAGGGGAAAAATATAAATTATCAGATCTCAGACCACATTGGTCAAAAACTTGATATTAGTATTAATAAAAAACAGGATAACTTCTATACCAAAAGAGATTATACATTAGAAAATAAAATAAGATTTTTAAGTAATTTGCGCCAGCAAAACTGGGATTCGGTGTATTCTTGTGATGTAACTGATGTAAATACTCAATTTAAGAATTTTATGAATGTGTTTGTCCCCATTTTTAATGAGTCTTTTAAAAAGCGTACATGTAAAAAAACAACAAAAAAAATAAATTATAATTCACAGGAAATTAGTGAGTGTAAAACCCGGCTAGATATTTTGTATACATTAAAAAGTGTTGATGGTAGATATACAAATGAATATAATAGAGTTAAAAAATACTATAATAGTTTACTTATTAATTATAGGAAAAACATGTATTCTACCCAAATCAATAGGTCAGGTAATAAAAGTAAAACCGTCTGGAGCGTTATTAAGGACATAAAAGGGGATAAAAAATCAAATAAAGCCCAAATAACCGGAAATCCTGTCAACGTCGCAAATGATATCAATGGTTTTTTTGCAAATACAGCTAAAAATCTCATTGAGAACCTAGAACCTCAATTTTTATTACACCAGTTTTGAGTTCGGAGATTGTCGATATTTTGGGAAATCTAAAAAACAAGTGGAGCAGTGGTCTTGACGAGATTCCTGTTACCATTATTAAACTATGTGCTTTAGAAATTTGCGAGCCGTTGGCTTTTGTCGTGAACAATTCTTTGGTGCATGGGGTATTTCCTGAAGACTTGAAGGTAGCGTTAATCAAACCCATTCATAAAAAAGGTGATCCAACGATTATAAATAACTATAGGCCAATTAGCTTGCTGTCAGCATTTTCCAAAGTTTTCGAAACCGCAATGGCTTCCAGAATACTGCAATTCTTCGAAGTACATAACCTCCTTAGCGACAGTCAACACGGCTACATCAAAAACCGATCAACTAACACTGCGGTGCACGATTTTACTCATAGGATACTCTCTGGCTTCGAGGAAATGGAGTATATTATTGGTCTATTTTTAGACCTAACTAAGGCCTATGAGTCAATAGACCATAATATCCTGTTTAGGAAGCTGGAGAAGTATGGTGTGAGGGGTTGTGCTTTGCAGTGGATCAAATCATATCTGGAAAGAAGATCACAAAGAGTTGCTGTCGATCAGGATGGTAAATGTTTCTTGTCAGATTTAATTTTTATTGAAAACTTGGGAATTGCACAGGGCAGTATAATTGGTCCTTTACTATTTATAATTTTTATGAATGATATTATTACGTGCATCACTTTTTTAAACTGCAGTCTGGTTAACTTTGCTGATGATACTAACCTCCTGGTAAAAGCAAAGAATTACCAAGAACTATTGCGCTTGCTTGAAACGTGTATCAAAAATCTCCTACACTGGCTGCAAAAAAATAAGTTACTCCTAAATAAGGAAAAAACTAACATTATAATGTTCAAGACCTCAAGGTCCAATTTCGTTACCCCCGAAGTTGTACCATTCGATAACATGTTATTAAGCACTACAGATAACACAAAATTTTTGGGCTTAGTTCTGGATGAAAATTTACACTGGGACTTGCACACAGAACATTTAGGTAAAAAATTAAATTCAACACAGTATTCCTTACGAGTGTTAAAGTCTTATGTAAATTTTCAAACATTAAAAGCTGTTTACTACTCAAACTTTCAGTCTGTTCTGAGGTATGGTATAATTTTCTGGGGGCAGAGTACACATGCACCGGATTTGTTCACGATCCAGAAGCGGACGCTTCGTACAATTTTAGGTTTAGGTTACAATGAATCTTGTAGAGGCCACTTTAAGAACAATAACATATTGACATTGACAGGCTTATACTTGTATGAGCTTCTCGTGTTTATTTTCAAAAATAAATCGCTATTTCAGCCTCTGAGGTCCAACAGGCGTCTTGAATATAATTTTCCAAGACATAGGCTTGCGCAATTTGAAAAAGGCTCCTTTTATGCTGCAATAAGTGTCTTCAATCAATTACCAGAAGATATAAAAACGGTAACGAACTTTAACATGTACAAAAGACGTATTTTAACATTTTTAATAAATTTAGAACCTTATAAAATATCTGCCTATTTTAACTAAATTTGTAATTGAATTTTTATACTTTACAGGTAATTTTTATTTTTGTATTTTTTAAGACAAGTTTCATGTTCATGATTGTCTATACATTGTTTTGTGTACTCATTCATAATTATTGAAATAAACGTATTATTTATTTATTTATATTTATTTATTTATTTAATCACAGCTGTCCAGTAAAATTTACCGGTAATTTTGTAATGTAGTGGAATTGGCCAGAAACTAGTAAACTGAATAAGTCCGGCAGTAAAATTTACCGGACGACTATAGGCTACAGTCTATAGCCGATTTGTTGTGGAGCAGCGGTTACTAACCAAGTTAGAGAAATATGTATTTGTATTTCTTTTTTTAACTCATCAATTAAACAGAGAAAGAGATACATACAGGTTAACCGGCGTTACCAAAAAAAATTACTTAAGGTTAAAGGTAAAAATTTTACATTCATTTGAACTACTTTTTTAAGTGGTTGCATTTGGCATTAGTTCCACATTGCAAGTTAAGATTCAAAGAATTTCCTCTAGATGTCACTATAGTTTTCAAGCGTCCGGTTAGCGTCGTTTATGTCAAAAATATTGTCAGTATGCGATGCTTTTGTGTAACTCGGCGTAAAAATACTTATTTATAATAATATTGTGATTCAAAAATTGTGAAGTGGTAAATTTTCTATCGAATGTGAAATGTCGAAGTATTTAAAAGAGTAAAAACGGACTTTGTGACAGTGGTTTTTACCATATATGAGCATGTTTTTTTCCGATCCAGTGTTATTCGTATTAGCTCTGTCAGATACTGCAGCGTTATTATTTTTATTTGTATATTTTGTATCCTTTTATTAGAACCATATTAGCGATAATTTGTGACATTTCAATCCCATGGGATTAAAATATAAACACAAAGCATTCCTATGTGTGGAAGCTTTGCCAAACGCAGTGTATACTAAATTCAGGGGCGGTCATATTAATTATTAATACGCTCATATTATTAATACATAGGTAATTGTAATTCATGTGATGGACGAACACTGCTTTTAAAACGGAAAAGGCAATGTGCAAATCGGGTATTTCGTTAGACCACAAAGCATTCCCATGTGTGGACCCATTGCCAAACTTCTCGCAGCTTGTACAGTTGGACCCACAAAAAACGCAAGATTTAAATATGCTAAAATGTCAATTTTACTAATTATTTTATAGTTTAAGTAGGATTTTAAAAAATAGGTTAGATTAATTTGACAATTAATTGTCAGTTTTTTCAAAGTTTATTACAGAAAATGCATGCGAATAATGTTGAATATTAAAATAATAATAATAATAAATAATAAACTGAAAAAAACATTTAGAATATTTAATCAAATCAAAAATGAAAATACAATATTTAGTAAATCTTATGAAAAAATAAAAATTTGAACTCTACTAACCAAACATATAATTTATGAAAATTATGATTTTCGTTAAAAAAAAGGTTTTTCCGGAGGTTTTTTTTTCGCTTTTTTAATCTTGAAACTATCGATGCGGCGACAGGCGATGGTTTTTGACCCAGGAAAATTTGTATTGTTTATAGCATGCACCGCTTCTTGTAAATGGTATTCTCTCAAATAATTAAGTAAATTTTCATCCTGTATTTCTTTCTTTCCGAGTCTGCACGCCCTTTCCTTCCCCATCTATTTTTTCTTCAATCTTAACCATTATTCTTTTTTCTATGATCTTAACACAACTCTCCGAAACATTAAATAACCTTGCCACAATTAAAGGTCTCTATAGAGATCACTAGCCACAATAACTTTCTTACATCCTGCTTCCAATATACTAATATTTTGAGATTTGTTAACATTTCTTAACGCATTTCTAATTACTTTATAATTATTTTAAGTAATTTTTACAAATATTGTCAATATGACGAAAGGCTTTGTTTGTATTGTAAATATTGAATTTACGCAACTAAATTTTCAATCTTGTTTTTTTTTCGGATCCAACTGTACAGTGCAGGGGCGGTCAAATTCTAATTTTATATGTTGGACGAATGGTAGTTTTAAAACGGGGAAGGCAAGGTCCAAATCAGTTATTTTTACAAGAAGTTTTTAATAGCAGTGCCGTAGATGAGGGGCGCTAAGGGGGCTGAATTTTAATCACGTGCTAAAGTTGGTGCATGCATGTACACGCGTTTGTGTCCTTTGCTATAGTGGCTGTCCATAACGTAACGCAATTTTTCGAAATTTATGGATATTTGTTTATTTTTTACTATTTTCCTTATCATATTTTACAGGTCATCACAATTTCTGATCTGGAATGTGACTATTTGAATGCTAGTCAATGTTGTGATCGTTTAAACGTCTGGGTCAAACCAAAATTAATCGCACACGTATTTTTATCCTCATTGTTATTATTTCATGGGCATATATTATTATTTTTGTGTAATTTTCCCTTGTCATGTTATTTGGTATATGAACTGTTAAATGTGCCAAAGGGGAACCTTGGTGTGTACGATCCTACCGAGATCCATAGCCGCGGAATGATCAAAAAGTATATGCGACATTGTATGATATATTTGGCCCATTATTTGATATTTTTCTTCGTGTATTTATATTGGTAAGTTATAAACAAGCCGTGCATTAACAATTAGAAAACAGAGTACTTGACAACGAACTAACAACTCTTCTCCCTAGAATACGCATACCGTTAATATAAAGTATCGCCAACATCTCGGTTTGTTTGTAAACAAATAGTAGGTATATTCAGGCCTGAACAATAACAATTACCAGTTACTGTTATTGTTTTCTCTGTTAGAACATTAGATCATATATACATAGATGCGCATTGAGTCCGCGTCAAACCGAAATGTTTTCATTGCTATATCCAGGTAGATTTCACCTTCCCGCTTCTGGTCACCACCCAACGCTATAGTGGTTTGTTGACAAATATGTTATACTTCACTTCCTCGCAACCTCACCGCTATAGTGGTTTGTTTACAATTGGCTTTGTATATGTTCTACATAAAACAAATCAACATTAATGCCATATCTATGTATATATGATCTAATGTTAGAACAAAGATGTGCGAGTAAGATAGACGAATGTATATGTTGGCTACGTTTTTTTCAGTTTTTACAAATGAAATGTGATACTACTGTCAACTAGTCAGACTCAACTAGCTGTGATTAGGCAGGGTGTCTTGGCCACAGTGTAATAAAACAATTGATCAAAATGAATGATATTTTTTATTAATTTCATTTGGTATTTATATATTTTCAATTGCTGACTCGCTCGCGCAAATATTTGATGATTCTGCAGACTTGCACTTATGCATCAACTATTTGTACGCTATTTAATAAATTTTACAGGTTTTATATTAATTTAAATTAATTTATATTTGTATTCATATTTGATGTTCTGTCCTTTTGGACATTCTACCGCCTCTTATATTAGCCTAGCTCACGTTCTTTGGACAAAATGCCTATTCTAGAGAGAAGAGTTATTAGTTTGTTGGTACTTGATGATGTCACAAAAAAAATCTTAAAGAAACATGGCAATCATAAATTTATAAAACGTAGGTTTTAGTTTCATATTTATTAGGTGGTTTAAGTTAGCAGTAGGTATAATAATGTTATAATCGAGATTATAATTTAATTTTAACAATTGTTTTAGCATGATTAACTCGTTACTGAAGGGAGACCCAATCAGGCGTCATGAAGAAGGAGAGTATGACTTTTAAATGTTTTAGAAAATATGAACTAGCAGGGTGAGAAAATATCTACACAGATTACAGTAGAAAATACTATTTATAATAAATATTTGCCAATTACTAGTCATTTTTATGTGGTTATTTTGTATGTGTTTTAAAATAAAATTTGTATAATGTATATAATCATATTATTTATGAAAGAGTTGTTATGTAGTTTACTCAATAATACTTAACCGAATTATCTTAAGCCAAAACAGAACCCAAAACTTATACAGGGTGTCTCAGAAAGCAGGTCAAATCTAACAAATTTAAAAAAGCCATGACTCATTTTTTTTAAATAGCACCCTACATATTTTTTTATTTAAGAATTAAATTTGCTTTAAAATGAATATAGGATACATTAACCGTTTTCGAGTTATTTGCAAATTATTGTGAAAAAAGGCGAAAATTTTATTCTCTATTTAACTAAATAAAAAAAAGACTAGAATGCAATTAAAAAAAAATGAGTTATAGCTATTTTAAATTTGTTAGATTTGATCCGCTTTCTGAGACAACCTGTATAAATTTTGGGTTCTTTTTCGATAATTCGGTTGACGCCTCGCAGTTTAATTTTCTCATGGGCAATATCTTACTTTACCCACTAGTACCATAAATAACTATTTTTTATGGTTGCTTGAATTTGCTAATTGTTCGCTAAAAACTTGAATAACTCAAAAACTACCAGAGATATACATAAAGAAAATTTAATGCAGATTTCAAAAATTAAAAAATATATGAGGTGTTCCATTTAAAAAATCAAAGTTGAGTACAACCGGAAGTGACACAAGCATGAAAATATTTTTAATCGATTGGCCATATTCAAAAACCCCAAAGCGGAAAATATCAGATTTTTAAAATTATTTGTTCTCCAGAAACTTTTAAAAGGCCACTTCCGTGAATAACCCTGTATATTTGAACCTATAATAGCAAATATTGGGAGGAATTACGTAAAAAAAATCATTGCGCTATAGTGTCTAAAAAAGTTACATAAAAAAATGAAAAAAAAAAAAAAAATCATAAATCATTTTTTTTTTTCTATACCTAATAATTATAGGTCATCGATGACCAAAATTATTATAGGCATTGTAGCACACATAGTTTGAGTAGTTCAATATTGATTTTAATATCCTTAATTGAATAACCAATTACGTATGCCCCTTAGGGGCTTCCGGAAAATTAAATTATCCGTTTTAGTGCGTTATTTAAAACGTGAATTTCGAACGGGTAAGTACAATTTTCAAAAATATTTAGTGTTCAATATTTATTATAAATACTAGTTGAAATTTTCTAGTAAAAACTTTTACTAAAATTGTTATACATGTATAAACTGCAGTTTCTGTTTGTTGCTGGGGATATCTTTGATTTTTCTTTAAATCGCATTTTTTTATCACATATTTTAACAGTATCAGTGTAGTTTGTACTTTTTATTAATACTTTTTGCCGAGTAGGCATGTTCGGAACATGTTTACAAACAAACCGAGATGTTGGAATACTTTATTTTAACGGTATGCGATTTCTAGAAAGAAGAGTTATTAGTTTGTAGCGTTAGTCTCACGTACTGACCTGTTTAATTTGCTACATCCCTAATCTTGCAACATTCGAGTGTTTAAGGGCCACTTGCACCAATGATGGTTTAACTTTAAACTTGGATTAAATTGACGGCCGACCAATCAGAACGCAGCATTTTTAACTTAAACTCGGTTTAGCTGAGGTAATCCCGTACCAAAAGTTGGTGCAAGTGGCCCTTAACCACGCACCAGCTGCCGCGTGCGCGATTCTTTTAATTACTTCTACTGCATCTTGAAGTTGAATATACTATAGGCCAAAAAAATATATAGGCCCAGAATCTCTCATGTATTATGGGTATACGGATGGCGACTCTATATTTCCCTTCCCTCCTCTAAGCTTGAAACAGATCCACATAGCAAAATGCTCTTTCACTTTTTTATTTATTTATGTAATGAGAATTTGAACAAACGAGAAATTGCGTATTCGCGATCGATAAATGTCTTTCTGACGTCACTGCCGTATAAAATAAATAAACATGACGATCTTGTTAAAAGATTGTTGTTGCACTTTACGTATTAAAAACTCATGAAGTTCTAAAGTTTGGTTTATAATTATTTAGATTTATAAAATGACGAAGAAGTTCGAGTTTAACTGGTGCATCCAAGTGCCAGGACCCCTTCTGGAGGGTTGTGTTTTTGATAAATGGACAGAAGAAAAAGATAACACAGATTTGGAAAAGGGTGCTCTATTTAAAGTAGATGAGTATGGATTCTTTATTTATTGGAAAAGTGAAGGAAAGGTAAAAAACAAAACTTTTACACTAGCTCACATGCACAGATTCATACCAATTTTAAAATATAACATGTTCAAAAAAATGTAGTTATAATTAGCAGGGCTGGGTTGCAAAAGCCACCTTTAGAAAAAGACATGGAAAAACCCATAATTAGTTTTAAATGTTTTACAATATTTTCATCTAAATTGGTTATTAAGTATAGGTTAAGTGGTGTTAAAAATCCCCCCATATCCATAAAATTATGAATTTAACGCACGAAATTTAAAAAATAGGTACTACAAAAATGCAGAGAAGTCCAGAAAAAAATGGAAAAAGATGGGCTTTTCCTACAGCCCTTAAACAGTTGTTAAATAATTATGAAGCTGAAGTTTGCAACGTTTTTTTGCATCAAAAATTCAAATAGTATATTAAAGCACTTATTCCATAACACGTTTTGGACTTTTTCGTACTTTATTTTTTTGATCATTATTTTTTTATAGTATTTGGGAAAATGCAATATACAGTATATTATATACTATTTACTGTATAGTACTGTAGTATATAATGGAATGCGTAGCATTACATATTTTCACAGCTTGTTATTTTTTTGCTATTTTTATATACCTAATATATTATATATTTTTTTGTAAAATTTAACTATAGATAAAAATATTATTTTGTTGGCAGCAATATTTTAATATGTATATTTTATCAGGATGGGGATGTTATTGAATTGTGCCAAGTCAGTGATATTAGGGCGGGCGGCCTGCCAAAAGATGCAAAACTTTGCAACAACCTGACCAGTATTCACGGTAAAGATCTGGAGGAAAAATCTCTAACTATATGCAGTGGTACAGACTACATTAATATCAATTACCAGCATATAGTTTGTCCAAATGTAGAAACTGCAAAGGTAAGTTCTCAAAAATCTCTTCATGTATTTTTATTTTTTTTTTGTTTTTACTTTTTCGTTTTTTTTTTATATTAACTATAGGGGAAAATATCCTTTTATCGACAGACAGACTAACGGACCTACAAACTGTACAGGGGTCAATCATGGAGAATCTTGTCCATGATTGTCAAGCAGGTATACAGGCAAAGGCTTATTCCAAAAATTAACCCTTCAGTGTACTGCCTTTCCAAGCTTAAAGGTCCTATCTGTATATTAGAAAACTAATAATAAAATAAAATACTGACCAGTGACGGTGATTTAGAGCTAAAAAAAAACGATTTTTTGTAAAATAGTTCAATTTTATGCTATAGAAACGAAAAGGAAAAAAATCCCGTTAAAGTAAAAAAAAACAATCAATTTTTTATACATAGAATATTCTGCTTAATTCAAAAATGTAAAAATTACAGCATGTTCCATTAAAAAAATATATATTTATGCCACTTCCGGCGAAACCGGCAGTGAAACAAAAAAATTTAATCCGCCATTTTATGTAAAATTATATAAATTACCAAAGTTTCCTCTTTATCAAACAAAAATTAATCTTAATTTTAGGGGTAGACATAAACAAAACTCACCCGGTATAGAGACTAAAATATTTAAATAGATTAACAAAAAAGAAAAGAGAGGAGTATTAAAAAAAATGCGTACTGTTATTATGAAAAAAAAAACTTTCAACATGAATATTGGCCAATTGGGGTTTGTAAAATAATTTTAGAATTTTTATGAATATAATTTTAAGGTTTGGCTCGATGGCTTACGAAAAATCACCCACAATGTGAAAGCCAATAACCTGTGTCCAATGACCTGTTTAAAAAAACAGTAAGTCGATTTTCGAAAATATATTTTTTATGTGCATGTTGCATGTTTTAACAAAATTGCATGTTTACGTAATACAACACAGTGTGCCTTAAAATTAATTAATCAAAAATCAAGGCATCACCTTTTTTTATTGTTGGATTTTTTAGTCTAGAGCTTACTGAGTAAAACATGGCCAAAATGAAAATAATCCTTAGAGCACTTTTTGAGAAAATCGATTTTCAATTGTTTTTATTGGGCATATCAAAAGAATGTATTTTTTTAAGCTAATTATAAAAATAACCTAGAATAGCCTCTACGGCAAAGACCTCCAAATTGTCCGAGGACAGCTGCTTTAATGTGTGCACCCTTTTCCCACGAAGCTTGTGCTTGATGGGGTTTGCGTCGGGCGACTGGGACGGCCAATCTCGATCGATGTTTTCCTTGGCCCACGAGAGCCCTCTGATTTTCACTCAAAAAAGGTTTCTTTATTGCACTTCGCACTTCAAATTGTGAGCCCGAATTGTTTCATACGAAATATCCAAGCGTTTCTGCATCAGTATTTTCGCCTCTTATCGCAGGGTTAATTGAGGATTCTGAGAAAATATGTTTAAAATTATTTATCGTGCTTAGCCGACACTTTTCCTGTTGAGTCATGATCTATAGTAAGTCATAGATCATAGTAAGTCGTCAACATTTTTCGTTTCCGAGTATCATTTCACTCACTTGTTGACGAATGTCCCCGACTTGCCCATATACTTCGCAGCCGCTGTAGGTGTCATTTTCGCAACTTTCGGATGCGAATAGAGGAAGACAGCCTCGAACCGTGACGGGTACGCTGCACTCATGTGTATATACTCAAAAAAAAAAGTAGGGCTCTCTCTTATACTGCCCTTCTACGCTAGAAAGCAGTAACTCCATTTGTCGCATAGCAGCGTTTTCAATATATTACATCAGAGTTGACTTGAAAACGTCGCTAGGCGACAAATGGAGTTACTGCTTTCTGGCGTAGTAGGGCAGTATAGGTGACACGCTCTTAGTTGACCGACTGTACTTTAATATAAAATATCTTGAAAACAGATGAAAATAAAAAATATATATATTGAGTAAATTAGCTTAGAAAAAAACATTCTTTCGATATCCCCAATAAAAATTTAGCATACACTGAAAAAAATATAAACAATTGAAATTCGATTTTCTCAAAAAGTGATCTGTTATTTTAATTTTGGCCATGTTTTAATCAGTAAGCTCTAGGCTACAAAATACACCAATAAAAAAAAGGTGGTGCTTGATTTTTTATTTAACAATTTTAAGGCCCACCGTGTACAATACTGCCATCATAGCTTAAAATAACGTCATAGAAGGCCCCGAAAAACCGAAATTAGACAACATGGTGCATCAATAAATCGGAATAAAAAAAGAAAGGTTAAGAATATGTCGATATATTTGACATCTATACATTTCATAATATCAAGCAAATTTTAATTAATAATTAATGAATACACTTAATTTCACAAGAAAAACTATTAACAATGCATATGCATAACCCTGAAGATGATTTAATAAATTTGGTACCTCAAATTAATGTTTTATATTCATCTTTCCGCATTTTTGTTTACTTTTTCTAAAGACGTTCTCTTTGTTTTTCCTTTTAGCTTTCTTTTAGTTTATTTTTTTTTTACTTTTGAGTACTCCAGATTAATAAAATGTTGCTTTTTTAGCGATAAATTATTACTTATAGAGTTTTTTCTCACAATGTGGCACATTTTAAAATAAATGTCAAAAACTGTCATAAATAAAGCGTTGAATTCGAAGTATGCACTTGAGTTCAAACTTGATCTACATCATTGCCTAATGGTCATTTTCTAAGCCTACTAGATAAAAAAATAATACGTTATTTTAAGCTATGACGGCAGAATATTGGTATATTGTATAGTAGGGTCACTCCATCCAGCGGCAGCTCTGCTGCGGCCGTCGGTTGTCAAAAAAACGCCACTGGATGGAGTGACCCTAGTATACAGTCATTAGGGTAAAAAAAACTGAGAGTACACGGTGTCTGGGAATGAATATTTCGTTCAACTTTTGAATAACCCGAATATTATTAAAAAAAAATATTTCAAACGCTTTATTTATGTGTAAAAAGAAAAAATTTCTTAATATCTCGCTTTTAGCCCACCCAATGGAAAAAAATGTGATACTAAACTAAAGAGGGATAAATTTTCTATAATTTACAGCAGTGTTTTAATTGTTAAAGTTCTCCAAATTAATACTAATATATCTTGAATTTGTGTTTACGTTTGTTTTGTTATAGTTAGCATGCTTTTTAAATTGGTAACTTTTAGCTCTGGCAGGCTGAATTGAGAGCACTTACTCACAATAACAAAATTGTTAATGTTTGTGTAAGAACGGCGTTAATGAAGCAGTGAGTTAATATTTTTTTTTGTTTTCCTGTTTTGTTTCTAATAGTATTGCTTAACTGTAGGTTAATGTATGTAGTTGTACTAATTTGTATGCATAATTAGAATTAATTAAAGGTTAGTTTATATTTTTTTACGATTTATGATTTTAATTAAAACTTAAGTTAATATGTAAATTTCTATGTAATAATAAATCTTGTTTCTAAAAAAATATAAAGGACTTATAATAATAGTATAATTACTAAGGTGTACGTACTATAACAACTTCGAAAAAGTAATATGCTTGGGGTGCCATTTCTTTTTTTTTGTTCATTTAAAAAAAACGTGAAGTTACACAACAATCAGAAAAGAAATTGATGCTCCGCAAGGCCAAAACAACAGAAAATCCTCACGTTTTTTTTAATGTGTAAAAAATTACAGGGTGTTCCATTAAAAAAACACATATTTATGCACCTTAAGTCCAAACCGGAGGTGAAACAAAAAAAATAGATCCACCATTTTACAGCCAATGTAAAATTATATAAATCGCCAAAAATTCGTTTTTATCGAACGTAATTTTCATCTTTATTTTGGGGGTGGACATAAATAAAACTCACCCGGTATACATATCACGGTTCGCTGTTATTCACTAAAAGTGAATAACGGCGAACCGTGATATATTCTGTATTAATGTAGATATTAAAGGTAAGTTACGCATTATTTTAAAAGTATTTAATAAACATCCTATAAATTAAACTTTATTACTTCTCCGTAATGTAATGTTAATTTTTTGATTAAAAAATCAATGAAAAACCATTTTATTTTAGTTTAATTGCTTTTAGACATTAAACTTAATTAATTGTTTCTGGGCTTTTATGTGTTTTAGTTCTAGTTAAATATTAAATTTTGCATAGTATGTCGAAAACAAAAATAGAAGGAAAAATCCAATTGGTTTAAAAATTTCAGAAAGTCAGTTGTGTCAATTTTTACATATGCTAGGGATTAAAAAAACAATAGTTAGACTTATAGTTTTACCCAAAGATGATGGCTTGGTTTTTTCGTGGACATATATTTTTTTATAATTTGTTTCTGTTTTTTTTGTATCAAAGCTGTCGTTGTAAAATATTTCACAATTTCAACAGCTCAAAATAGACTATTTGGAAAGCTTTTTACAGAAAAGAACCATTCCACACCATGTATAAATGAGCTTTTCTGCAAAAAGACCCAATAACAAAAAATTAATTTGAAAAATTACTGAGCAAAATTGTTTTGACCATAAAAAAATAAAAATCCATTTTCTAGTGGTATTAATGTTGATAATTTTTCAGTTGGATGAGGCTGCGTTTTTCAGTAGACGCAAAAGGCAAAATCCCCGTCAAAGGTATTGCCCGAACTTTTGCCTCGGGCAGAACGGAAAAACTCGTCTACCAGTTTTTACAGGAACTGGAACTTCCAAGTGGTAAAAACGACTCCATCGAACCTGTGGATTTCACTTTCGATAAATTTTACACTCTCTACCATAAGATATGTCCCAGGAACGATATTGAGGAACTTTTTAGAAATACGTAAGTGTAAAATAAAGTGTGTGGTACTAGATCACTGGATAGGCAGGTTTGTTAGGGTTCGACTTCGTCTCAATCTCCAAAATATTCCTCAACCGGTAAAATAAACTTACCGCCCTTAATACTTAAATTTTAAACAAAATTATAAAAATTTAATTTATTTAATTTATTATTCCATCAATCTATTTTCTAATCATCGTACAGAGTGATATTGGTAGACTGACAGTTTCGGGCTGCCCTCTGCAGTACCAAGAGTCAACTCTGCACGCTGATTAAGAAAACGTTTTTAGACTTTACTCGCAAAAGGAATATAGCCATTATATTGATGTAGACTTGTGCGCCATCTATTCAGTCTACCAATATCACTCTGTACGATGATTAGAAAATAGATTGATGGAATAATAAAGGAAAAAATATTCTTAGGAACTTCTTAGAATATTCTTAGCGCTGTTGAGCAATTGTTACTATTTTATAGCACACAGGGGAAAGCTGAATACATGAATTTGGAACAATTCATTAACTTTCTTAATGACAAGCAAAGGGATCCCAGATTGAACGAAATTTTATACCCCCTGTATGATGAGAAAAGAGGAAAGGAAATTATTGAGACTTACGAACAAGATGAAGAGTCTAGAGCTGCTAATCGCCTTACCAAGGATGGTCTGATTAGGTTTGTATTGTGAAAATAGTTATTTATGTTACTAGTGGGTAAATTAAGATATTGCCCATGAGAAAATTAACCTGCGAGGCGTCAGCCAAGCAGGTTAATTTTCGAGAGGGCAATATCGGTTTACCCATGCATGAGTGCCATACAATGTTTTATCCAATAAATAGCTTAGGAATTCATATTTTTATTAAAAATTTTAATGACATTTACAAGAAAATAATTTGACAAGTGACAGTTGAGGGGGTAAAATAAATAATTATCCACTCAATAAAGTAAAAGCCACGCGGGGGTTATTATTGAGTTTATCTATTTAAAATAAAGCTGGTAATTGTCTTATTATCTGTATGTATTGGATAAAAGTATGTTATTTAAGCTGTTTAACTACCAAATGAAGCTAAAGTGAAAATTCTACAAAATATGTCAAGACAGTCTGTTTTTTTTTTAATCTTACCCCAAAACTGTCCAAAATCTTAAATTATTTAAAACAGCAACTACTCTTTAGAAATCTATATTTGTACCTTACCCTGGTGGAAAATAACTTTAGAATGACTTAACCTAACGTTACCTGAATGTAGTTTTAATGTTAGATGCCTAACGTTAGGGTCTAACGTTTATCCAACGTTAGAAGTTTTACCAAACGCTAGATGAACGTTATTCTAACGTTAGGCACCTAAACTAGGGTCTAACGTTTATCCAACGTTAGAAGTTTTACCAAACGCTAGATGAACGTTATTCTAACGTTAGGCACCTAAACGCGTAAAAAAAACGTTTTACTAACGTTAAATTCTTACTTTGGTCTGTTTCATCAAGCAAGAGAGTTAATTAAAAATCGCACAGTGAATATTTTCAAAACAGATTCGAATATTGGATGTGCGAATATACTGCGTAGTTTATTTTATAGAACATAACTATATTCTATACACAAACATATACTATTTAAACCTGTTGTAAAAATATTTACTGTGCGATTTTTAATTTACTATCTTGCTTGATGAAACAGACCATAGGTTATATTAAAGGTAACCTTATTTCTTTATTACTATTATGCTAACACGTAAAACGCTAAGCGTTTGAGCTACGCTATATTTTAACGAACATTAGCAAAAAAAATAATTTGACTTAAAAAATTGCTAAAATTTGCCCACAGACAACTGTGTTGAAATTAACGTTACAGGCAAATAAATAAATTTAGTTAAATATGTAAGCGTACACCAAGAAACCACGTTTGTTTTTTTTTTTTTGAAAATCTGTTTTTAATGATCTTTTAGGTATTTAATGTCGGACGAAAATGCACCGGTATTTTTGGACCGTCTGGACATCTACATGGAGATGGACCAGCCACTGTGCGCTTACTACATAAATTCTAGTCACAACACATATTTGAGCGGCCGTCAGTTCGGTGGCAAATCGTCCGTCGAAATGTATCGCCAAGTTTTATTGGCCGGATGTCGTTGCGTGGAACTGGATTGCTGGGATGGTAAGTACAACCTAAATATGGTACTTTACAAGTTGTTATAGAGAGCACGAAACACGAACTGCGTTGTTGTGTACGCCATTACCAACTGGATACAAATACATCATATTTAAAGGCATTTTTTCGATTAAACATATAATATACTGTCAGTATATTATGCATCTATGACACAGCGGACAAACTAACGAGTTTAAAAGGGGTGGCAGTATTAGGAGCATGGCGATAATTGACTCTCTTACCCTAATTATATACAGAGCGGTCCAAAAGTCACCCTTCCCCCTCTTAACTTTTGAACCAGTTGAGATATCGACTTCAAATTTGGAACTTTTAAATAAGACAACTTAAACTATCTTTTAGCATATATTTAATACTTTCAGATCTTATAATGTGGGCACATTTTTTTAAATGGAAAGGGGGGTCGTGTAATACATCATTTTAAAGCTTATAAAATTCTCCATTTAACTCCATAATTTTAAATAAAAAAAAATTTTTGGGTTGAAAATGAGTATTAATGTCAAAATTCCTCTCAAAAAAACAAATAATTTTTTAAAAATACCTAATTATTATAAAAAAATGTTAATTATACTTTTAAACTAATTTTAGTTGACCTAAATAAAAATTTATAAAAAAAAAACTTAAAAAATCGAATGTTTTAGCACAAAAAATTGAAAAATCAAAACCTTAAAAAACATTTTTAAAAAGTTTAAATAGAGAATTTTATTAGCTTTAAAATGATGTATCACACGACCCCCATTTCTATTTAAAAAAATGTCCCCCCATGCCCCCCTGCCCACATTTTAAGAGCTGAAAATATCAAATATATGCTAAAAGATAGTTTAAGTTGTCTTATTTAAGAGTTTTAAATTTTAAGTCGATATCTCAACTCGTTCAAAAGTTAAAAGGGGGGGGGGTGACTTTTGGGCCGCACTGTATAATTATATCTATTTCTAGGTAAAGGTGAAGATGAGGAGCCCATAATCACTCACGGAAGGGCCATGTGTACCGATATTCTGTTCAAAGATGTCATTTACGCTATTCGGGACACAGCATTTGTTACTTCGGACTATCCGTTAATTCTATCCTTTGAAAATCATTGTTGCAAAACTCAGCAATACAAGCTCGCTAAATATTGCGATGATATTTTTGGTAAGTTTTAGAATTATTTGAATTACATAATATAAATCTACGATTAAAATTATTTATTATACAGGGTTATTCAGAAATAAGTTTGAGAAATTTAACCCTTTGCGGACGGATACATGAATTTATGAAAAATTAATATTTATTTTATTGAAACTATATTTTTAAACTCAAAAAAAAAGTAAAAAATGTCAAAAAATATTTCTACGAAAAACAATTGGAAATAATATTTATTTATATATTATATTGTTCATACCGAGACTAATAACACAGGTTTACAAAAAAAAAGTCAGGACTATTTGACCAGAACATGGTATTCCTAGGTATTTTGGCGTGCTGAATCAGATCCCGGGGTCAGTTTTGCCCCATCACGTCAGGAAAACGAGATTTCAAGGTCATTTGGAGGTCAAAATGGTGATTTTTTTGGGAGCGGCCCCGGGACAACATCTCAACGATCAGAAAGTATTCAAGACCTACACAGTTACCCGTGAAGTTAACAGGTCGCTTGAGATCACCATTTTGACCTCAATGACCTGAAATCTCGTTTTCCTGACGTGATGGGGCAAAACTGCCCACGGGATCTGATTCAGGGCGCCAAAATACCTAGGAATACCATGGTCCGGTCAAATAGTCCTGACTTTTTTTTTTGTAAACCTGTGTAATAGAAAATAACAACGAGCCGCTTATTTAAATTATTATTTAGTTGAAATTTACAGTGACTGTAGAAGTCTGCAAAATTTAATGTGTTATTTATGTATGCTTGTGAATAAAATTCTGTTCTAACCACATAAGAAAATGACATTTCCAAAAAATGTTTCATTTTCTTATTAGGTTAGAAATATACTATTTCTTGAAGGTGATTTGTTACTGAAAGAGCCTCTTGAAGACTATCCACTGGAACCTGGCGCTCCACTACCGCCTCCCTGCCTATTAAAACGTAAAATTATGATCAAAAACAAGCGTTTAAAACCGGAAGTCGAAAAACGGGAACTCGAACTCTTCCAACAAGGCCAGTTTGTTATAGAGGATGAAGAAAAAGAGGACGCAAATGCTTCAGCTGATAGACCGGTACCACCAGATGCCTCTGTTGAGGTGAGTTTTTAACTATAGTTTTATACAGGGTGATCAGTAACTGCCATGCCAAAATTTTAAAGGTAATTCTAAATCCAAAAATATGAAAAAAAGTTCCTATAAAGGTTAGTCCGGAAACGAGCCCTAATGGAGCTACGGCCCTTCGAAAATTACATATTGAATGGGGAACAAAAAAAGCATCAATAAAATTTTAATGCTGCAGGGTGATTCTTCATTTAAAACTGAGCAAAAAAGTATTCTTTGCCAAAACATCTAAATTTAATATTAAAGGAGTAACAGCCTTTTAGAAAGTAACGTTTTTGGTGGCACAAAATGTTACTTCCTCTTAATTGCATTTTTTTTTTGAAAACGATTGCTCATACAGTTACATTATATGACATTTTTTATGTATTTTTACTCAAGGAATCTGTATTTTTTACAAAAAATCCAAAAAAACATACAATAAAAAAGTTTGGGGCAAAAATGTGTTAAGCTTCACATTTTTGTCCATCTAGGTTTGGATGCCTCTGGATAAATTCAAAAAAATAAATTAACAGACTTATTGCCCTTATTAATACTAGTATACATGCAAAAGCTTGTCGCTCTAGCTTAAAGGGTACCAGAGTTATTAATTAAAAACCTTATTTTTATTACAATTTTAAAGGGCCCTAGCTCCTTTAGGCCTTTTTTCCGGACCAACCTTTATAGGAAATTTTTGATATTTTTGGATGTAGAATCACCTCTTAAATTTGGGCATGCCAGTTATTGATCACCCTGTATACAGAGCGGTCCAAAAGTCACCCCACCTCTTAACTTTTGAACGAGTTAAATAAGATAACTTAAGCTATCTTTTAGCATATATTTGATACTTTCAGCTCTTAAAATGTGGGCAGGGGAGCATGGGGGAACATTTTTTTAAATGGAAAGGGGGTCGTGTGATAAATCATTTTAAATCAAATAAAGTTCTCTATTGGACTGTATATTTTTTATTTTTTTAAGTTTTGATTTTTAAACTTGTTTGGTAGGTTCCTTTGCCAGAAGAGGGCCAACCAGGAGAATCTGGGGAAGCACCTGTCCCGAATTATACAGGTTCAACAACAAACGTTCATCCATGGCTGAGTTCTATGGTAAATTATGCACAACCAGTGAAATTTTCTGATTTTGAAGCAGCAGAGAGTAAGTACTTCTTAAAAATGTAGACTTAGAAACAATGCTAGAAATCCTATCGTGTTTTTTGCGAAAGTCGTTGCATGTTGCAATTAACCATATTTAAACAATTAACAAAGCGCTATCGCGAAGACGGTTTAGATTTCAAAAAAAGTTGGCATATGTTTTTTGTAGAGAATTTTATGCCTGACATATTTTATTATAAGTTCTTTTTGCATAACTGCGAATCTGACGGAGATATTCGTGGAAAACCACATGTGTGCCGACTAATTGCAAAATAAAAAATTAATCTGGCGCCGCACAGATGGGGACTTTTCACCCAATGTTTATAATGAAAAAGCGAAGGCGTACACAAAAATTTGGAGGTCGGAATTTTTCCCTAACTAGTGGTTTTTTTAATCTAATATGACTGGAGTATTACCCTCTACGATATCATTTCTTATTTTAGAGAAAAACATCCACCATAACATGTCGAGCTTCTCAGAACCGGTGGGTCTAGGCCTACTTAAAACCTCCGCCATAGATTTCGTCAACTACAATAAACGTCAAATGTCGAGGATCTACCCGAGCGGCGCCAGAGCCAACTCTTCGAACTACATGCCCCAGGTATTCTGGAACGCAGGCTGTCAAATGGTGTCTCAGAACTTTCAAACGTCAGATCTTCCTATGCAGCTCAACCAGGGGAAGTTCGAGTACAACGGCAACTGCGGATATCTTTTGAAACCGGATTTCATGCGAAGACCCGACCGAACTTTCGATCCTTTTGCCGAATGTCCGGTAGATGGCGTTATTGCTGCTCAGTGTTCGGTGCAAGTTATTGCTGGACAGTTTTTGTCGGATAAAAAGGTTAGGGCAATAAACTACATCGAAAAACTGCTTATAAATTAAGAATCAGGCACCAAATATGTGCGTAAAGAACCCGCTATCACTAGTGACACTAGATCTAGGTCTTAAGTTAGCAAGGTGACAGACAGTCTGTCGCATGGGTAATATTTCTAAATTAACATTACATAAATTATATTTTTAGTTATGTCCCTAGGGACTTCAACTTAACTTCTTTTTGTTGTTATTTTTGCATCAGTATTTTAATTTTTTTTTAGATTGGTACTTACGTGGAAGTAGACATGTACGGACTGCCAACCGATACAATCCGGCGTGAGTACAGAACCAGAATGGTACCTGGCAACGGCCTAAACCCAGTATACAACGAAGAACCTTTCTTGTTCAGAAAAGTAGTACTTCCGGACCTAGCGGTACTCCGTTTCGGCGTTTACGACGAAGGAGGCCGCCTATTGGGCCAAAGAATCCTGCCCTTGGACGGTTAGTAGTACAAGCTAATTTAAACAAAAAGTAATTTTTTTTAATAATCTGTGTAAAAACTGAGGGTCAAATGCGAAAAAAAAATTAACTGTAATTAAGGACCACCGCTAGATAAAGATAGATTACCTTATTTCTTTGCAAGTTCTACTGAATAAATCTAGTATTTCTTCTCTGGAATGCTGTAGATACCTTTATCCTAGCGAGCGTGCGATAGCATTTTGGGAGAGCAGTTTGACTTTATATTCATAGAAAATTCATAGCTTTGATTTGTGATTTTTGTGCTAGAGTACAATACATGCGGTTAACACACATCGTACGTGTTGTAGAGCAATTGAATACTAATTACTGACTGAAATTGGTTCGCTGACCGGAGTGAACGCTACCGTTCGAAGGTCAAGCGTCTGAAAAGAATCAAATATAATATATATTATATAAAGACAAAAAAATGCTTCTCAAAAACAATATAAGAAAAATTCAATAATATAAAAAATTATTAATTTTAAGAATAAGGAAAGATTAAACATTGTGGAATCTTCGGGTCGTCACTTTTATTGTCTGAAGGGAACTGATACGTTACATATTTTAATTTATAATTGTTATAGTAGAAACAGACTCATTCAAATTATCAGCGTTTTCTGTTTTTTTTTTCTGCACTAGGTCTCCAAGCGGGCTACAGGCACATTTCGTTGAGGACTGAGGCTAATTTTCCCATGTCTTTGCCCATGCTTTTTTGTAACATCGAGTTAAAAATCTACGTTCCCGATGGGTTCGAGGACTTTATGGCAGCTCTTAGTGATCCTAGAGGATTCAGGGTAGCGCAGCAGAAACAGAGCGAGCAAATGTCTTCCATGGGAATTGAAGTAAGTGAAGTATATTTTAATAATTATTAATGTATTAAAAAGGTCCAAATAGTTAATACATACTCTATTATCATGTTAAGACTAATTATTTATCATTTTCATGTAAAATTTTAAAATTTATGCACAAAATATTAAAAATTTGAATAATTTTGAAGAAAAAAAAATCTTAAGAAAAAAAAAACAGTTAAATAGAGAGTTTTAAGCCCTTTAAAATAAACTATCACAAGACCTAGGGTACCATTTGAAATATTGTTAACATTTAAAGGAATAACCCAGTATATATTATAATAATACGCATTTGTTCCAGGTAACGGATAATAAATCCGCTCCACCCAAAGAAAAAACCGAAATGAAAAAAATTGGTAATTACTATATTAATATATTTTTTATTATTTCTCTTGTCCCGTTTATTTTATAAATATATTTTTTAGAACAAATGGTGTTTGAGCCAATTACCATTGAATCTATCAAGCAAGATAAAAACTTCCAGAAAACTACGAAAAAACAGCAAAAAGAATATGATACACTAAAAAAGAAACAAACAAAAGAAAAATTAGCGGTGCAAAAATCGCAGTGTATGGCAATTGATAAACTAGTCAAAGGGAAAAAGTAAGTATACTTATACAAAGTCTATCGCTACTATTTTTCTTTCCTTTCTCTTTCAGCAAAGGGTCTATACAGTGTACACTTTAAAACCTCTGAGAGCAAAATCCTAATAAGTGCCGCAGACTACATGGTCTACAAACTAAAAACTCTTTTTTCTAACAGCCGATTTCAATTCTATTTAAATCAAATTTCTATCTAGAGATATAAATACTTTTGACAGGCATAATATTGAAACTTTTATACAAATCCTCAGTATTATATCTTTGTGGTAGGCAATATATGTTTTTATAGTTTTGTTTTGTAATGTTTTGAGTGGTTTGACTATATTTTCAAAAGTGGGTAACCATATAGATATTGAAGGTGGGAGTGAATCAGTGCGAAGTACAACAATCTTGGGTACTTCCTTAGAAGACCATAATTAAATTTATATAAAATGCCACTCGGTCCAGTTATTTTCTTCCGTATTTTTTCTATGTGATCTGACCATGTTAGGGTTTCGTCTATAGTTACACCTAGGAATTTTATATTACTTAAATACTTTAGACTACCACCTTCAACATCCAGGCGTCGGTTATCCAATATTTTCTGCTTATAAATAAACATATATGAATACTTTTCAAAGTTTAAAGTTTATGTGACTTTAACCACATAGTTATTAAATTTAGATCGTGAACGAATCCTATCTTAATTGAGCTGGGGAGTCCGGAATGTACACTAGATTGGCATCGTCCGCGAACAATCTAATATTTCTTTTACTAGGTTTGAGCTTTATTTGGTTAAGAATTACTATTACCTATTTTTCCAACTTTTATAAAAGTTAAACATAGACTTTTTTTATTTCTTTATTGTGATTTTTAGTAAGAATGATTTGGCAAACGACCCAGCTGTAAAAAAGTTGGTAAATGAGCAAACAGTCGAATGGAGTGACTTGATGGGAAGACACAGAAAACAAGAATGGGAATTTCTCCGAAACCAACTCGATAACCAACGTGACGTTTTACGTAAACATATGGAACTGATCCAAGAAACCCAAGTAAAACAATTGGAAGTGAAGCAAGACAAAGATTTGAAGGAAATGAACGGTTTACAGGCAAAAATCTCAGTGGAAACGGCGAAAGAAGTAGCAACGGACAAAACCCTTAAAACTAAGAAAGATAAAGATCGTAGATTAAAAGAAAAGCAACAAACTAACACCAAAAAGTTCCTGGAAGAGCATAAAATGGCCAAAATTAAGCATGGCAGGGAACGGGAAAAACTAAAGATAACTCATGATAAACAGTTGGAAATGCTTGAGCATGATATACAGAAAATGATAGATATGTACAAAAATGAAGAACTGGAGTACGAAATTAGTGGCAAAAATGAGTTTTTTGTTTAGAACCATGGTTATATGCATACTAGGAAATTAAGTATTGAAATCTCTTTATTGTGTCAAACCCTTAGTTAAGGTAAAACCAATACACACCCCGGCTGATATATCCCCCACCCTAAAGTGTCTTCACCTAAGATTTTTTACGTTTCCTCTTTCTATAGTTCTATTAGGTTACAAAAAACTTTTATTTGAAATGTTTTGTCGTCCTTTTTTTTAATGGTACCGAAATTCATAAAAATTCATAAAAACTGAAAAAAAAAATAAGAAAATAAATCTACTTTACCTTAAAACGAAGTTGAATATTTATTGTTAAATTGTTAAATATCAAGTTAAATAATATTTATAACAATCAAGCAAAAGATAGACTTAAACTATACAGTGCGGTCCAAAAGTCATCCAGGGTGTGAAAAAGGTAAAAATATCCCCTCCATGACCCCTGCCCATATTTTCAGAGCTGAAAGTATCAAATATATGCTAAAAGATACCTTAAGTTATCTTATTTAAGAGTTCTAAATTTGAAGTCGATATCTCAACTCGTTCAAAAGTTATGAGGGGGGGGGGTGACTTTTGGACCACACTGTATAGTTCAAGTCTATTGCTTGCTTGATTGTTATAAATATTATTTAACAAATTAACAAAAAATATTAAACTTCGTTTTAGGGTAAAAAAGATTTATTTTCTTGTTTTTTTTTTTCAGTTTTTATGAATTTTTATGAATTTCGTTACCATTAAAAAAAACGACAAAATATTTAAAAAGTTTTTTGTATCCTATATAATAGAACTATAGAATGAGGAAACGTCAACAAATCTGAGGTGAAGACACTTTAGGGTGGGGGATATTTGATATTTCAGCCGGGGTGTGGATAGCTGTAAAACATAGCTGTCGCTTAGAAACTGGGGCATTTGATATTTTCTCTCTCAGCCAAGCCCTGTGTTCGAGGATCCCTGTTACTTAGATTTTACAAAATATTAGAAAAATAAAACCAAGAAGACTTAAAACTCTCTGATTTTAGATTTAAATGGGTTTTTTATCTACTAAATAAAACAATTCAAAAATTACCATCTAAGCACATTTCAAAAGTTTGCTCTAGGATCTGAGAACCCAAACGCCTAAGCGACAAACGAGTTTTTAATGTAACATTTCTACTTTGAAAGTATGAAAAATATTAATTTATAAAAATGATTTGTTGAGTAAAAATTTGAGAATATTTTATATAAGTTCAAAAAATATTAGCCAAGGGGGTAAACCACTGAAAAAAAATTGTACACCTAACCCAAGCCACACAGTAGGTAAAAAAGTGGACAAAACGTCTAATTATCAATTAAAATTAAACTTTTTTACCTATTTTGTTGCTTGGGAAACCCCTTCTATAGTAATTCCGGTGTACATTTTTTTTCCTATAGGAGGTAATCCCTTAAGACGTTATATACCTACTGCCTCAGGAAAATTAAGGGTTTTTATTGATTTTTTTTTCGGGTATCTAATCAACTTTATTCGAACGACCTACAAAATATTAAATAGTATATGTTTTGATGTGTATGTGAAAAAAATTTTATTGCAAAATTCGGAAAATTGTGGAAACCATGGCCCTTGCCCCGAAACGCCTTTTTTTTGCGGTGACCACGATTTCTCGAAATCCAATTTCCCGATCAATCTTAAATTTTTAGGTGTTGTTTCTAATTACAATAGCTAGTTTTTGAACGAAGGGCTTTGCAAAAAAAAATCGATTTTCGATGTTCCGAAAATTGAGTTTTCCGGCCGGAAAAAGTAGAAATTTTCGTTCAAATGAAAATCTTTTCTTTCACTAACTATGGTTTCCACAATTTTCCGAATTTTTCAATATTTTTTTTTGACAAACACATCATAACATATCCGTGGCTTGGTTTTAAAAGGGCCAATGTCACTTTGTCAATAGCAGCTTTTTCACATCAACTCTCATGTAATATTTTGAAAACCATGCTATTGACAAAGTGACATTGGTCCTTTTAGAACCAAGCCACAGATATACTATTTGATATTTTGTAGGTCGTTCGAATAAAGTTGTGATTAGATACCCGAAAAAAAAAATCAATAAAACCCCTTATTTTTCCCGAGCCAGTAGGTATATAACCCCTTAGGGGATTACCTCCCATAGGAAAAAAATGTATACCTGAATCCCTATAGAAGGGGTAATCACATACCTAAAAAAAATCCGTAATTAAGAATTTCTCAAAATTTTCGTTAAGATTACGTCGAAAAATCCTGAAAATTACCTAAATAAAATACAAGTTTAATAAAGATAAGATTTCCTCAAGAGATTACCTCGAAGATTTGTACACCTGAATTCGTCAGTGGTTTGCCCCTTGATATTAGCCTAAAATAAAGAACCAAAAATTAATACTAGACCAATATTGAAACTTTAAATAAAAATTAAATATTTTATATTTATAGTCAGTACAATTGTGATTTTTAAAAAGAAGTATTATACATTATTTCTTTAAATTATCTTTTAAGAATATATCTACCTAATAACTTCTAAGATTTAAAGCCTATATACTGTTAAATTATATTTAAAAATATTATTGATGTTGAATAAAATCAAAATACCCATATATATTTTGTTTTAATTTTACGACACATTATATGTCTGGGGCCTCATGGGGATTATTTACCATTAGGGTCACTGCATCCAGCAGCAGTTTTGGGGGACGCCGTTCTCTAATATTAGGAGCAGATCATCCCACTTGCGGCCCTATTTTGGTTTTGCTTTACCATTTTAATTATGTTGGGAAAGCAAAACATTTTAAATTTGCGTATTTTTAAGTTTTACGTCGATATAAATCAATTTCGAGCAAAAAAAAAATGGTCGGTCGGTTGTTCTGTCCGGGAAATCTTGTACGCCCGATAACTTACGAAAGCTTTAAGATAGAGACTTGAAATTTGGCATACAGGTAGGTTACCAACAGTTCTCGCTGGAGATCGAGGGGCTGACCGCGTCTGAAATTTGTACAAAAGAGTTCCTTTTTTGCAAAGAGTTCCTCCTGTGTTCCTTAAGAGTTCCTCGGTAATTTTTGGCAAATAAGTCGTAGAAATTACCGCTGTGCAAGCACTACTGCCAATAAGGCACCCTAAAAAAAAAGTTTTTCCCTGGCGGTTTCAACTTGGCGGCGCCACTACAAAAAAAGAAGTTGGCGCCCAAAAAACTACCTTCATAAAAAAAGCTTTGTCCCTGACGGTTACTACCAAACTTAGAGCGCCCCTTCAGATAAAAAATGGCGGCGCCCCCGATTTACCTTCACGAGAAAAAATGGGCAAATGGGGAAAATGCATTTTTTTTACAAAAATTTGAAAAGTGCTATATAGGGGTTTTGAAGTTGCTGAAACTAAATCTTATAATAAAAACTCGTTTGGACTGTTAGGGGTGAGCCCGTCCTAGGATATGGATTAATAACTACGGTGCAAATATTGCGCTGCAGCGCCCATGGGTTACATTACATTACATTTGAGGGTCTAGTTAAATATTTGTGGAGGCTAATATGTTGTCATTTTGCAATATATTCGAGTTTTGCGCATTTTTTGGGGGGTAGGCTCGCTAATTACGCCTGTGCACGTCCATACTGCTGGCGTAATTGCATTATGTTGCACTAATTATTAAAATATAACCTAAAAACGTTTACATTTGCAGAACGTTGCGATTTTGAAATTTAAAATTACGCGCTATTTCGAAGTACCAACATTAATTTTAAAACCTCAAAATCCACTAAAAAAAGCTTACAAAATGGTTTCCTCGCCGCGGTTAAGTGTAATTAAATTACATTTAAGTTGAACTTTAAAAGCCAGTTATGGATATTTGTGAAAAAGATAAAGAAACCGGTACGTCTGATTGTGATAAAATAGTAGAAAATACGAATGAAAAGGGTGCTAAATGTGATAGTAGAAAACAAGATTTTGCCTCCTTGAAAAACGCTAGCGGAACAAAAATAGCTAATTTTTGTACAGAACTTGTTAAAGATATATTGGACCCTTCAAATAATGATTTAGGATCCCAAACTAACCTTAAAAGTAGTGATAATAACATTGATAAATGTGTTAATAAATCTGATAACGTAGCAGGTCAATCTCGAGAATCAAATTATGGTGGATGTTCTAAAAAGAAAGAAATCATAGTGGTGGATAAAGAAGTTAAGTTTGATAAAGAATTGATGGTCAATATCTTTAGAATGGACATGGATGCAATAAATGTCAAAACCGAGGTAGAAGCTAGTAGTATAGATTCTAAATCAGATACTGCAGTAGTTGACAAATCTGTAGGTGAAAAATCTGCACAGAGTAAATGTGATCTTAATATCAAAATTAATTCAAAAACCGAATCAATTTTTGATGACCCTCCTAAAGACAAATTTAGTGTAACTGCTATCCAGAATAAAATTGAGGTAAGTGAGTCACTTGTAGAATCTACAAGTAGAGATGAAAATGCAGAATTAAATTCCATTGTAACTGAATTGGAAGAGAAGAGCAACAATGAACCCAGTTCTTCTAAACAAGACGAAAAAAAGACTCCAATAAAAAAATCTAAATCTGGCAAAAATGAGGATGTTCCAGAGGATTTCTTTGACGATTTTCTTAATCATGAGTTTATGGATGGTTTGGATATAGTTGATGACGATGAATGGGAAGATACAGTAAATAATGAAGTTCCCAAATCAGATGAAGAAGCAGAACCACGAACTGTAGAACCAAAAATAGTAATACTTAAGTCCCATAAACCAGAGCGTACTCAACCAAAGAAAAGAATTGAACTAGGAGGTGATCCAGTTTTGAAATGTGAAAGGAGAGATCCGGAAAAAACGAAACGAGATATACAAATGAATAAAGCAAAATGTGCCAAGGCCAAGGAACGAAAGTTGCTGCAAGAACGTCTGGATTCTGGATTGGTACCACCTGGAATGGAAATGGAGGAAGAGGAAATAGAAGAAAATGAAGAAGAAGAAGCAGAATTTCATGATTTACGAGACGTTCTTAATAAAAAGGGCATTAAAAAATCACCGATACGCGAACCTGGTGAGGCAATAGTGGAGAAATTCCGTGGAAGACTTGAAAAACGTCGCCGCGAACGATCTTTTAGTCCCAGGGAAAAGCACGCTAAAATATCTCCTCCACATAGACGAAAACATGAGGGTGAAAGGGTGAGTCCACCAAGAATAAGGAAATTTCCAGAATTGTTAAAACCTTCTCTGCGGAGACGGTCGCCAATAACTTTCGATTCCAATGGAAAAATACGATCAGAATCTAAAAAAATCTTTAACGAGGAGTTCGATATAAAGCGGATAAGTCCCACTGAATTAAGACATAAAAGTCCACGCGACCTCAGAAAATGCAGTCCATTAAGAAAACCTAGTCCGACTGCCATCAAACAGCGACTTTCATCAGAAATACATAAATTAGAACAAACCCTTATGGAAATTAAAAAAAGAAATCAACAGGCTGATGAACTACCTCCTGGTGTAAGTCCGCCACATAAATTAAGCCCAGATAAGGAAGATGCTTCTAAGATAAAGTCAACTGCAATTGACCCATCTAAGTTCAAAAATAAAACAAGCCCACCTAAGAGAATAAGTCCATCAACTCCTTTCGATTCAAAAAACAGCCCACCCAGAATACGCGGTTCAAGAGAAATTGAATTAAGAAGGCAAAGTCCAGAATCTAGAAAACGGAGTCTAGAACCAAGGGCATCTAGAAGACGGAGTTTAGAGGTGAGAGAATCTAGAAGGCACAGTCCTGGCATAAGAGAGTCTAGAAGGCGCAGTCCACTTATAAGAGAATCAAGAAGGAGAAGTCCACCTATTAGGGAATCTAGAAGACGAAGTCCCTTAGACAGAAGAAGAAGTCCGAGTCGCAGAAGTCCGAGTAGGAGAAGCCCTAGTCGGAGAAGTCCTAGAAGACGATCGCGAAGCCGGGACAGACGTAGGGAGTTCAGTTACTCACCAGACAGAAGAAGAAACCGATCGAGATCACCAAGAAGAAAGGAAAAAACATTTTTAGAAGAGTTAGCCGAGAAATTGAATAAACCTCGTTCTAGCCAAACTCCGCTTGAAATACGCCTAGGGTTACCACCACCACCACCACCGCATCAGAACCAATTTCATAATAATTTCGCTTCGGGATCTATTCCCTTGTCTAGCCCAGTTGGGCTGCCTAACATCAATTTACCTCATATGAATTTGCAACCACCTATGAATTTGCCACTACCTATGAATTTGCCGAGCCCTATAAACATAGCTCCTTCTGGTCAAAACCGATTTCCACTTCCTAGTGGACACAACATGTTCCAGCCCCCCCTGCCACCACCAGGTCCATCTGTTGATTTTGATCAGCAGTTTTTTATTGGGCCGCAACCGGTGCCCCCTCCACCTGGGGGAGCGCAAACGATTCGTTCAGAATCGATTTCAAATCAGATCCCGTTGAACTTTTCTTCGATTCCATCTTTGCCAAATAACCCTCCAGCGGGGCCTTCTGCGCCGTCGAAGGAAGAAAAAGAAAAATCACAGAAAGTGGATAATACTACGATTATTAAAGAGGTAATAGTTATTTACGTTTCAAGTGAGTTATTACCCATATGAAAAATTGACCCACTAGGTCGGCCAGGGCTGAGTTGGTTAATTTTTAAGTGGGTAAGGGAGCGTTCAAGTATTACGTAACGCGCTAGGGGGCCTCGAAATCGTTACGCCGCGTTACATAGGGGGGGTGGGGGTCAAAAATGGCCAAATTTTGCCTTACGTAATACTTGAACATTACTACTAGGGGTAATATCACTTAAAATCACGTGTTTAGTTCAATGTTTTATCCAACGCCTGTTTATTCTGCTAAAAATATATTTTACAGCAGATATTTAACTCATTTAACAGCATATTTTGAAGTTTCTGTACAGATATGTTTTTAGTAGCTTTCATGGTAGCTTTTTAAGTCAGTTTACCTATTTAAATGGAGATTTTTAATGTGGCCTTAAATAAATATAATTTTAATAGAGGGGTAATTGTAAAAAAAATGTCTAAATTAAAATCTTAGATAAATAGATAAAAATACATGAAATCATAGATACTCGCATAGATATGATCATATGACATGTCCATAGGTACCTATGGACTTTTCAAAAATTGACAAGAAATCTCGCAAGAAATAGAAATAATTTATTCTTGTCAAGAGGTTTACAATCGTCACATACATAAATATCATAATATAGGGTGGTCTCAGCATCAGACACAAAATCCGGGAACTCATTGATAAAAATCAGGAATAGTAGGGGACCCAGGATTGACCCCTGGGGGCCCCATACCATATTGGCCTTGAATTGTTAAATAAAACTTGTTGTGATCTCCCTGAGAGATGAGAGCTAATTAATTTAATACTATTGGGACAAAAATTATAAAAGTGTAGTTTTCTTATTAAAATATCGTGAGACACGCAGTCAAAGGCCTTGGTTAAGGAATCACAATATGATTTTTCATGGTTCTAATGAGCTCAGAGTGGGGGATATGTTTTTTAGGGTCACTTGATCAGTTGTTGTTTTGTCTAGTTTGTGTGTTAGCGTGTTTTGGTGGTTGGTTGGTTTGGGCGAAAAGTACCAGAAACCCAAACAGCTAACCACCAAAACACTAGACAAAGTAACAACTGATCAAGTGACCCTAATGTTTTTTAATCGAAATCAAAATGTCTGGAGTCTTTAAATTCCTCCAGTCATCTTGATCAAAACAAAAAAATATATCCTACAGGGTATAAATAAATTGTAAGTCATTTTCGGTTAAACCAATTTTTTTTTTTTGTATTTAAAGAAACTTTAACTATGGTCTGTTTTTTTCAAGCAAGATAGTAAATTAAAAATCGCACAGTAAACATTTTTACAAGAAGTTTGAATAGTATATGTTTGTGTATAGAATATAGTTATGTTTTATAAAATAAACTACGCAGTATATTCGCACATCCAATATTCGAATCTGTTTTGAAAATATTCACTGTGCGATTTTTAATTTACTATCTTGCTTGAAAAAACAGACCATAGGTATTTATTCACTGAGTAACTACTCAAATTATATTTATACAAATAATTTTATGAGGAATTTAGGGTGAGATTAATTTTTAAGTAATTTTCGAGGTAATCTTGAAGGAAACCTCCTAAAAAAAAATCAGTTGTACATTTTGTTTTTTCAACAGTTTAATTTTATAAATAATATTTTTTTCTCTTTTTTTTTAGCTGTATGAGGATAAGAAGATTACTCTGTCTGATTTCCTGAGTATTTCCGCTAAAAAAGAAGGTTTGAAACTTTTAACTTTTTCATATGTGTATTTGGTCTAAATCAAAACTATACAATTTTAATTTAAACGAGGGTTAAATAACTATGGAAAGTCCGTGTAAAAATTTTCAGATGTTTTTAAAAATTCCAAAAAATCTTAAATTCTTGTCGAAAAAACTCAAAAAAAATTGTCGTCAAAACCCTCGGAAATTTTACAAAAATATTGAGCCGTTTAAGAAAGTCAGTATAGGAAAAATGGGGAGTATAAACCTTGTCATTTTTGTGGGGATCATAGTAAAATATGTGAAATTTTAAAATTTCATATCATATATGGATTAATATCAAGGATTTCAGGTGCCCTAGGTAACTCGAAACGTACTATACTGATGAGCACACCTGTTACACTGTTTTTTTACTTGACTATTTTTACAGTTGTTTTTATAGGCCAATTTCTTTCATAGTTTCATAGAGTGTGTGTAACAACTACTGTGTATAGTACTGTCTAATGTACAATGTACATGCCCTCCGTAGCATGGTACTTAAGAGAACTCGTACGCACCCTGGTTTAAAATTTCAACATTTCGGTTAGTCAATGTAGTTCCATCTACCGACTATACACACCACTATTTAACCATGCCCTAAGTGGTACTCGAACCCACAATTCCTAGCGCTGTCCACTACACACCTGGGCATAGTAAACAATTATAAGTTAAAACTCTTCCTTTAATATTTTCATTTAAATTGATAATTTAACTAAACTTTATGTTCTCAGCTGGATTATTCGACATCAAGGAAAAAATTAAAGGTAAGTTTTATGTATCCAGATTTTTTTTCTACAATTAATAAGTATTGTATTTATTTCATTTATTTATACTGAAGCACAAATATGATTTTTATTTAAATTTGAAAGATGGACTATTTCAGTGTTTATTTCTTTTAGGAGATAACATTTTTACGCAAGATGAAATAAGATGACTCTCGGATCAGGTCTTCATTCTGTTTTATCTCGGTTGAAATGTATACTTTTTATTCTCTTGTGAAATATGCGTACCGCTTTTACAAAATCCCGAAAGCAGCCTTAATCCCGTAACGAAATCCCGAAATATTGTCCCAAATCCCGAAAACTTGTGTACCTCATTATGCGAGAAATTAACCCGTTACGGTTAAAATTTTACTAACTGGCCGGAATGTTTGGAATCCAAGGTCGCCTATAGAACACACACAATATTTTACCCCTTCTCTTCCCCTTGCTCCAGCTTACAGGTGCCAGTTAGTAAAATGTAAACAGTATGTATACTTTAGTACTACCTTCTTTAAAATGACGAGTAAAAAACATGAAATTTTGCACTAACTGGACAAAAACGGATAAAGTTTGTCGTTTTAAACGGTTTGTGCAAGATTTTTTACCTGTCATTTTCAACAAGGTATAGTACTAGTCTCTTATGGGAATATCCACTGAATACGTCCGTTAAACTAACCCCCCAAAATAATAGCGAAAATTACAGCAAACGTTGGTTACCTAGTCTGTTTAGACGCGCCTTCCAAATATTTAGTCACGCCTGTAAGAAAACATCGCCAAATTTAAAACTAACGATCTACATTGTTTTTGTTGGTCGCCAGTTTCAATTATCGATACGACGTAATCTCGATTTTTTGACGATATCGTATTTTTACGTTTATTTTGATGATCCTGTTAAATATATCGATAATATTGTCGATCGATAAGACAAAATGTGGCTAATTTCAAATTTGGAGATATTTTTCTTATTCCAACACTCTGGAAATTTTAATTTTTGATACGGTAAAAGATTTAACGCATTTTATTATTTAGAATTATTATATTTTACAAATACTATATTATTGGCAATTAACAAATTGGATTTATTATTTTAAAGAAACGAACGTTTTTACGAAAAATAAAAACCTTTTCTTTTTTGGTTGTTTAATTTAAAGTAAATTGTAGTTTATTGCAAATTACATTTACTTGATAAACATTTATTTAGCTCTATATTGTCAAATATGTAATTATATTTTTTTCTATACATTATTTATTTTTATCATACATTTATATAAAATTAATACAAGAAAATGGGCCCACAGTTATATCCCGATGTCAAGGCGCCATCAAATTTATGGAAAACGAGAAGAAAATTATTGGAAAGCTTTGCGCGCCTCCTTGTGACGAAGCAGTGGCAAATAAACCAAAATACGCTACTTCTCCCTTACTTCGGAACCCGGTGATCAATCTACCCTTCACTTCTACTCCAAAAACGTTTGACCAGAAGAAGATGTTCAACACTTATATGGACAAAGTTCTTATCTCTGCTGGTATACATAATGTGATCGAAATCGACGATGAGGATGATGATGAAGATACCTATCTGGCCCCACCTCCTCCAATTATTTCAGGAACTTCAGCATCTTCTTCAAAACATATGCCACCACCTAAAGAAAAAAGTATAACAGCCACAGGGAGAAATATAAATAATCCCAACGAATATCGTTCGATCGTGAAATCGGATGGTCGCGTGAAAATACCCGAAAATCGCCTGATGAAGATGACACAAACAGACCTTGCTAGGTGTTATGAATGTGAAAGTAGGAAAAAGAAACGGTTTTCTCAAGCGGGTACACAGTGCGGGGAAAGTGTTAGATTTAATATTGCTACACAGTATAGTGAGGAAGATTTCGCGCCGAAAAAACCGTTCCAGTCTCTAGCGTCTCTGACCCCAGCCCAGCTTTTAGGCAAGAAGAATGAGGAAGAGCCCCGTACAAATTTGAACCGGTTTTTGAGCAATAGGCCAGAACCATTTATCTCTCCCTTCGGGGGGGCTCAGAGGAACGAAATGCCGGTTGCTGGAAATGCCTTCAATTCGCCTTTCATGAACAACGCGCCCTACATAGCTCCCTTCAACATACCGCCCCCCAATGAAGGAACTCCTGGATTGTTGCCACTACCCTTAAGGAATTTGCAGCAAGCAAGAACTAATGCCTTTCAGCAACAGTTTAATCCTAACCAGAATTTTAACAATAGATTTTAAGCACTGGCATAAACATTTTATTTTAGCATTTAGTTATATTAATCACCTATAGATATATAGTTCTTTATTGTGGAATTAGAATTATCAGTTATCATACATTAGACCTAATGTATATTGTAATTTACTCGTTTTAATAAATTTATTTAGTGGGATATTCTTTATTTCAACGTCGTTGTAATTGCAAAAGGTTATAAAAAACAGCACAGTTCTGCTGTACCTTAAAAACTTGCCATTCTCTATTTTACGATTCCGATTATCGTAATGCATGTATATATATCGAGGGGTAAACCGCAGACGAATTTAGGTGTACAAATTGGAGGAAATATTTGAAGGTCACGAGGAAATCTTTGAAGATTTCCTCCTAAAGGTGTACAAAATTTTGTCAGCGGTTTGACCCTCGATATATATTGACTTTAATTGCAATCTTGGCTGTGATTTTTATAATAACACCACCAAAGCCAGAGTATGCGATAAAACACCAGTGACCCAAATGTCTCTAGTATTTTTGAATGCTATATGTCACAAAATACATATTTACATATTATATAATATTTGAAATAGGCATATAAAAAAAATCATAAAAACTTGTATGTATATCAGTGTATATTATATATAATTTATTTTATCGTAATTAAATTCATATTTGGACCTATTGCACTATCAACGACGATATAGCTACTAAAAACTATTATAAATTTAGTTCCCGATATTGATATTAAACAGTAATTTCCATTTTAGAATACCTATAAGGTCTTTGATACTGATAATAAGTAATAATAAATTTTATGATATATCATAAGATCAGTTTTTATGATATAAAATTGATCAATAGAGAGCTTACACAGATAATCTATCGATTTAGTATACACTTGAAAGTATAGTTTGTATCCCCGGCACACCTTTTACTCGGTTGAATAATTCGGCGAAAATAACAAGTCGCGACTTCATTCGCGATTAGGACGCCTGGGCATGGCAAAACAATGGATCCCGAGTTCATCGGAGAGTAGGGCAGCTTGCCACAAGAGGATAAAATTTTTACTTTGAAGTGTATTCTAAACGGGTGATTAATCTGTATATTAATTGTATTGTCTGAAATTTTATTAATAATGGCTAGGGGAAACCTTTTATATTTTCAGTTTTCAGTGACAGTTGTCAATTCAATTATTAACATTAATCGGAATAAATTCAGTTATGACTCATCAACGTTGAAAAGAAACACAGAAACATAGGCTTACGGAATAATTTTGCCGAATTATGAGGGAAATTTTTATAAAGGTCACTAAATCGAAACATTTGACGACTAATTTGTTACACACAACAATATTGAATATACATATTAACTATAAATATGTAAATATATCGGTGTTTTTCGAAGAAAATAAAAATGTAAATATTTAAAACCTCGCGTCAACGATAGAATCGACGCGGCGCCTATGCGAGCACTGGAAATTCGCCGATGACTGATTATTAACTCAGATAATCGAATTGGGGTGTGTAATAAGGTGGTAGGGTTTTAAGTCATCTTGATGATGCCATTATTAGATTTGACTCGGCCGTGAAAATGTAACTGATTTTTTTTATGTACTTTGGACCTATAAACCAAATATTTTTTCGTGCAATTATTTACATCTTGAGTTTTGACTAAAAATCACTAATTTTGGTAAATTTTAAAGTTAAAAATTCAGATAGTTTTTAGTTACAAGAGCGCATTTTATTTTATATAAAAACATAAAATAACCTTTGATGTCTTTGTTTTTTTTACATTTAAAACAAATAGTGCTAATTTGAAGCCACCTTTCCAAATAAAAGGCCATTTTTTATCTTTCTTATTTATTATGTTTACGTACTCACAATATTTAAAATCGCTTAAACGCTTTTTGTTTGAGTTGATTTGAAAGATTAGTAATTTAAGATTATACCTTGTTTCAAAATCTACAGAAATATACGTTTTTCTATCCTAAAGCTAAATAACATTTTCCCTTGATTTCGGTCTTAAATTGTTAAAAAAAGACAAGAATCCATTAATTTTTCCCAAGGTAAGTTGTTTTGAAAGGAGTTGTTCATCAGGTAAGTTTTAAATATTTTTTATATATACTTACCTTGCATCATTTTTAGCAAAATATCACTTTTGTGTAGTCCACTGTTTCACATTTAATCGTCACATTTTATAGGTAAGCTATAATGAAAATTTGTTAATAAATTATTTATACAATTGTATAACTTTAACCGTATTAAATTTAAGCTAGATACCAATGCAGTGTCGGACTGGACAACCCGAGGCCCGTGAGATATGTAACCCCCCCCCCTAAGTAAAAAACAAATAGGTCATCACCTCACAAAAAAAAGCTTTACCCTTAGTGAAAAATTTTGATGACTAAAAAAAAACTTTACCCCTGGTGGTGAAAAATTTTGATGACTAAAATCTCTTCTGAAGAGAGGGCTCCCAAAACGGGAGACCAGTCCGACACTACCAATGTAATAAATAACATTTAATTTTTATCTATACAGGGTGTATTTGAAATAGCGTCGGAAATTTTAACAGATGATTCTACATCATGAAATATGACAAAAAGTTCCTATAAACATATATCTAAAAATGCCTCATAAGGGAGCTACGCCCCTTTGAAAGAAGCTAAAAAAATCGGTTTTTATTTAATAACTCAGGAACCCTTTGAGATATATCAACGAGGTTTTGCAAGTCAACTAATCCTACCAAGGCCCGTTTTTATGTGTCATTTTCACGTACTTATTTAAACCAGGGGTGTGCGAAACGGGGGGGCCTTATCAGTTTTTTGTCCCAAACTTTTTTCTGTGTAATTTTTTTGCAATTTTATTTTTGAAATATGATTCCTCAGGTCAAAATACATAAATAAGGTACTCTTGTTGTAATACTGTAGGATTAACCGTTTTCGAGAAAAGTTCATTTGAAGGTGAAATTTCACGGTTCGAGGACCAAAAATTAAATACTAAAATGTCGAAAACCAAAATTTTAATGATGCATTGTTATTCTACATCAAAAACTAAGAAAAAAAGTTTCCATACATGTAGGTCGAAAAAACACTTTTAAAGCTACCATAGCCCTTTAAAAATGGTGCATATTTAGGAGACCATAGCTCCATTAGGATTCATTTTTGGAAGTACCTGTATATGAGGTTTTTTTCTTAGTTTTTAATGTACATTTGCCCAGCATCATTGAAATTTTGGTTTTCAACATTTTAGTATTTAATTTTTCGTCCTCGAACCGTGGAATTTCACCTTCAAATAAATTTTTCTCGAAAACGGTTAATATTTTGACCTGAGGAATCATATTTCAAAAATAAAATTGCAAAAAAGTTACATAGATAAAAGTTTGGGACAAAAAACTGATAAGACCCCCCCGTTTCGCACACCCCTGGTTGAAATAAGTACATGGAAATAACACATTAAAACGGGCCTTGGTAGGATTAGTTGACGTGCAAAACCTCGTTGATATATCTCAAAGGGTTCCTGAGTTATTAAATAAAAACCGATTTTTTTAGCCACTTTCAAAGGGGCGTAGCTCCCTTATGACGCATTTTTAGACATATGTTTATAGAAACTTTTTGTCATATTTTATGATGTAGAATCATCTGTTAAAATTTCCGACGCTATTTCAAATACACCGTGTAGATACGTTTATTAGGGTACCCTAATATACGTATACCCGAATATAAAATTAAGATTTCTTTAATTTAAAGGGATAGGATTTTATTTCAGGACACCATGTGTTTATTAAGATAGAATAAAATAATAAAATAAAATGATACAATTTTTTTTTCTTCTGACTTTTTGAGGCAAATATTTTTTACAGTTGCAGATGTAAACATTTACATATAAGGGGTTACATGCCCTTTAAAGAGTAAAAAAAGCACATTTTTTATTTTTTTAAGAAAAATAAAAATTTATTTTGGACTATTCACAGTTTTGGCGAATGTAAATACAAATAATATCTTGTGGTATGGAAGAAATAAAAAGAAAATGATATATCATATATTTTAATAATTTAATAATAATAAAAACAAAAACATTTTGAAAAGTTATTTGTACAATGTCCAGAAATTATAAGAATTATGATTCTAGCCTAAATATCATTTCAAAAACAATTTTTTTAAATACCAGGGCATTAAGTCGTTAAAATCAAAGAATTTTGTACAATGTACATACATGTATAAAATAGCGGGGTGGAATTTTGAAAATTAATAAGGTTAACCCGTAAAGTGTGACCTACGAGAAAGTATGATTGCTTCAAAACTCCATTGACATGTGATTTTGTGTGATATTTTATAAATCTTTTTAGGCAGTTTGAGAAAGAGCTATAAACCATAAGTAAAGTAGTAAGGGCATATCCACAGGCTCGCATAACAACCTAGTACATAACAATGCGATGTCGTGATTGGCCTAATGCGCCGCCATGTATCTTGTAAGCCAATTACGGCATCGCATTCTTATGTTCTTATGCAAGCTTCTGGATAGGCCTTAAAGTATCCACAGGCTCGCATAAGAACGTAATATATATTGCGATGCCGTGAAGGGCTTGATGTGCCGCCATGTATCTTGTAAGCCAATCACGGTACCGCATTCTTATGCAAGCTTTTAGATAGACCTTAACACTGACTACGTTTACACGACACACTAACACCGTAGTTATAACTACGGTATTTCTTAATGCCGATTAAATCCAGTGTTTACACGTAACGCCGGATTTAATAACTCCGTACGTAAGTTCGCCACGATAACATCGCCAGCATTTAGAAAAAAAAACTACAATACACATTTGACAAGCCTACAGGGTTATTTAAGTTTTTCTCAGGTTGTAATAACGGTATTTACTAATACCGGCGGTTTAAGGCATATCCACAGCCTCGCATAACACGCATAGTACATAAGAATGCGTGTTATGCGAGGCTGTGGATATGCCCTTACACACGAGTTTTTGCCATCTAAATCCCGAATAGTAAATCTAGTACGGCTGTTCAAGGATATTGGATTTAGTAACCTAATTTATAAATACCGAAAAGAAAGTGCAGTGCATTTACACGCGTCCTACTACGGTATTTAAGTGATGTGTAAAAGCAGTCATTTACTTTAAAGATGATAATTTAAAAGGAGTAAACATACCCCGGTAGGCCACACTTTAACGTTTTTCAAAAACCTTTTCAAGAAAATTTATGGACAAGTCATTTTTTATTTTAGCTATAAATCTTAAAATTTTGTGTATTTTTTTTTAATAAAATTTTTGCTTGTGAAATGTAAAAAAAAAAAATAATATTTTATCTTAGAAAATGCACAATTAAATTAAAAAATTACCTGTTTGAGGAATTTCCTAAAAAAAAATTGTTTCGAATTACCGAATTTATTTTGAAAATCCTTCTTGTATATCAAGTTATTACTATATTTACGAATTATCTTTTAGGTACTAGTCAATTATCTCTTAGTTTTTTATCTAATATTATTTATCTTGAAATGTTTCAACTGAGCTTAAGACCGTACAAGCTCTCAGTCTGGTAGATCTGGCCCTTCAGTGCATGCGCAAAGAGTAAGTAAAAAAAAGAGGCCTCCAATAATCCCAGTCGGGTTATTTTACTCCAAAATGCAAGATTTAACTACCAGTAATAGTCACATATAGGGCAGTCGGGCCGGTTGTGGGACCTTAAAATGGAGCTTTAATACGATTTGTCTTTATTGAACATGTTTTAAAACAGTTGATATAAATTAGAACAGGACAATTTAATTTTCTATAAAGATAAAAAATAATGCATATTTCACCACTTGTGGCCACATATTCCCCAGCCATACTACTGCGCCACCTACAAATCAATATACCAAATGTAATATTGTACATTGTAGGCGAGATATTTAATCTATATAGATTAAATATCTATATGAAATAAACCGCAATTCTTAATAAAAAAATAAAAATAGGAGTGGCCAGACCTGGAGAGGCGACATAAAACGGCACGACTGCCCTATGAACAAAGAGTAAGGTAAGAAAATGAGGCCAAGCATATTGAATAATCTCAATAGTTAATTACAACAAAAATTATTTAACCATCAATATAGGGTGTTTAGGGACGTATTAAAAGGTTGTGTTCTACAGGTCAAAATAAAAGTTCCTAAAACAAGGGTCCGGAAATGCTTTCTATCCGAGATACAGGAAAGTTTGTTTTCGAGAAAAATAATATTTTCTTCTGATTTCAAATCTGTCCTCAAACGGATTTAGGGTGACAAATGAAACAAGATTTTAAAAACTTAATTTTTTATTGATTTTGCATACTAAAACTAGACTATGTATAAGAAATGTATGGTGGATAGCGTACAGAGTACAAATATGTCCGCCTATTTTATTTTTCAATGGTAATGATCCACTTTTGGTCGCAGATTTCTTTATTTTTTTAGTTCACTCCACACTGTGTATTTGAAATAAGGTCCGAAATTTTAAGGGGTGATTCTAAATCATAAAATATGACAAAAAGTTCCTATAAACATATGTCTAAAAATGCGTCGTAAGGGAGCTAAGCCCCTTTGAAAGTGGCTAAAAAATTCGGTGTTTTTATTTAATAACTCGGGTACCCTTTGAGATATAGCAACGAGGTTTTGCACGTGAACTAATGTTAATAAGGCCCATCTTCGTATGTTATTTTCATGTACTGTTTTTTATCGGGGATGTGCGAAACGGGAGGGCCTTATCAGTTTTTGTCTTGAACTTTTTTCTGTGTAACATTTTTGTAATTTTATTTTTGGAATATGATTCATCAGGTCAAAATACATAAAAAAGGTACTCTTGTTATAATACTGTAGGACTAACCGTTTTTTCGAGAAGATAAAATCAATTCCAAGGGAGATATGGTAACCATTTTTTACCATTTTTAAAGGCCCATAGTATAACATGGCTACTGGTAGCTTTAAAAACGATTTTTCGACCTACATGTATAGACATTCTTTCTTAGGTTTTGATATAGAATAACGCTGCATCATTTAAATTTAGGTTATCAACATTTTAGTATTTAATTTTTTGTCCTCAAACCGTGAAATTTCACCTCCAGATGAATTTTTCTCGAAAACGGTTAATCCTAAAGTATTACAAGAGTACCTTTTTTATGTATTTGGACCTTAGGAATCATATTCCAAAAATAGAATTACAATAAAGTTACAAAGAAATAGTTTGGGACAAAAAACCGATAAGGCCCCCACGTTAAGCACACCCCTGGTTAAATAACATACGAAGATGGGACTTATTAAGATTAGTTCACGTGCAAAACCTCGTTGCTATATCTCAAAGGGTTTTTAAGTTATTAAATAAAAAACGAATTTTTTAGCCACTTTCAAAGGGGCTTAGCTCCCTTAAGACGCATTTTTATACATATGTTTATAGGAACTTTTTGTCGTATTTTATGATGTAGAATCACCCGTTAAAATTTCGGACGCTATTCAAATACACCGTGTATAGCCGAACTGGGGTCACTCCATCCAACCCTGGTTTTTTGAGACCCGCAGACATCAGGGCTGAAAGTAACAGACAACTGAAATTGGAGGTGATCAAATTTTTCGTAAAATTAACTTTTTTTCGTCATTTAACTTTCCTTACTCTTTGCCATAAGCATGAAAATCTTTTCACCAAAATGCGGAAGCTAAAATCCGTGTTTTAGAATAAAAATAAGTTAAAAATTTCAAATGTGTACTTCTAAAAAACTGGTATACAGAAATTTTAATGTTTACTAGCAGAACCTGCGATACATTTTAAACTTCCACATTTTGTTGAAAAAATTGTACATGAAATTATACTCGCGGAAAAAGCTCATTACAATACTCGTGCGTTGTAAGGCCTTTTCTCCACTCATATTACAGAATATTGGGTTATTTTTTACGGAATTGTGATAAAGCGCGGCGCTGGAAGAAGACTGGATAATAAATTTAATAAAAAAAAACTCTGAGCAAGTCCCATCTCCTTCTACCAAACTATATTTCGTACAGTCTACATCTTATATGATCCTTGAATAGTAATTTGACCTGGGCTAGTAGATTTATTTTAATTAATTTCAGCCTTAAATAAAATATTTTTAAGTTTTATTTTAGTTAAAAGAGTGCACTGTACACCAAGAAAAAGGTATTTTTATTATAATCAGTTCTGTGACAGGCTGTATTATTTTTGCAAGCATAAAAAACTTCTTTAGGTGATTTTTCCTTGTTCCTGTGTTTCTGGAATTTTAATTTTTATAGGAAATGCCCAATGGTCTATAAGTACGTAACACATTACACACAATATTTTTTTTTCGAATTACGATCTTGCTTTTTATCCGTAGAAATTTATTTACTCATATGTGTATTTGTACGCCATCTACAGAGGTGGCTCATGTTACTGATAAGCGCCAGAGGCGCGAAACTGCATTCGAAAAATAAAAATTTATATCATGAATATCATTACATTTTAAATCAATTTTGTATGATCAAGTCGCACTCTACAACGCCTCTATTTTATCACAGTTGCGTAAAAAAAATAAATGCAATAACTTTTTCTTACTCGTGCGCCACTGCGGCCAATCTATGATGGGTGGTAATTTCGTGTGAACCAAAGCAACCCGTTATACACATTTGAAGTAGGCCTCTCTCTCCAACACCATGAAAGGGAAAGAAAGAGAGAGACCATCTTTATAGATGTACATCGGGTTGTTGCTTCACTTTCGCCTCACGTGGATACGTTTATTAATTCAGTCTCAAATTCACTTTCACAAACATTGATAACACAATATTTAGTTCAGCTGGCAGAGATTATTTTTTAGGTTCCTAGGCGTCACATAAACGCAGAAGGATGATCTATATACAAGTATACAAGAATCGCGGGAGAAAATTTCTTATTTCTCCGATCGCCGGTCTCGGCTCATTTTTAGTGACATTTGGTGTGAACATCTGGCAACCCTTTTTTTAACAGCACAAGTCTAGCTGGGACCTTTATTTTTATGAGGAGTCCGAACCTCGGACATTCACATGAAACTATCGCATAACATAGCTTCATTTGAATCGGTTCTTACTAAAACGCCCGAAGTAATTTGGATTTTCCTTTAACTTGAGGTGTCTTAGTAATACCGATTCATTTACCCCCACTGGCTGCCTTGACTTTTCGGGTTGCTAAGCTCTCTATCTAGACCTTTAACCAAGCGGTGTGTGCGTCAGACTGCTCCTTTACTGCCTACCATGGCAATAAAGTCCAGTCTAAATTTCCAGTAAATATGGGCATTGTAATATTTGTTTGGCCCACTTCATAAAAGTTTAAGAGATCAAGTGTCGCTGCCTCTGTAAAATCTAAGCCTTCTTTCCGCTAGTTGCAAAAACGTTTAGAGATGATCTCTCAAATGTCCATAGAAATGAACCGTGACGCAAGATTCGCGGGAGATAAAATAAATTATATTTCTCCGATCACTGATAAGCTTTTTCGTCTCGGTTCATGGGTTAACTAGGTGCGTCACGACATACAGAAAGGATTGAAAAATACCGATCACTGCAAAGTAGGAGGCATGGATTACGGTCGCCATAGATAATAAATAGTAACATTCCCTCGGTATACGTGCCTTAAATGGTGCACCTGATTCCACAAATGTTAGGCATATTCTGATTTGCAGATAGTCCTATTTTCTGGTTTGAGCTTTTAGTGTTAATTCTAATGTCAAACACATTTGGTGCGCTGAATACAAACCTATTTTAGGCCATGTTAAAAATGGATCCATATTAGCCAGAATTACTAGACATATCTGCAGATATATCTAGTATTTGTGATTGATATATGAAAACCATATATTTTGTAAGGCTATAATTTTTGCAAATTAGTATCGTCTCTGTTTACTATATCCTGAATGATTTTTAGAATCAATGGCACAAAAGCATCAAGTTAAAAAATCAATAACGCTGTTTTACGAACGTTTAAGGCAGAGGTTTCGAATTTGGTAAAACATTAATAGATTAGATTAAAGTTAAAAAAAATACATCTTTTACAATTGTGCATAAAACATAATTGTCGAATTTGTTAAAACATACAGGGTGGCCCACAAGTCACTTTACCATTTAAAAATTGAATTACCTTTTTGTTTGTCAATTTTTTTATTTATTTCTTTTACAATATAGAGTACAGAAAATGGATTTTTTTTGAACTATGTATGAAAAACCATGTCTTTTATATGTCGTCCATTTTTCGTTTTGCAAGCACGGGCTCTTTTCACGAAATTTTCCATGACGGCTCTCAACATGTATGGCTCCAGCTAGGGTCATGGATCAACGTGAATTGCACCCCCTTAAGGACACGGTTTAGTGCGGTGTAACATTCCAAATGGTAATCGGACCTTACTTCTGTTAGGAAAATGGCAATCAATTACGGCGACCGATATCGCGCGCAATACTGGAAAATTTTGTGCACCCTGCAGTGGAAGACATGCAGATACATGGTAGCAGCAAGATGGGGCAACTGCCCATGCGGCCAGAGCGACAATGCTGCTTTAAAGGCAGATTTTCAAAGAGCGAATAATTTCGCGAAATTCGGATTTTCATTTTCCTCCAAGATCGCCCGATTCGACAGCACCGGGCTTTTTTCTTTAGGGCTACCTGAAAGATCGGGTGTATGCCAACAAGCCCAGGACTATTCAACAGCTTAAGCCAGACATGTTAGGAGCCGTCATGGAAAATGTCGTGAAAAGAGCCCGTGCTCGCAAAGCGGAAAATGGACGTCATTTAAAAGACAGATTATTCATACATAGTTCAAAAAAAAAAAATCCCATAAAAAAATTGACAAACAAAAAAGTTATTCAATTTTTAAATGGTAAAGTGACTTAGGGGCCACCCTGCCCTAGTAATATCACACATCAAAATAACTATCACAAAATTTTCAATTTAAATTAAACTAAATCGGCAAGTAATAAAAATCAGTCATACATTGCCGACCCTAGGTCCTGACCTGTATTTTAGGTACGTTTTTAAATTATAATTTTTTATTTATTACTTCTCTGATTGCGCCCAATGTATAAACAAAGTACTACTACACCATAATAAAAATTACAAATATATACATCAAATATCAAGTTTTAAAACCATAGGTACAGCAGTTTTGTATTATACAGGTACATACATGTCCCACACGCCTTTAATAAGATTGCTTTTACATACTTCCACTTACATGATGTGGGCTATCTTAAGCCAAAACCAAGCTCTGTTTACAAGCAATTACATTACTAGTCAACTCCTTTAATAACAAAAAAAAGTGAATCTCTGCCTATTTTTAAAAGGTTTTAGTTAATTTCTGTGAAGATAAAGCCCATTTTATAAAATAATTCATTCTTTATGGACCAAGTGTAACCGGACTTTGTCTACCAAATTCGAAGATTCTATATGTAATCATTCAAAAATATTTTGAAATATTAATATTTATATCACCACGCCTACTTTATAGATCTAGATCTATGTCGACCAATCCACATCCCTACTTCCACGGTGGTCACTATTTTTCACACCTCCCTGCAATCTCAATGTATCACAACGGGGCTTTGCTGAACGCACACCCCAACCATTGGACTCCCGTCGTCCCGGTCCGTCTTATTGGTTTGGGGCCCGTTCAACGCTTGATTGTGTTTGTTGATCGGCGTGTTTTCCAACATGGACACTGGATATGGTGCGTAGGGCAGTGAACTGGGTCCGTGGTTCATTATCTGCGGAGGAGGGGGCGCCACAGCGGTAGGCTGGTAACGTGGTCGGTGCGGATGTCGAGACGGCGACGGGTCGCAGTCCATTGCAGTGAAGCTGGCCGGCTGGTAACCGTGGTTTGGTATCTCCCGAGGTCTACTAATTAAATTTAACCCTGGAAAGAGAAATGGTTGACAAGACGGTGTTAAATTAACACCAGGGCATAGTTGAAATAGAGTTTCCCTAGAGGCTTTTACTAGTTCCTTCTTGCTACAACTCTAACGAAAATTATCCAAGTGCTACAGGGTTACTCAGAAATAGGGTCAGTAATTTTAAGAGGTGTTTTTACAAAGGAAAAAGTCCAAACCCCTTAAAATTAATGACCCTAATTCTCAATAACCCTATATTACCATTATATTAATTTTACATTTAGAATTGTAACAATGTAATGGTTGTAGTAGGCTACTAGCCTTTTAACAATACTTTCTAGTTAACTCTGCATCATTTTAACCACTCTAAATAAGGCTATTAAAGGTAAAAAAAATCTTTGTTGCTTTATAAATTTTAAGGTAAGATGGCACAAAAAAAGCCATTTATATTTTTTAATTAATTAAATTGAATAAAGCCTAGACTAGCTCAATATTTTCCTTAAAATACAAAAAGTCCAATTTCTCTTGGTTGCCTTGTGAAATTCTAAATTTACAATCTAAATAAGCAAGTTATAAAATATTACTCATGCAAGCAGTTCTATTCTAATATCAATTATGCAGTATTAATACTAAATATTATTAAGTATTTAATACCTGTATTAAAAAGTCGTTGCGGTCCAATACCGCTATACTATGTTAGTCATCGGTGGTTCCCAGCAAAGTCTGCATATGGACAATAATACATTTATGTTAGTTTTCTGAGAAATTGGTATTGGGAAAAAGCTATTTACGCAAAAACTCGAAAAATAAGTAAAAAAATATCACTAGTGAAGTAGATTTGTATTCTAGCAAGGCGATCTTTCTGGTAAACTATACAGATTAAAAATATAAGTTTCAGATATAGCTATATTTTTTTGCACCCTAGTATCAAAATTGAATAAATTTATCAAGTGGCAGTACATAAGTGTCACCGAAAGCATATAAAATATGCGCTAGCACAGCAATTTACATGCAACATATAAGACAGTTATAATATCATGTCTGTCAAATGTTTTTATTGTTTTACGATTGACAGCTTTTGCATTATATTATCGTATCTAGCACAGCAATTTGCACGAAACATGTAAGACAGGAAGGTATAATATTGTGTTTGTCGAATGTCATTCAGTTTGTGACACTGTCTAATGAAGTTTGACAAAAATGCAAAAGCTGTCAATCGAAAAACAAAACAAAAATAAATAACATTTCTGCGGAATCATGTATGATATAAACGAACATTCGTTCATGTAAAAGGTCAATTAAACATCATCTGGATAATTTCTAGATCAGGGTGACCACATGTTTTGCAAATTAAGATTTCCTGATTTTTCCCTGATTTCCCTAATCAAAACTTTTCCTGATTTTAGTACACAAAAAAAAGTTTTTAAAACCAATATGCGCAATATATTTAAACAAGCTGTTTCGTTTTTTAGTTGGGGTTCTTTATTATTATTTTTTTTAATTAACTAAAAATGTGACAAGGGGTATTTTAAACGTGAGTAACATACATAATTGCTGTCCAGACTCAAACTTCACCCCAATTAAATGAAGTGGAAAAACGATGAGGTTCCATTTTTTAAAAAGTTGAGATAAACGAAATTTAAAGTTTCGCAACTACTGGTGAAATAGTTTTTAATGACATTTAGAGTTCTTTCTGAGCAATTTTCTCGATCAAAAATTCATTAGAACCCCATGTTGAATCCAGGCACGAATAAAAACATCTTGTATACCCAACATTTTTATTCATTTCAAAGATGTAAACATTCAAATTCAAATTTTCGACCGCAGTTTTTAGTGGAATCTCATTCTTTTGGATCTGCAAGGTTTTGTATGTTGCTTCTTTATGTTACAAGCTAACAGACTCAGCTAAAATGTCGATTTCGAAAAAAAGAAATGGAACCTCATCGTTCTTTTACTCGACCCTTTAAATATTAGTCAAAAACGTCAATGTAGTTTGTTGGTTACCCCAATACCAATAGAGGTCTACATATTAATAGAAATTCCTAAATACCAAAAGTCAGTGTTAAACTCTAATTTAAAATTTGTATTCAAGGACCTGAATAAGTTTTTCTAAAGGTTTTAATACATTTTTTGATACTATAGGATCAAAAAACTATCAGAGATGTTAGAGGCTGTTTGAAAAATAATTTGATGATGCTTTTTAGAAAACAAATATGGATTTAGATCAAAACTCTTTAGAATTACTTATTTCGATCTCTTGTTTAGAACTGCTGCCCAGGTAGAAAAATAACATGACATTCACGTGAAAGTCACGTGAATATGTGACATGTGATGTTAAGATTGTAGTCTCATTTAACAAGAATGTAGCATGGTGGGGATGTCCTAAGTCCGCCCCTAATAACATCACACAATGACATCCCGAAAATAACGTGTTTGTGACATCATAAATCCACATTCCTGTTATATCTAATATCTTATGGATGTCGTTACTGGTACTTTAATATTTAAATAATATTCTAGCTTTTTCTAAATTAAAACCATTAAAAACGCTATAACCCTATAAAAAAATCGGATTTAAAATCAATCAGTAATTAAAACAATCACAGATTGAAACAGATAGATTCTAAATACGAAATTGCAGATTAAGCGGAGAATACATATATTCCTTTAATCCGTGTCCGTGGTCTTGAGAAGCCCGGCAGAGCCCCCTATCCATTGGAAATCGTATAATGTGTATACAATTTCCTTATAATAATTTACTCTATCAACATCATCTTATATCGATTTTTTTGCTTCCAACGTCGGTAAGAAGCAAAATAACATGACATTCACGTGAAAGCCACGTTAATATGTGACATGCGATATATTCACAGCGTTGCTAAATATTTGTTATTAAATAACATGGTTTCACGTCTCACGTGTTACGTTGCAAATGTGATGTTAAATACATGTTATTTTTCAATATTATGTGATGTTATGATTTAGTTTAAAAATACACCCAAAAGTGATGTTAATTTCTTGTAATATCCCAGGTAGCAAGGGATGTTATATTACAAGAAATTAACATCACTTTTGGGTGTATTTTTAAACTAAATCATAACATCACATAATATTGAAAAATAACATCTATTTAACATCACATTTGCAACGTAACACGTGTGACGTGACAAACATGTTATTTAATAACAAATAATTAACAACGCTGTGAATATATCGCATGTCACATATTAACGTGGCTTTCACGTGAATGTCATGTTATTTTGCTTCTCACCGACGTTCGAAGCAAAAAAATCGATATAAGATGATGTTGATAGAGTAAATTATTATAAGGAAATTGTATACACATTATACGATTTCCAATGGATAGGGGGCTCTGCCGGGCTTCTCAAGACCACGGACACGGATTAAAGGAATATATTCTTCGCTTAACCTGCAATTTCGTATTTAGAATCTATCTGTTTCAATCTGTGATTGTTTCAATTACTGATTGATTTTAAATCCGATTTTTTTATAGAGTTATAGCGTTTTTAATGGTTTTAATTTAGAAAAAGCTAATATCCTAGGATATTATTTAAATATTAAAGTAACAGTAACGGCATCCATAAGATATTAGATAGAGCAGGAATGTGGATTTATGATGTCACAAACACGTTATTTTCGGGATGTCATTGTGTGATGTTATTAGGGGCGGACTTAGGACATCCCCACCATGCTACATTCTTGTTAAATGAGACTACAATCTTAACATCACATGTCACATATTAACGTGGCTTTCACGTGAATGTCATGTTATTTTGCTACCTGGGATAACATCCCTTGCTACCTGGGTGTACATACAATACAAACAATTAATTCAATTCTATATGTTATTTTGAAATGTTGACTACATTTACACAATAAACAACTACCATAGTTATAAATGCGGCATTCAAGAGAAGAAATACTAGATCTAGTCAGAAGAACTTACAAATGAATAAGGTAATATATCTTTATCTATGGTCCGTTTTTTTAAGCAAGGTAGTAAATTAAAAATCGCACAGTAAACATTTTTACAACATGTTTGAATAGGATATGTTCATGTACAGAATATAGTTGTGTTTTATAAAATAAACTACGCAGTATATTCTCACATCCAATGTTCGAATCTTTTTTGAAAATATTCACTGTGTGATTTTTAATTTACTATCTTGCTTGAAAAAACAGACTATAGTTGACAGACAGTAGACAGAGAGTACAACGCGCGCTTACCGCAATTCTCGTTTATACCGCTTTCATGTAATATACCTCAATCTAGGGTGCTTTCTTCCACTCCTTTCCTCATCCAGCATTAGCACAATGGATCAGTAAGTCTAGCTAGTCTAGCAAATGTCACACCGCACCTTAGTTTTTCGCTTACTACATACAAATAAACGGATCGAAAAAAGTTAAGGATATTGTTAAGAATGGTGCTGAAAAAAATCATAAAATGTCCATATTATCTAATTTCTAAAAGACAAATAAACTAAATCAATTCAAAAATATTTATATTCGGGATTTAACAATATGTTTTTCTTAGTATAACAAAAGATAAATTATTTTTGAAAACTGAAAATTAAATAATAGCAAATAATATTAGTAGTAATAGCAAGTAAAATTCTACATCTGTTGACTATAACCGCTTCAACTCGCCGATGCATACTTAAAATTAAGCGATTTAACTGATCTAGGTCCAAAACATCCTATAAATTAGGAAGAACTTACTAGTTTCCTTACGTCATGAAAATGTGTTTGACGGTTAATTACTGCTTTACCAAGCATGTCCCAGACAGTTAAACAAGAAATTGAGACAGCGGCAGGCCATTTTTTGTTTTTTCGATTATTTTTTCTCAGAGAAACCAAAATATCCTCAACTTTTTTCGATCAATTTAGCTTTCCATACACACACACCGCATTAATAAATACGGTAGTTAGATCTTGTGTAAACATAGTCATTGATACTGTAATTATTCCACCAATACTACGACAAATTTACAGACAAAACTACTAACTTACCATGTTGACTGCTGTTATGATTGTTGAGTGCCATATCTAAGCATACCACGGCCGGGCTGCTGCTATTCGAGCTGTTCACCTGGGTGTTGGTGCTCTCGTCGGTCGTCCGCTTAAAAAACGTGTGTTGCAGCGCATAGTACGGGGTGATGCGGGTTTTCGGGTCGTAGTCCAACATACGGAGGATCAAGTCTTTGAATTTCAGGTATTCGGGCGTAGAGTGGCCAGCTTCGCCGGCCCGCCGCCCGCCCGGGCCGCCCGTTTCGACGCCGAGAATATCGTGCAGTCGTCGGGTTCCAGGGGGTTTGTATTTTTTGCCTTCTTTCGTTTTTCGAAGTACGTACCTGCAAAAAATTGCAATATAATAATTAGTATCACTATAGTCCGTCCAATTATGCAAGATAGTAGTTTAACATTCCCGCCATTTTTAAGCTACATTGGTTAAAAACTCGTACCTTTTAACATATAAAATATTGTGACATTTTTTGTCTATGACAATGATTGACGGTCGTTAAAGCTAATAAAAGAAGAGAAAGTTACATACAAAAATGGCTTTACTTAATGTTGTTTTGTATGGTATTGAAAAAGGTACTTTTATGGTTTATTCTTCATACACTCACACTAAATTAGCATGTTCTACATATTGTACAAACGTAAATTATATTGAACACAAGGAAAACGTTAAATTTTTAGGTTACAATTACAACTTAAGGCCTATCCAGAGGCTCGTATAACAACCATTACAAGATACATAACGACACATCAAGCCAATTCTGGCATAGCATTCTTATGTACTGTGCTTGTTATGCGAGTCTTTGGATAGGCCCTTTCCAGGAAAATAGTACCGACATCTGTTAAATTTTTGATACACTACGATTTAATTTTGCTATTTATGCGCTCTGTGGTGTAAAACGGGCCGCGTCCCTTACTATCTTGCATAACTGGACGGAGTATAGCAATATGTCGTCGGCCAAAGGTTCTATTATTCTACTGTTTAATCTTTCCTAAAATTATTAACAATGTTATTAATATTATTGAATTTTTCTTGTTTTGTTTTCGTGGAGCATTGCTTTAGTTTTTATAAATTTTTTCTCTTGACCTCGCGCGAAACAGTAGCATTTACCAGATATAGGTCAACGCTCCGATCGTCAGTCAGTATTAAGTAGTCTCGGACAAAAATCACAAAAATCTAAGCTATGAACTTTCTATGATATATATATATATATAGTCAAACTGCTCTCACAAAATGCTATCGCGCGCTCACTAGAATCTAGTCAGAACAGCTTGCAAAGGAATAAGGTATTCTATCTTTATCTAGCGCTGGTCCTTAATTACAGTTTTTCGCTTAACCCTTAGTTTTACAATTAACTAACTACAAATTTTTCAAAAATGAGATTTTGATCAAATTTGCTACATAAACTAAACGCTAATAGATTTATTAAAAAAAAATTGCACTAAAACTTCAAAAAACAAAAAAATGTAAATATTTTAAGTCGCAAATTACCTGACACCATCATATGATTGTAAGCAGATATGGAAAGTGAAGAGGTGCGTCAAAAAAGAAAAAGGTGTAAAAAGACGGATGTCGATAAAAATAAATGGAGGAAAAAAAGTTAAAAATTGATCGGGAAAAGGGTCTTTCATTCCAAGAGAAGATGGAAAATGGATTTATTCCATTGATCCGGAAGCATCTTCTTAGAAAACGCTCTGGGAATCGAGTATTCTAATCAATGAAACTTACCTTCGATCACCTGGCAGTTTATCGAAAAACTTCCTGGTTTTATTAGCTGAATCTAGTAAATGCTTGGGTGGCATGCCGAGTACCTCCACAATCTTGTTCATCTGATCGATTTCGTTTGCTCCGCTGAACAGTGGCTCCCCCGTGTGCATTTCGACTAAAATACAGCCCAGCGACCACATGTCTATCGCCAGATCGTAGGCGACCCCGAGAAGGACTTCCGGAGATCGGTAGAATCTGGATTGAATGTATTGGTATATCTACAAATTAAAAAAACAAAATACCTTATTAAAACCATTTTGTTTTTCATATATCCAATCAGATTACCAAAAACTGGTCTGGAAAACCTTAGGTCAACGCTCCTATAGTCGGTCAGTAATTAGTATTCAATTGCTCTACAACACGTGCGGTTAAGGCGTGTTATTACTGTTCTTTTCCCACAAAATCACAAAAATCAAATCTATGAACTTTCTATGAATATATATATAGTCAAACTACTCTCACAAATGCTATCGCGTGGTCACTATGATAAAGATGTAGTTACAACATTCCAGAGAAGAAGATACTAGATCTAGTCAGAAGAGCTTGCAAAGGAATAAGGTAATGCATCTTTATCTAACGTTGGTCCTTAATTACACTTCATTTTTTTCGCATTTAACCTTCAGTTTTACACCTTAAATCAGCCTTATTCTTAAGAACACGCAAACTTGTCTGAAGTCACCCACACCGTCCGAAGTCACCCCAGTTGACGGTACTTGGATAATTTATTGGATTTTTAGTCATATAATTTATTTGTTCAACTCAACTACGATTCCCAAGTGCAGAAACGCAGTTGACTTTAGAGTCACTAGATCTAGGTCTTAAGTTAGCAAAACGTCTTTCTAAATTAAAACCTAGATCTAGTGTCTCTAGTTTACTTACCCTCTGTCCTAGCTGACACGAACTGCCAAAATCGACAATCTTGATCGCAGATCGCTTGGGATTACACAGCAAAATGTTTTCTGGCTTCAAATCGCAATGGATGATATTCAGTTCTGGCGTCGAAAGGAACAACAGGGCCGTACAGAGTTGTTGCGCGAACTTCCTCGTCAGGTTCAGTGAGACGCCGCGGAAGTTCGTGTTACGCAATAGGTCGTAAAGATTGTATGACAAAAGTTCGAACACTAAACACAGGTGGTTTCTCCACATGAAATGACGTTTTAATTTTACTGAAACAGATAAATTATATATTAGAAAGTTATCTGTCGTTAAAATCAAATGAACAGGAAACAGTGAATAGTACCATTTCATTCTTTATTTATTTATTTATTTATTATTTATTAAACAATATATTTTGGGAATCATCAGCACTGTGTATCCAGTATGATGTTAACATTTAAATAAAACGTTAGATAGATATAAAAGTATGGTGCCATCTATTGATGTGGTCACTGTTATCTGTTCACTTGTTCCCAAAAGGCAAATCGCCACAACTAGGATGTACAGTAACGTCCTCTATCTCTCTCAGTCTATTTCTCAGAGAGAGACATAGAGATAGAGTGAGAAAGTTTTACACCGGAATGAGTTTTCTGTCAAAAAAACGATGTCACTAAAACTCACCCGACTGCCACTTTGCGCCAGTAAGACAGTGATATCACGGGTTGCGCAGTAAGCCAAAATGGATTGTTTATATAGACGGCCGTTAACAATGGCGCAATTTCCTTGACGACAGCCACTTGTATAAAACCGTTAACTCCGCCTACAATACTGTCCCATTTTTATAGCGCGCCGACTCTAAACTAGATCACTAGATACTAACCTATATAATACTTATTATCAGTATCAGCCCGGTTCATCATTTCCAAAAGTTTGACTTCAATCTGGGCTTGATTGAGGAAGGGTTTTTTATTCTTGATAATTTTGATGGCAACTTGACACTGTTCGGCGTGGTCGAACGCCTTGACAACTTGCCCGAAGGAACCTTTACCGATCAGCGAGTCAATTTCGTACCGATCCAAAAACTTTTCGCCGTTTTTGATGATGTAATCATGGTTGTCATCGTCGAAACCGTCGTTGTAGATCTTTCTCTCTTTTTTGGTCGTACTGTCCTCACTTTGGGATTGAGCTGCTCGCCGTTTCTTTTTTGCGTAGTAAACCTGGAAGTAAAGAAGGGTATTGTCGGTTAAATAGGAGTTTTGGGCTAAGGCCCGGTTGTATAAACCTTGCTCAAATCTGAGCCAACCCTGTCTGTCATGGAAACGATTGTTGCAACAAATGTTTCCATAGTAAAGGAGCCTCACTCAAAGTTAAACCAGGTTTGTACAACTGGGCCTAAATAAGAGAAATATGTTTTTTGTTTAAAAAAGTGAACAGTTCTCACCACCATCTTATCTATGGTCACCACTGACAGAACCTAGCGAGTCGCTAGTCGCTAGTAGTGACTCGGTCCTTGTTCAATTTTTGAAGTTTATTGACTTGCTGGTAACCAAATGACAGAAAACATTGCCTTTTATTAGCATAATTTTATACAGAATTAATTATTTTCATATTATGAACGAGGAAACAAATTTTTGCTATCTATGTGGACATTGTTTTAATGAAAATCAACTTTTAAAATCAAAATCCAATAATTTTTATTGTACAGATTGCTTAAAAGACAAAATCCGCAAAGATTCCAAGACAAAGGGTGAAAAAAGAATAGAAGAAAGAAAACAGGAAAAAAGACAGTTTTTACCAAACCCTGAGGCCTTTGTAACTAAACCGTATGAAGCCAGACATATTGAATCCTATATAAATCTGAGAAGAAGTTTAAGTACGCTTTCTGTTTCCAAAAAACCTCTTCAATGTCCGCTCTCAGACTGCAACCGATTTGTCTCGAAAACCACCCTAGAAAGCCATTTTAAACACGAACATAAAGAAGTACCTATAATAGTAACGCAATTTGACGCTAGAAACGCACTAGAAATTAGTTTGAGAGATGTACGATATGGGGCCAAAACATGCATTGTTTTATTAAATGTTATCAACTCAAATGCTTCTTCTTTGATACCAAATCAAACCAAAACAGAACAAAATACCAATAAAAATCAAATAAGTGAAGCTAAACCAATTATGGTGCTTTTGGCTACTAGAATAGCAGATTGTGAATTATCTTCAAAGGAGGAAAAACATCGCTTTCCTCATAAAGATTGTATAAGTGAGTCCGGTGAAAACCCAGTATTTCTGGATGATGACAAAATTATTATTTGGTTGACATCGAATATAACTACGAGTTATAGCTACACTGTTGCAGCTTCAACCCTTTCAAATGATATAAGAGTTAAATATTATGGGTCTTTGTTACCTTTAGGCGATTCACCAGTTAAATTGTGTCAAAATTCTAAATGTTTGATTCTAAGCCATTTTCACTGTAGAAAAATGTCTGAAGATGGGTCAACACCTATTGCTCTAGACATTGTAGTCCATGAAGACTAAATTATACATAATAAAAACTTACAGAATACATAAAACTTAATAAAAAAATAATTTCAATAAAGTACTCAAGGACAAGATTATTAAGTCTTAAGTCGGTTTATTTTTGTTAAATTTTTAATTAAATTAAAAAATAGTCAACTCATTACCTCGTTTATGTGTTTGTAAGTCTTGATCAGATCCACGCTGAGCTTCCTCAAAGGTGCTGTGCCTGGGTCTCTAAATGAGCTGGGTATTCGCGCCTGCATGGCCTGGATATCCGTGGAAGGGGGCGAAGACATGGACGCATTCATTGTGTCTTCGGTCACCAGGCGTCCGTAAAGTGGGACATGGCGCCTGGGGATCAGGCTGTCCCCGCTCATGCCGGCCGACACAGGCACTGAAATAAAAATTATAAAATTATTTAAAAGGAAAGGCATAATTATCTATCACCAATTAAACTAAGCCGTTCTGTCCTTTTTATTGGCCAAAAAGAAAAACGGCTTTTTTATTGTCTTTGTCAGGCCTATTATACGCCTGATAAAGACACCTATACTGCCATACTACGCTAGAAAGCAGTAACCCCATTTGTCGCCTAGCGACGTTTTGACGTCAACTCGGATGTAATATTTTAAAAACGCTGCTATGCGACAAATGGAGTTACTGCTTTCTGGCGTAGTAGTTCAGTATAATAGGTTTGAGGAGTACGTGCGTTTTTCGTAGTCGTTTTTTTTTGGCAAAAAATAGTTACAGAAAATTGAAATTTTGGCGAAGGCAAAGTGTTTTAACTCTCTTTGTATTAGCGTAGACCGAATATACCGAGTATATTCCCTCTACAGTATTAGGTAAATAGTAAATGTTGGGTCGAAAAGTCTTAGATTTTATGTTAACCCTACGGTACCACTCTTCACGGAGCAAGTTGTACGCAAGTTTGGTGCTATATATTGCAAGGTAAACAGTGCTGCCAACCAGACAACTTTGACGTGTCTCTGGGTTTGTTGATAAAAAAATAACCTAGCATTTGCTTTTTTAAGGAAGTTTTTTAGTTAAACAGACCGACCTATTATTAATAATAATTATTAACATGTGCAGTTGCTACTATATTAGTAAAATGAAATCGATTTGGTAACTTTTTTTCCAGGTTGGTACCACGAAAATAACCATAAAACTTGCGTGAAAATCGCCGAAAAATAGAACATGTTCTAAATAATTTGATGGCACGAAAATGGCCTCAAACTTGCCTGAAGGCATGCGCAGTGACTGAATCATTCTTGCAACAAACTTGCATAGCATCAAACTTGCGCACAAATTGCTCCGTGTAAAGTGGCTTTTAGGGTAAATAGTAAATGTTGGGTCGAAAAGACCTGTCTTAGATTTGATAACTGTTTTTAGTATATTTTGGGGTGCTGATTACGAATAATATTTTGAGCTTTATATTTTTCTATTGTGTAGTTTATGCATAAAACACGATTTAAACATAGAAAAAAATACAAAATAATTATACTATAAATAATACTTATACTATACAGTATATACACTTTAAATCTGTTTATCACCAGAGCCCGGGGAGTTGCAATCTATGAGTCATCTTTTGTCATATTTTTTAACTTTTATCATAGATACACTGACGTTGCGTTGTTGTAGAGTGGGACAGGCGACTTGCCGTCGCTTCTAATCAATGCTGAATTTATGCTACGATCATGAACGAAAAAACAGCTCGCTAATCCCCCAGGTTTGATTGTCACAAAGTATTTTTACGCAAAAAGAGCGCGTTTTTCAAAAATAAATTGAAATGCAAGGATCCGAAAATCGATTTTTAGATACGACGTTGAGAAAGTATAATTTGACGCACGGATCTGTGGCTACGAGGAATTTGTGTGCAAGTGAGAGGCCCGTTGTAGGCACGGACGCATTATAACGCTTTTGACGGAAAGAAGAGAGCGCGAATGATTCCTCCCCCTTTCGTCGGAGACTTTGTTTCATGCGGAGAACTATAACACGTCGCGACGATATGTAATAATAGCTATTATTAAACAGTTAAGTAAATATATTGCATTTTCTTAAATACATTTTTTTTAAATATCTTTTTATGAAAAACGAAAAATTAAAAAAAAAATCAAAAAAAAGTCGAAAAAAACTTTAAAAAATCTAAATTTTCTATTTTTTTTTTATTTTCTTTTTGTGCATGCGAGAAAGGAAAAAAAATGAAAATAATTTTTTTTTGAAAATGATAGTTCGATAGTTATTATTTTTTAAAATAGTTTAACCCCCCATAACTTTTTTGATATTGGGGGTTTAAGTACTTTAAAAAAACAATAGGGATCTTCCCCTCATAGAACTTGATTTTTCCTGAAAATTAGGAGTCGATCGGATTATTCGTTCTTGAGTTATCGTGTCTACAAAAAACGTGACACCAGACAGACGGACTTTTTCGAAGTTTCTTACTTTTTCATGAAAAACATTTGCATCCAAGAGATTTCTGTCTAGAGCGTTTTTTTGCGATTTTGGGAAATTCGAAACTACCGTATAATACTATTCTAGCCCTACGCGTTATGAATAGTATAATAACGGTACCATGTTAAATTAACTTTATCATGATAATTACATTAATAATTATTATAATTAATTGGAACTAATTAAATAAGTTTTGCGGTTCACGAGTGGTTTATTAAAAATACCTGATTAAAAAAAGTACTTGTTCAGCAAGAATAATGCCGTTAAAATTAACAATTTAAAAAATATATGCATTGCACTGAAAGAAATTACATTGAAAAGGTGTAAAAAAATACATTCTATAAATGTGTAAATTTTACACCTTTATATAAATGTACATTAACATTGATGTGACACTACACATGTGAGGTGATTTTGACCTAGAGTGTGTATTTTTACATCCATACCTTCTGCAACAATACACTCGGAGCTCAAAAAAGTGTATTTTTATAAACATACCTTTAGCAACAATACACCCGAAGTGTAAAAATCACACTTCTGATGTACAAGCCAGCCAATCGCGGCCGTTAAGCTAGTCACGTCACTCGAGAAGCCAGAATCCCTGCTTTATCGAGTCTGGTGGCTGTCGACCATTATAATTGTTTACTTACGTATAATTTTGTGTGTGCTACATTTTTTAAAGAAATAATTGGTAAGTGTTGATTAAAAGTAAATATTTAAAAAGTGTGATTAATACAATATCCTTAAAACATACATTTTATAATATTTTACTTATTTAGGCGGTAACACTGGCCTGCAAATTTTGAGGTGTTAAGACTTGTGTATGTTTTCTGTATCCAGTGTGTAAACTTTACACACTGGATGTAAAAATATAATACACACCGCATTTATATTAACGCTTCGAGTGTAAATTCACATCAGCAGCAGCTGTAAAGTAAATTACCCATGCACGTGGATGTAAAAATTTATCTCAGTGTGGGCCATGATCTGGGTAAAAAAATAAATAATAAAAAAAAAACATTGAAGTTTCTTTCGACTTTAGACTTAGGGACCAGGAAAACCATCAAGTTTCGGCTAATTTTTAGTTATTTGAAATAAAATTCAGGAAACAGTATGCAGAACAGGGCTGAGCCACCTGTATATAAATAACATGCAAGCCATTCATCTTAGTTGTTCGGTATTATATCATCGTGTGATAAGCCAATAGCCATAGGTGTAAGAAAATGTCAATTTTAAAAATAAATTTATATAAATACCCTGCCCGTTCATATTCGCCTGGTTACATGCATAAATTTAACAATTTACCGTTGAACACGATCCTAGACCCTCACCTAGACATTTTTAGGCACGGAAGGCGTAACAAAACTAAAGTTTTATGATAAAAATAGTTAGGACTGACTTTTTTTATCTGGAGGAAAACTAAATAAAATTATTTCCAAGAATAAAAATTTGATTTAATGACTGACTACTAGTATACTATATTAGAGTGGACCTTACAATTTACATTTTTTTATTATCATAAAAATTTTCATTTAGGTGTAACTAGAAAATTCTGAAAATATGAGTGATTAAACTTCTCTAATTGAGCCCCTAAAATTCCTAAATTACCCATAAATCGTTGAAAATTGTCTGTAATTTTTGAATAAGTGAAAAATTTAAAGGGCTTGAAATCTTATTGTTTTTCTCTTAAGCATACAAAATTATGTGCCAATTTCAAAATGATCAAAAGATTCTAACCCTTGCCGAAAATCTGCAAAGTTGTCCCTAACACTAAAATTTACTAATTTCTACCAATGTTGTAAGTCAAACGGTAAACAAACATTTTAAGAATGTATCAAACCGGACTGAATTTATTTTTATTTAATTAATTCTAATATATATTCATAATATTAAAATGATTTAACTAAAACAAAACGAGCCAAGCGCCAAATATTTAGGAGATCTTATTTGGCGCTTAGCTCGCTTTGTTTTAGTTAAATCATTTTAATATTATGAAAAAATATTAGAAAACATTAAATAAAAACAGATTCAGTCCGGTTTGATACATTTTTAAAATGTTTGTTTACCGTTTGACTCACATTTATGGTAGAAATTCGTAAATTTTAGTGTTAGGGGCAACTTTAGCGGATTTTCCTCGGGATTTTCGACACGGGTTAAAATCTTTTTTTCATTTTGAAATTTGGCACATCATTTTGTATGCTTAAAAGGAAAAAGTAAGATTACAAGCACTTAAAATTTTTAACTTATACAAAAAGTCCCAACCATTTTTAACGATTTTTTACGATTTATGGGTAATTTACGAACTTTAGGGGCCCAATTAGGATCCTTAGAAAAGTTTGATCACTCTCATATTTTTAGAATTTTTTAGTTACACCTAAATGAAAATTTTAAGATGATACCCTACAAACACTGGTACGTCGGCCGCCCAACGGTCAACATTTAGCCGACGTAATTTGCGGGCGGCCAACGCATAATAGAAATATATAAGGTCCACCCTAATACTGTATACAGTGTACAGGTTTTGGGATTTTAACAATTTTAAAATTTTATTCAGAATTTCGGCCCGAAATTCCGCGAGATTTTAGGTGCCACGATTCCACTAAGATTTCGTGTTTTCGAAGGATTTTTTGGTAATAATAATCGTCGTAAAAATCTAAAACTGTAGAAAACCTATTATGTCGATGAAAAAGGATCAGCTTAGGTTGGAATAAAAAACTACTTTAGGTTAACTAATACTGAAATACGATATTATCATTATAATTCATCAACTGTTAACTATAATACTATTCACAGCGCGTAAGCGCTAGAATAGTATAATACGCTCAATAATACGGTAGTTTCGAATTTCCTAAAATCGCCAAAAAAACGTCCTAAATAAAAAATTCTTGGATACAAATGTTTCGTGAAAAAATAATAATCTTTGAAAATTCCGTTTATCCGTCCCGAGGTCCGTCGATGATATCTCGTTCTGTTGTACTCAAAAACGAATTATGCGATCGACTCGAAATATTCAGGAAAAAATAACTTTTATAAGTGGATGTTTTTGAAAATAATTCCTCCAAAAAAAAGGTAGGTAAAAAAAGGAAGGCCCCTAGCGATCCTGTGTAGAATTCTCGTGGAACGATACTTATTGGAAAGTCTTCTCAGTCAAGAAAACTCAATAGTCGTCTCGACAATGGTAAATTTCGACTTTTATATTAAAAGCGTGAAAATGACAGGGGGTGGTGGTTTTAAATGAGAGAAAAGGGTGCTTGCATACCATGAATTTTTCCTGCCAAGTTCTTTAACCTTTTACATTTCTTGCGAGAAACTTGTTGCACAGAAAAATATAAAAACCTTAAAATGAACGCTTGTTAGTTAAAAATAAACCTTTTTTTCTTCCCACATGTGTACTGGTAAAATATAATTTTTTCTTTTGCTATTTTTGTTGTAAAATTTTATGAAGCTGAAGTTTGCAACGTTTTTTTTGCAACGAAAATTTAAATAATATATTAAAGTACTAGTTTCATAGCATACGTATTTAGAGCACGAGTACAAGTTTAGAAAACAAGCCGATTGCGGCGAGTTTTCTAAAGTACTTGTGCACTAAAAACGTGTTATGGAATAAGTGCTTTAATATACTATTTGAATTTTCGATCCAAAAAAAAAAACGTTGCACACTTCAGCTTCATAAAATTTTAATTTTTAATTTATTTAACATACTTTTTTTTGTTTTTTGACAAAACCCAAGGCTGGCAAATTTTTTTTTTATTTTTCAGAGAGAAAACCCAACGTATTTTATGGAAGCACCTATAGGTACTGGATTTACCTAACCTACTTTAAGGACATAAACACCCATGTTTTAACCGTAAACAAACATATCCGGGTTTTACCCAGGGACGTCGCACAGTGCAAAAATTCAGACTTCTTTTTGGCAAAATTCTGCCGTCACGACTGTAGAGAATTTGATCAATTTTAATAAAAAAAATGGAAAGTACTCGTAAGGCTTTATGTTTTAGAGTAGTTAACCGTTGCGTTAACCTAACCTAAAAAAATCTTAACATTTCTGACCATCGTTTTTTTTGCTAATTTTGAAGTTTTTTTAAGCAATTGCAGCTTTTTGTAATTTTTCATATTTTTAAAAGCGTTTGACAAAATAATTTTTTTCTTGAAGTATTGAATAGCCAGGGAAAGAATAGTCAACTTTAAAAAACTCATCGTTTTACGATGAAAATTGACTAAATTATCGCAGATTAAATATTTGGACCAATTTACTTAACTAAATTGGGACCCAAATTGGTCTAAATTTTTTAGGTTAGGTTAACGCAAAGCTACTTTGCCGCAGAATTACTCTAAAACATAACGCCTTACGAGTACTTTCCATTTTTTTTCTTTTAGTTACAAATTGATTACTTTCCATTTTTTTAATTTTTTTTTATTAAAATTGATCGAATTCTCGACCGTCGCGTCGGCAGAATATTATCAAAAAAAAAGCTTATTTTTCCCACTGTGCGTCGTAAGTGAAACACCACCTCTAAAAAAAAAGGTTTACCCCTGGTATTCCCAACTTCAATGTCCAATTTTTTTAACTGCCATCACTGTGAGTATTCCCCCATGGCGAACTTTCTGTTTTTTTTTTCTGGCATTTCGGGGTTTTGCCAGACATGTCCGGGTGACCCTGAAAAACTCGTTTTTTTACAACCCTAACAGCATTATTTTAATGAGAAAATATTTTTCAAACATTAGGCATTTTTTAGCGTCAAATATGTGACGTCAAAACGATTTTTTTTTTTAAATATTCGTAGTTTTTAAAACCGTGCGCCATCTGGTTTTAAAATTGATATTCGACAGATATTTGACAAGAGACAGATGTTGTTCTTCGATCTGTGTTCTGTGACTCAACAATTGAGTTAAATCTGTGTTCTGTTACTAAACAATCGGATTCCAATTGTAATTATTGATTGATATAATAATAAGATATATATTATTTTAGATTTTAAAATGTTTTGAGGTTATATTACTGACAGCATGACGTCAGTTTTGAAAACTTGTCATTTTAGCGATATATTCAGGCCTATTCACATGTACCATTGAAATCTATTCAATATTGACAAAAATTACAATACCATGCAATTTTAATACAGTTGACGTAAATGACCTTGCAATTTTCGTCAATATTGCCACACATTTCAATCTCAATGGTACATGTGAATAGGCCTGATTGAATGTGTGACGTAGCACACGAAAGTTTTAAAAAGTTTTCAAAAATCTAACGACAAATATTGAAGGCTAAAAAATGTCTATTGTTACATCGGTTGCAAACTATGGTCTAAAATTACTATTAGCAAACTTTTTAATACAAAAACTTTACAACGTGGAAAGCCGAGTATTAATGTGTTCTTTCATGCTCCGCGTCTGGTGCTGAAATTAATGTTACCCATTTCGGGCTATAATTATGGCTTAAGATGCATTTAACGAACGTATATCTTTTTAACTTTTTAACTCGGAAAATTACGACTTAAACCGCGCTTTTGGTTATAACTAACCGACCTAACGCCATTCTGGGGGTCCCACCAAATCGGTGACTTGTGCAACGTTCAAGTATTACGTAACGCTATTTTCAAATTTCTAGGGTCCGGATCCGGTTCCTTTGGGTGCTAGAAGGTCCAAAAGCTCTGGCAATGAGCTACCAAAAAATCTACTTTTAACTTGCCGTGTCATATACTTACATTACATTTATTACATTCAGATTAAGCTATTTTCATAGTTATACACAATAATTCTGGGGCCAAGGGGTAAGAACAGTCTTTAAAAAGTGCCTTTGACATATTTAATAATTTTTTAAAGAAATGAGATTTTATGAAATGACATTTTGATTAAATGAAAATTCTTTAGACTTTTTAGTGTTGACACATGTCAAATAAACTTTTTAAGGCCTTTTTTTACCCCTTGGCCTACCGAATAATTGTGTAAAACTGTGAAAATAGACATATAAATGTAATAAATGTAATGTGTTTGACTCTGTAAGTTAAAAATATATTTTTCGGCGACCCCATTTCACCACCTTTTCGGAGTTTCTAGTATCCAAAGGAACCCGATCCAGGACCTGGCGATTTGCAAATAGCTTAATTCGAGGCTTATTCTGATTATACTTTAACACTTTAAGCACCACAGGAGACACCGGTGTCTGCATCATATGCCCTTTACAGGACCATCGCAGACAACGGTGTCTGCTTGGCGCTTAACGTGTTAAGACATATATAAATTACAGCTAGGTTTGGAGAAAATAATTAAATAAAAATGGTCACCAGCTTTTAGGCTAGTATGGATTTGATATGAAATACGTAGTCATAGGTAAGTTTCCAAAGCTATAATCCAAAGCGTGTACCTATTATATATCCCTCTTGCCCCTCGATCCCCTTGATCCTCGACTCTACCGAAACGCAGACATAAGGGGATGAAAAGTGGGGAAAATATAGCCATATTGATCTGCGCAGACAACCCTATATTTTTCCTTACGAATTTCGATGCAACATCTCAAGTATGGCAAAAACAATGATGCAAAAATGGAGCCCTTTAATTTTTCGTCTCAGACGGTAACGTTCGGGCGGATTAACCCCTTTATGAGTACTCTTTTTTTTAAATACTGCTATCAAAAGATAAAAAAGACTTTCTCGTATAGCTCAATTTACGAAAAAAAAAAAAATAATAACAAAAATAACAAAAAAATGCAAAGATAAAAAAGATCTTCTCCTACAGCTCAATTTACAAAAAAAAAATAAATGATAACAAAAATAACAAAAAAATACAAAGAAAAAAATCCTAAAAGATTTCAAAACAAGCCGTGAAGATATGTAATGCATCCATTATAATATATTACTCACAGTAAATTGTATATTGCATTTCCCAAATAATTAAAAAATAATAATTTTCAAATATATTAACAAAAAAATAATGATTTTTTTTAAAGATCTTTTTTGGAAAACGAAAAATTATTATAGGCGTTAAAAAAAACACATCTACATTTTTCTCACTAAAATGGGTACAATATTTTTTTCGAATTTTGACTAATGTCGACATTAGCGAATTAAAGGAAGCGCGTGCTGCGCATTTATTTATGACGGCAAAAAAATAAAAAATATTTTTTTGTAGTAGTTTTAAGAGTTGCCTAATTGTAAAAAGTTTTTTACATAAAAATAACGCAGTGACTGCTACCCCGTGCGCACGGAACCATAGTTAACTGACTCGCGCTCCGTGCGCACGGCACTCCGTGCGCGCGGATCAATAGATATGGGACTCCTACACCGTACGCATGGAGTTGCGACATAAATGAAATAGGAGCGCCTAAATCGTGAGATCTGCACAAAGTTTGTGCTGAACTGCGCGTCGTAGGGAGCTGTCCGTTTTTGAATATATTATTTTTAATAAAAAGTTCAAACCAACTTTTTACAACAAAAAAAAACACCAAACAAGCGCAAAACCAACGTTAACGTAAACCAATGAAAGTGACAAGCCGCGCACGGAGCGCGAGCCACATACCTATCGTTCCGTGCGCACGGAGCGCTAGTCAGTTAACTATGATCCTGTGCGCACGGGGTGGAAGTCACTATCTAAAAATAATACAGGTTTTCTGAAAAAAAAAACAAAAATCGTCAATTTTTTGCCTTAAAAATCAGAACAACCCCTTAAGTACATACTGTCCCATAATTCGGAAGTACTTCCCAGTATTTGTACATCTCCTTCCAGAGTGAATTGCCCCTAGGGAAAAAATAACAAATTTTGGCTCTGTCTCTTTTCTCCAAGATATCTCTGATTAGCTAAGGGGATCTTGGCGCCAAAATGAAAATTAGACCCCAAACTTGGTGCTATTTTGGGAAGCTACCTAAGCATTTGGAGGGGGAGCTAATTAAGTATTTAGGGGCTTTTTTACAATAAATTTCATCAATGCCCAAGGCATGGGGGGTTAAATTTCATGTAAGTGGCTTAGCCCCCAATTTACCCTAATTGCGCCTATGAGACTGTCGTTTTTTTAGAAGACATTTTCATAGAGGGAAATATTATATCGTCGGCTTAGAGTGTTAACCTGCTAACTCCACTTTTGGACAAATCGTCGTTTTTGATACTGTTCAAAAGAGGGCACTTAGTTACACTGTCTGCAAAAAACAGGCAACTCTAACCTTTTCCCAAATATAACTTTTTCCATGATGCTAGTCAAAAAGCTGCTAACTCTGTCACTTCCAGAAATTATTGCAAAGGTTTTTTATATTTAAAATGATTGCTTTTTGATATTGACGACAGTATTTTGTACTTTCATTTTCTAAAATAAAAACTTTTGCAATAATTGCTTTATTTTTTCAAAAAACTTTACCTACAACCTGCCAACTCCTTGATGGAGATTTGTCTCAAAGGTAGAAAACCTGCCATCTCCTTTTTAATTCAATAAAAATCAAGTAGTTGTTAAAACCTCCAAAACACGCCAATAAAGAAACGGGATTTTTCATTTTGTTATACAATAATTATAGAAACAATTATAAGTTTTTTTTCGTCTCCTGTAAAGTTTGGTCAAAAGGAGTTATTGGGTTAACACTCTAAGCCGACGATATATATATAACATCCAAATATTAACCCAACAATATTTGCTATCAGACCACGCAAAGTTATATCACAATAACTTCTGACAGGTAAAGTTGCTTTCTTAATTTATTTTTAATAGAGGTTTTGGATTTAACTGATTACTTATTTTATACTCAGATAACTATCAACTATGTTACTTTCCATACAACTGAGAACTTAGATTACACTGCCCCACAAAAAAAAGGTCAATTACCCTTTTCAAAACCATTGTATTCCTATGTATTTTGAGGTGCTGAATCCGAATTCGGGATTAAAATAGCACCTCATATGATTAGTTTTTGAGATAACATCAAAAAACCTTATACTCGTATTACTTGAAAATTACGTTTTTTGAGGTTACCTCCAAAATTAATTGGATGAGGTGCTATTTTGGCCTAAATTCGGATTCAGCGCCTCAGAATTCATAGAAATACAATGGTCTCCAAAAAAATTGTTGACCGTTTTTCTATGGTTACATGTGGGGTCACAGAAACTAAAAAAAAAGGTCAAAAACCCGAATTTGAAGTACAAACATCACCTCATCCAATTAGTTTTGAAGATAAACTAACATTATTAACATACTCAAAAATGAGGTGCTGTTCTGACCTTGAATTCGGATTTAGCACCTCCATAATTCATAGGAATATATTCCTATGTATACAATGGTTTTCGAAAAGGGTATTTAACCTTACTTTTTGTGGGGCTGTGTTATTGTCAGTTAACTGTCAAATCAAACCAATCAGGGAGTCTAGAACTGACAACTGAGAATAATCTAACTTTATCTAAGTACTCATTTGTATAAAAAGTAGCTTAAGACTCCCTGATTGGTTAGATTTGATAGTTAACCAAGTATAATCTGAGTACTCATTTAAATAGAAAACCCCTAATGCCACAGCACCTTGATTAATTTTGCTGATACTTACTTTTAGGGTTGTTCTTGTCCATGAGCAACTTGTGGCCGTGCTTGTGCCACGCCATGGATTGCGGGGAAACCATAGACAGTTTTTTCTAAAAGAATAGCCGGTCCCGGCTGAATTAGCTCCTCTTTGTTGCTAGAATCATGTTGCTGTCACTAGGTAAACAAATCCGGCATGTAAAGGCCAGTAACCTCTGTTTCGAAGGCCAACGCAGATGTTGATGCCTCCACAGGCACGGTTCTTCCGCCTTGAGCGAGACAAGGACAGAACGATAACAAATAATGATTTGTATCAGGGACAGGTCAATCCTAACTGGCATTTATCGCTCTGGAATTTTGCATCAGGCCATCTCGAACAAACTTTGATATCATGTCGGTAAAAATAAACAATTTTTATCGAAAAAAAAAAGACTAGACTTTATAACAAATGAAGGACCTCCCCTCGACGAAAGAAATGGACTACGCCAACTAAATGCACTGAAAAGATCCTGGAACTATCAAAATAACAACAAATGTGCATGAATATCGTTTTTCGAAATTCTATTTATACACTTTTGCACTTTGGTAAAACAGTGTTAATGTCACTGCAGCACAATAGCACTACACTTTAAAACACCTTTTCGATTAGCGGGATGTATATATCTATATATATCCACGTGGATATTTTACACGAAAACTGAAAATGGCGAACCGATTTTCACTTGTAAACTTGCACAAACATGTATAGGTTATTTTTTTATGCACCTGTCAACTTTTAAGTGTTCAATTGTTTTGTTTTTTTCGGAAAAACTAAATAGGCTACGCACACCCTACAGAACTTGCATCATGATAACTGGTAAGCGCCGTCTTGGATCCACAGACACAGCTAGTGATCTGCAACGTTGCCAAATCTCAAACCAGTTCGGCTGACGAGTAATTTTTAAATTCTTATAAATATAAATGAACATAAAAACAAATAACTACATAAGAGAAAATAAAATAAATTTTATAAAAAAAATTAAAAATCGAAAAAAAAATAAATAGTTGAAAAAAATCGAAAAAAAAAAAAATAAAAAAAAACAAAAGAACAAAATCAAGTTTTTCCTCAACTTTCGGCGAGGGGCAGGAAATTTTTTCAAGGAACCGCGCTTTTCGTGACCGTTTTTTTTTAGTTATCAACTTGAGCGAGGAGCTTTTTCTAGTCAAGATCGATCTAAAGGCCGTACCCACAAAAAAGTAAAGTACCTAATAGATTGTTTTTTTTTTGTTTTTAAACAAACAGATACCAGAAAAAATAATTTGCGTAATAAAAGTATCTCTTGCAACGCGAAAAAAGAAACCCGCAAAAAGCGTACTGTACTATTGTTTTCACGTGAAAATTGCGCAAAATGCTGCGCGGAGTTGCAAAAATCACCGCAAACCCATATAACATGGCAAAATTTGTTCAGGATACAAAATCTAAAAAAAAAAAACGAAAAAAAATGCGATTTTTTATATCACTAGCTACGTACCTGGGCAGCAGTATTTTCAAAACCGTTAAGATTATTCAGAAGTTTGGCAACGCTGTCAGACATCTAAATACGATATTCATGGTAATGCGATTGCGCGAAGCCAATAATTTTACGACATTGCGCAGATACCTTAGAAAGAAAAAAAAATGCAAAAAAAATCCAGTCTGGATTATCCAGACGTATAATTATAATATTATTTATTAAGGATTTGGGTAAAAAGTAGGTATTAAATTTGTTAAATTGTTTAAAATGGTGTTATCAAAACAAGTAGGCCAAGGTTGACAATATTTACTTATACGATTGCTTCGCTATCTTTAGTATGCTCTTCGAAATGAATGAGCCTAGAAGTCCTATGATAGGACAGTTCTGGAAACAAAGGCAGTTTAAGGGGGTAATGGGGATAATTACCCTCTCCAAAAGCAAGAAAATATTTTCAAAAATTGGCCACCCTACAAAAAAAAAATGGAGTTTCTTACTATAAAAATAAGCTGTGAAGTAGTTTATAGTTTATATATTTCATAACTTCACATTAATAAAATCGTCATATAGTTTTATAAGGCTTTCTGGTGTCCTGGGTTTAATCAGGTCCAGTGCTTTTGAAAAATGACGTTTTGTCACATGCTGAGTATTTAAATCTTCTTCCAAGGCCATCATGGCCGCTTCCTGACAAATCGCTACCAATTCAGCTCCTGAATAGCCATCTGTCAGTTTTAACAGTTCTTCTACAGTTACATCCTGGACCTACAAAAGAAAAGAACGGTGTAGAGTTGGAAAACGAAAAACGTTTTTACCCATATAAAAGTTTATATTATTATTTATAAGCAATTGTCGGTTTGAGGTGTTCATTTATTGGGGGCTCACAAAAATTAGAATTTAAAAAAACTAACTTTTGAAGCAAATAAACGCTTGAAACTATATTTTTCCTACGACCTGGTTAGTAGTTAGTGCTTATTTTCCACCCGTTGCCATGACTACGTTTACACGTAGCGTTAACTACCGGTATTTATAAATTCCGACAGGAGTTTGTCCCTTTCCGTCAAGTTGTTTTAGATAAAGAGAGAATGATAGAGAAGTTATAAATACCGGTAGTTAGCGCTACGTGTAAACGTAGTCCATGACAGCGGTCAGAAAGTGACAGTAAGCTGATTTTACACATCTGCTGTCGGAAAACAAGTGAAGGTCAAACACAAAACGTCAAATTAATAAAATTAATTTTAAACCAATTTTTGCGTTTTTTTGGGTGTTTAGGTGTTAGGTCAATGGAAAATAAATATAAAAATATACATACGGGCATTTTCTTAAATTTAATTTTTAATATTTCTCTCCTAGTGTCGATCCCTGGAAGTGGCACATAAACCAATCGATCCAGTCTTCCAGGTCTCAATAGTGCTCTATCTATTTTATCAGGTCTGTTGGTGGCTCCCAACACAGTAACGTCTGTAAGGGGCGTAACGCCATCTAGTTCGGTCAAAAGTTGTCCTAAAACCCTTTCTTGTACGCTGGTGTTTGAATTTGACCCACGTTCGCAACATAAGGCATCGATTTCATCGAAAAATATTATAGAGGGCGCCACTTGTCTTGCTTTACGAAAAACCTCACGTACAGCTCGCTCAGACTCACCCACCCATTTACTGAACAATTCTGGACCTTAAAATAAATAATGGTGCTTGTTTAAATGTTATTATGAGTTTTAAGAGCAGTCTTGTGACTGCAAATAGAAAAAATCTGATTACAGATTCGAAATCTACGAACCAAAAGTTACTTAAAAAAACTGGTACGTTGCCAGAACTTTCTTTTCTGTTGTACCATGTAATAATTACCTTTAATTGACAGGAAATTCAGTCCACTTTCAGTAGCCAGTGCCTTAGCTATCATGGTTTTAGAGCAACCCGGCGGACCATACATTAAGACGCCTTTAGGAGGCGTAACACCCAATCGTTGAAAACTAGAGGCATATTTTAACGGCCATTCAACTGCCTGTTTTAGAATCAGTTTTAAGTTGTCTTGGCCACCTATGTCAGTCCATTTTACGTTTGGCACCTGTTAATAATTATCATAAATATTAATATAATTTAAGTTAATAATTAATTAACCATTTCATCTTTTAGAAAAAAACAAAAAAATAAATAAAATTCGATTATCCGTATTTCTTATTTGTACCTACTTCTATTTGTACTTCTCTCATCGCACTAGGTCTAACTTTAGTCAACGCCAACTTAAAATCATCATAAATTAACGTATCATCATTCCTTTTCGCAGCATTTAGTCCAGCCCTAGAACACAAAGACACCAAATCCGCTCCAACAAATCCATGAGTGTTCATGGCTAGTTCCAAAAGTTCTTCGTCACTGAAATTTAATGAAACATTTTCCAAAAGTTTTAGTAAAATTAACTTTCTGTCCTTTGAATTCGGAGTTGGAATCTCTACTTCTTTTTCCAGTCGACCAAACCGTCTGAAACTGGAATCTATGTTGTCGATTTTATTGGTAGTAGCTATAATAAACAGTTTCTGGTCTTTGATGCTATCAAAACATTGTAGCATTGTCGAAGTTATACGTTTTTCTGTTTCGGATATTCTGGAACTTCTGGAAGGGCATAATAAATCTACTTCATCCAGAATAATAATACTAGGTGTATTTGTTAGAGCGTTTGAAAATAAGTCTTTAATTGAATCTTCTACATTTCCGTTGTTTTTGCTGTAAACGTCCGAAGCACATATGTTAACTATGTTTGCCTTGAATTCTTGGGAGACTGCATTGGCTAGCATTGATTTACCTAAAATAAGTTATTCTGAAACTACAGTTTTTTCCCACATTCAAATATATTTTTAAATTCTAGTCTAAAAGGCGATCTACACTAATAAAACCAAAAATGTGGAAAGTAAAGTTTCGATATTAAATAATTTTTATCCACGGCCGTGATTAATAGGCCTATTAATCACGGGTCTGTAAAAATTAACCGTTTAAAATTTAAAACAACCGTGGATAAAGTATTCAATTCTACTCGCGTATGATAGCTAGGGGAAGTCGGGGTTAACTGGGCCGCTTTTTTTCATATCGAGTTTTTGAAAAACCTGTAACAATTTTGGACATGGCCCAGTTAACCCCGAACTAATTAATATTGACATAAGTGGCCCAGTTTACCCCGAACCAGTTAACTCTGAGTGACACCACTGAATAAAACCATAAAATTTTATTACTTAATAAGATATTAGAAGGCGGAAATTATGCAGAATAATTAATAAAATACTCAGTATATTAGGTAAAATATTAGTCTAGATCCTCCTATTAATAAAAAAGTATTAATTAAAAAATAAAAGTTAAGGTAATTACCCACTTTTCATCGAAAAAAATTAACTTTCTTTACTACAACTTACACGTGGACAACACGGTCCGTCATAATACTTTAAAAAATACTACTAACTAACTAAATAAAACTAGAATTTGCCCTAAGTCGCTAATACTAATAAAAAAAGTTGATAAAATCCAGGTGGACCAGTTAACCCTGTAGCCCAGTTAACCCTGACTTCCCCTATTAATCATTCGGGTGATTATGTCACTCGCCTTTCGGCTCGTATCCCAAAATTCACCCTCATTGATTAAGAGCAATTATTATACGCTCATTGAATATTATACTATTATCTACGACCGTGATTAATAGGCCTATAAATCACGGGTCTGTTAATTTATACCGTTTAAACTTTGAAACTTTCCTTTTTAATTCAACAAAAATCAAGCCCAAATTAATGTTTTATAGTTGATAGTTGTTAAAACCTCCAAAACACGCTAATAAAAATAAAACGGGATTTTTCATTTTGTTATACAATAATTATAGAAACAATTATAAGTTCTTTTTTCGTCTCCTGTTAAGTTTTTTCAAAAAATAAAGCAATTATTGCAAAGTTTTTTATTTTAGAAAATGAAAGTACAAAATACTGCCTACAACATCAAAAAGCAATCATTTTAAAAATAAAAACCTTTGCAATAATTGCTGGAAGTGGCGGGGTTAGCGGCTTATTGAACTAGCGGTTGAAGCGCGTGGAATAAGCAAGTAAACGCATCATGGAAAAAATTATATTTGGGAAAAGGTTAGGGTTACCTATTTTTCGCAGATGGTGTAACTAAGCGCCCTCTTTTGAACGGTATCAAAAACGATAATTCGTCCAAAAATGGAGTTAGCAGGTTAACACTTTAAGCCGACGTAATAAAATAATTGTTAAGTTTTTTTTAATTTTTTGAAAATTTTACAAAAAATATTTTTTTCCCTTATTTTTCGAATATCTCGTTTTTTTTTTAGGTAATATTTTTGGGATTTTTTTTTTAAGTTGCGTTATTTGGGAAATGCACTACGAATAGTATACATTGGAATGGGTAGCATGACATATATTCACGGCTTGTTTTACTTACCTGTTCCTGAATTTCCATATAACAAAATTGACCTGCATTTGGTTAAGCTGCTCAACTTCGAGCTGCCAAAACAAGCATTCGCGCATTCTTTTATTTCAGATATTTCATCATTCAAACCAGCAATTTTAGATAATAAAGATGGAAATGATATTGATTTATCATACTCTACATTATCACTAAAAAAAATAATACATATTATAATTTAAACATAGCCCAAATAAAGTATAATAAAATAGCTTCAAAAGCATTATCCTTTTAGAAGTATTGTTGTTGCTCCGAAATCGCACTTGCCCCACTTAGCCTTGGATAAAATGTGCATTTAATAAATTTTACGATAAATTTTATTTACCTGAACAATCTGGTTTTAGTTTTATCATTAACTGTATAAAATTCTGTATTTTTAATACTCAGTCGCGAAAATTCTTCATCAATTTCCTTTTCAACTCCTTCAATAGATTTTACTTCAAATTTTACTATTTTTCCATAATACATGATACTTATTATATTACGAACTGTTAAAAGTTTTCCAGTGTGCATTTTAATTATCCTATTATTTATTTCTGGAGTAATTTCTAATGATTTTGGACCATTCAATATAACAAGTGTTAGTAGAGATGCCAACTTGGGTGTATAATTCAGTTTTGATACTTTAACATGTTGGTCTGGTTCAAAACTTGTTAAATTATGACCTTAAAATATTTTTTTTTAGTATTTAAATCACAGGAATTAGGTACATTATGTACATATACAAATATATTTAACTAAATTTAGTTAGACTTAAGTCTGTCTGGTCATTCATAACATTACAATTATTGTAACAACAAAAATTATTTTATTTTTAGGCAGAATTTTTTGTGTGTAGGGGCTTTTGAAACCACGAAACGGCTAATAGGGACCCGCAAAACGGTCAAAGGAGGGTTCGTGAAATGGGTGAAGGAGAGCTTGCAAAAGAAATAACTTTACTCTTCTAAAATCAGTCAAATAAAAAAAAACTTTATGTGTGTCCTTGTTATATAATTAATAGGGCTGCTTCAACTTCTTTATTTGGGCCCTTCCAATTCCTTCTTGATGAGGGCAGTATGCTAGAAAATTATCAATAAGCCTTTCCAATGAACTAATACAAGGGTCTATACTTTCACGAATAATAAAAATAATTATAAATAATAAGTTGTTAGCAAGGTTGCTATGCTATGGGCCCCTATTAAACTTTCTGTGGGGCCCTGACTACTTTTGCAGCCTGGGCCATCCACCACTGCATTATAAAGAAAAAGGCCAACAACATTCTTGGGCAAGGAGCAGTGGCCCTGGGACACACAGTGCCAGATATTGGTTTTGAAACAGGGGATATCCCCTGTTTCATATATAAAGACCGAATATTGCAGCCTTGATCAAATTTGTGCACCTCAGGTCACAAATTGATTACTAAAAATAAGCTCTGCAGTCAATTTGATGATTTTTTAGCAAGGCACCCCATAGCACCCTCTGGGCCTGTATACATTTAATAAATGAAGCACTAAATATTATACTTACTGCTTCTTGTTAATAATACAGATGTGACAGTTTTCTCCACGGTAGGAAACACAATTCTAGCTACAGGGGGTAAGTCTTTATTATTCAAGGGCTCAATAATACAGTTCTCTCCTATACATAAATTTGTAAGCTGTATGCCATCCTGGCTCAAAAAAACTAAAAAATCCTTATCTTTAGAGCTTACATTTTTAATTTCTTCTTGATTCTTTATGCCTAGTAAACCATATAAATTGCTATCCTTAACAAAATGGTACGATAATGTTTGTTTTTCACATTTTGGTGGACAGTCCAAAGAATGTAGTTCAATATCTTTGTTTAACAAATTTGTCATGCATGATTCACATTGTGCCCAAGAAGAGGAGAGTTTTTTTGATTTCGTTTGAGACATAATTCACTAAAACAATATAAAATAAAATATAAAATGTATAAAAACTACTAAAAAAAAATGTGGAAACTGGCGTACTTAACCTCACATTTCATGTTTTCAAATTAAATTTATAGATGACACCTCCATTAGATCATTTACCTAAGTGGAAAAATGGAAAAATTCCCATTAGAAAAAAAAATATTTTATTTTCTTATTTATTATTATATTAATGTAATAAATATATAAAACTCGAACGATGAACTACCCAAAATATTTATAAACACAGTCTCTAGATGGATTAATCGTAATTTTTAGGGACTTCATCTGGGGTTCCCAAGTCCACTGTTTCAGTGGATCATTACTAATGATTCATTAGGTTTGTTTTGGTTCTCGAAAACCGCAGTTCTGGACGGACGCAGTGGCGACTGAGCATTGCCCAGTTGCAACTGCGCTGGTTCCGAATCAGTTCAGAATTGCGATTTTTGAGAACCAAAACAAACCTGTTTACTCCCTCGTTAGGACCAGATGACGGTCTTTCAATTTTAAAACACCAAATTTTTGTCCATTAACAACATTTTTTTGCATATCGTAAATTAACTTTAAATTAACACTAAACTAAGAATTTGACCATGGTCAAATGCAATGAAACATTTCTTATGAAAACTGGCTTTCAGTCAAAAATTCTAAATTTTTAGTATGATGTACATTTAATCTTTTTGACCAAAAGCTTTCATTTACCCAACTTGATCTGACAGCTGGTTTTTGAGTTATATATAGGTCAAAAACAGTAAAATTTTAATTTTACTTAAAAGGTAATTAATTGAAATAAAAAACTTTACATCAAATTTTGTTCTTATTATATATACTCGTAATAAAAAACTAAAATTATTTTTTTTTTGTTTAAAATAAAGGTAAATTTTTTAAAAAATCTTTAAAAATATGGCGAAGGCGCCACTACAAAATGAAAAAAAAAAAGAAATAACGGTCAGATTTTCTTAATAACATATAAAACGAAAGAATTTACATTAAATACACTTAACCAAGTCGGCAAAATTGTAGTTCAGTGGGTTTTTTAGTTTGCAAATTTTACCGTCACACCCCTCCACGACAAAAACCTCAGATCATCCCTGAGGTCATGCTGTAGAAGGGGCGTGGACAGGGCTGGCCTGTACATTTTGGCATCCTGAAGCAAGCCTTAAACTTGGCGCCACAATAAAAAAATTGTACCCAAAAAAATACCCTAAAGAAAAAAGCTTTGTCCCCGATGGTTTATAAGCAAAAAGAAAGAAAAAACACTACCTCGAAAAAAAAAGCTAAAATTAAAAAAAAACGCCCCTTGACCCTCTAGGCTCACGCCCTGAAGCAGGGGGTTCACTTGATTCATAGAAAGGCCGGCTCTGGGTGTGGACTAAATGTAAACACCATGGTGAAGGCGTTTTTTTTTAATTCCTCATCTGTGGAGCAAAATAATACATTTTAATATTAAATGTATGATAAATATATTTGGAATGTTGATCAGTAAACTGTACTACTATGGTATCAGCTTTCAGGGCTTGAGCCAAATCTGGCACATAGTGTGTACACTGAATTCTTAACTATCACTTCTATTCACTAACAAAACATATAATACATAAATGGTAAAGACAATAATACATAAAGCTGAACTAATGGCAAATAGTTTCCGGTTATGAGAACGTAAATGTGCCAATTGTTGTTCATTTGTCTTCAATAACTTATAAACTTCATCTAGTTCTCTTCTGACCAGGTTTTTCTTGCTTTCAGGTACCTCTTCAATTTTTTTCTCCAAGGCTTCAATTCTTCGAAAACAACTTTTGACTGCTTCTTCAGATTTATCTATCTAAAAGCCATAATAGTCTAAATCAAACAAAATATGCTTTACTTGTTAAAAATGCAGAGACTCTGTTTACTCAATGAGCAAATAAACGTGATAATATCTTATATAGATTAAACATTAGACCCCCTTTAGTATATTATACTAAAGGGGGTCTAATGTTTAAGCTATTACAGACTGGCTATAAGCAATTTAATAATTTATAATTTACCTCTTGCATTACTAAGCAATCATCCTTTAAACTCATTTTAAATATTAGGCCACGTTGATCTATTTTATTAAAAAAAAAAGTTTTAAACATCCACATAACCTACAAAATGAAAACTCGCAAAAAAAGAAGTAGAAGAAGGTTAGAAAATTCACTAATTTCCTCATGTGGAAACATTGCCCTAATAACCATAACCAGGGGCGTGCATGCAAGATTTTATTAAGATAGGGGTTTAAAGTAGGGGTGTGGTATTAAAATAGCCTGTTACATCCCTATTTGCTGTAGGGATGTATTTATATATTTTTTTATCATATAAAATGACGTCAAAACGTAGCTAGGAGTTACTGCTTTCTAGCGTAGTAAGGCAGTATAGCTAGAAAGCAGTAACTCCTAGCGACGTTTTGACGCCTAGGCGTTAAGCCGGTATGGCCCTAGCTAGGAAAGTAGTAAATATTTTAACTGCGGTATTAAGAATATTAATATGATATTATTAATTATTTAGTTAACTATATAAAAAATAATTATTTATAATTTAAATATTTAATAATAAACTACACACAGATGTAAGTAAATTAATTTAATTATTACTTGAAATAAAATGTTCTATATTTCTTTTTATAAAAAGATAAAGTTAAGCTATGGAAATATAATGTTGATAACAAATAATGTAATAATTTAAAATTATTAATTTTTATGCATAGGCGTACGCTGGCAAAATTGCATTATTAACTAAATTTTGCGAGGGATTAAAATTTTTTTAGACCATATTTTTAGTAGAGCTAGTTAGGGCCGCAGCTATGGCGGGTATGGGGGGGGAGCCCCCCCTTTATCTTGAAAAGTTGCATATTTCATTGATCCAAAAAACAGTTGTATATTTTGTGGATTCAAAATACAAAAGTTGTATATTTCACAAAAAAGAAGTTGCATATTGCAGGGATTCAGACAAAAGCTCGAGCTTTTGTCAGATCTATATTGCAGGGATGCAAAATAAAAAAGTTGTATAAGCATTTCACGAAACGGTGAGGATCATTTTCTTTTTTTTATCAAAATTTTGGTTAGGGGTAAATTTTTTTTTACTTGTACAACAAACTTTCACGGACAAAGCCTTTTTCTTTTTAGTCAATAACTTTTTTGTCGACGAAAAGAGTTGTATTTTTAGGCTGAAAAAAGTTGTAATTTTTGACCTTCTTCCCCCCCACAAAATCTTCTTTGCTAAGGCCCTGGAGCTAGCTTTATATAAAGCTCTATAGAGCTGGTACAATATTGTTTATATTGTATATATATAGCTGATTACAAAAAATCATATGCGTACCTTTGAAGTTCATAACTTCACCTTTATTATAATATACCTACTATTTTATTGGAAGAAAAACATAATGTGCCGCCTCTGATTAAATGCGCATGCTCACTTGATTAACAGTGAAAAATTCAAATTGTAAACACAAAAACATGTGGTAACTTTGATAACCTTTTTCTTGCACAAACGTACTTGATTTTATCTATCAAAATTAAATAATTTTAAGTCAACATCTTCTTGCAGTGTTAATAATTTTAGTTAAAACATTTTCGTGTTAAAATAGCTAAAAATGGCGACAGACAATTCGATTTTGAGGTTATATCGTTCGCCGGGGTGCACGGACGCAAAAAAGCAAGAAATACTGAATAAATTACAGGGTGCCTGTAATTTAATAAAAAACGTCGAAACAGAAATTTGTTTTCACGTGGAGAGTACCAAAACCTTAACAAAAGAAGATATCGAAAAGCTGCAATGGGTTTTACAAGACCCCTTGTCTCCAAAAAGCTTATATTCAAAAGCTGCCCTTCAAGAAACCGCCGGAAAACTACTGATCGAAGTAGGCCCAAGGTTCAACTTTTCTACATCAAATTCAACCAACGCCGTCTCGATTTGTAATAACCTCGGATTAAAACAAATTGTGAGGTTAGAAGTCTCCCGAAGATATTTAATTGTATTCAGCAATACCAGCAAAGTCTCTTCTGAAATTGAGAACAAACTACTTTCACTTTTACATGATCGTATGACTGAATTTAGGTATACAACAGAGAACATTCCAAAATCAAGTTTCAATGAAAAATTATCGAAGAAAGAGGATCTCCGTACTATTGATGTTTTGGGCAAAGGGGCACAGGCCTTGAAGGAGATTGATAGTGAATTAGGTTTAGCTTTTGATCAAGCCGATTTAGAGTATTATACTAATTTATTTAAAAACATTTTAAAACGAAACCCCACAACTGTAGAGTGCTTTGATTTGGCTCAATCGAATAGTGAGCATTCAAGGCATTGGTTCTTTAAAGGTAAAATGGTTGTGGATGGAAAGGAATATGAAGAATCTCTTATTGATATGATTGTGGCAACACAAAATCACACCAACCTCAATAACGTAATCAAATTCAGTGATAACAGCAGGTGAGTTTATATTTATAGCTCATAGAATGTCTCATAAATGGTCAGCTTTGAGTGTCCATTAACATAACTCCCGCCCCATCTTAGGAACATTACAAATCTTAGTAATTTTTTTAAATTATTTTTAAAATTTATGCCTTTGCCATTAAGTTTTGATAATAAGAATATAATGGATTTGTAATAATACCCTGCTTCCCCCATCCCCCTGGCGCCCATGTCTAGTGTCAGTGAGACATGTACATAAAATGTTACCCATTTTCTACCAAATTGTACAAAAAAATATATTAATTTTTTTTTACTACCTAAATCCCTAAAACGGCCGCTTTGGTTGTTCAGAATTTCAGTGTAGGTAGATAGTGTAAAATATTTTCTATATATTATATTCTTATTATTATACTATTCACAGTGCCTGCGCTAGAATAGTATTATACAGTAGTTTCGAATTTTCAAAAATCGTCCTAGACAAAAAATTCTTGGATATAAATTTGTTTCATGAAAAAATAAGCAACTTTTTTTATTTTTTTTTGAAATGTTCCGAACATTATTATTCGTCCGTTAGTCCGTCCGTCCAATGTCACGATTTCTAGGAACACGATAACTCAAGAACGAATAATCCGATCGACTTAAAATTTTCAGGAAAAATCAAGTTCTATCATGGGAAGACCCTTATTGTTTTTTGAAGTAATCAAGCAAAAAAAAAGTTATGGGGGTTAAACTTTAAAAAAAAATAGAAAAAAGCTGAAAGAAAATTCTCATTAACGTAACTTTTTCATGAAAAATTACTTTTATTATAAGGATCAATTCTTCCAGTTTTAAAAGTAATCCCCCCAAAAAACAAAAAGTTATGGGGGGTTAAACTTTGAAAAAAAAAATTTTTAAGTGTTAGGGAAAATGCTATATGTATACCATTTACTGTGAATAGTATATGATCGAATGCGTAGCATTACATATGTTCACGGCTTGTTAAATATTAAATTAAATATTATAACATTAAATAAATTAAATATTATTTTAAAAATTTAACTGATAAATGCATTTTAAATATTTATTTATTACGCATTTATTTCTAAATAAAATGATTAAATTACATCATTATGTCACAATAAAGGTTATTTTCTTACGTTACAAATTCACAAATTGCTAGATAAATACTTTTATCCAATACATTCAGATAATAAGACAATTACCAGCTTTATTTTAAATAGATAAACTGAATAATAACCCCCGCGTGGCTTTTACTTTATTGAGTGGATAATTATTTATTTTACCCACTCAACTGTCACTTGTCAAATTATTTTCTTGTAAATGTCATTAAAATTTTTAATAAAAATGTGAATTTCGAGTGTTTTAACCAATGAAACCACGCGCCAGCTGCCGCATGCCTGATTCTTTTATTTACTTCCACTGTATGTTGAAGTTGAATGTACTATAGTACCTATTTTAATATTTAGCACCAAAATTAAAAACATATTTTTAACATTGTTATACACGGAAAAAAAAAATTATAGCTAGGAGCGCTATAACACACATACCAAGCAAATTATAATCGCTTATTATATAAATACAAGGCTTTCTCTTACAATTATGGCAGTCAGTGTAAAAATTTATATGAAATACTTTAATTGTTTAGTGAATAATAAAATATAACAAATAGTATGGCATTTATAGCTTAAATAGATTTAATTATTGTCCGTGCTAATAATTTTTATAATATAATAAAATTTCTGTAAATTTATAATAGTGCCTGTAATAAATATAATCGTGTCTGTAATATATATAATCATTTCCAATTTATTTTTAACATTATTAGTTATTGTGTCCCTTATAATCTATAGCTCTTAAATCACTATAATTTGCCACTGTTACCAAATATCTTATAATGTATAGCGCAGAGCCCACTAATTTCTTTCCGTGTATTCTAGTTATTTTTTGTCATTACAGTGCGATTAAAGGTTACACCCACTTGGCTCTTCGTCCAACAACTCCCGGCACACAGTGCGAACTCAAACCCACTCCAACAAACTCCCACCTCATTTTTACCGCCGAAACTCACAATTTCCCAACTGGAGTGGCTCCATTTTCGGGCGCCACCACAGGCACAGGTGGTCGCATCAGAGACGTCCAAGGTGTAGGTAGAGGGGGTTATACCATTGCTGGTACCGCTGGGTACTCCGTCGGTAACCTCAACATGCCCGATTATAACTTACCATGGGAAGATAACACCATGGTTTATCCAGATAACTTCGCACCACCTTTGGAAGTGCTCGTAGAAGCTTCGAACGGAGCTTCTGATTACGGTAACAAATTCGGCGAACCCTTAATCTGCGGGTTTGTAAGATCCTTTGGTTTAGTCGACGCTGAAGGAGAAAGAAAAGAATGGATCAAACCGATTATGTTCAGTGCTGGTATCGGAAGTATGGAGGCTGATATGACGGAAAAATTACCTCCAAAAGTCGGTCACCAAATTGTGAAAATAGGTGGACCGGTCTACCGAATTGGAGTTGGAGGAGGATCAGCCAGTTCCGTGGAAGTCCAAGGTGATAACAAAGCCGAGTTGGACTTCAACGCAGTCCAAAGAGGAGATGCAGAAATGGAACAAAAACTAAACAGAGTAGTCCGGGCATGTCTGGAACTGGGCAAGAAAAACCCTATTATTAGTATCCATGACCAAGGAGCTGGAGGAAATGGAAACGTACTCAAAGAACTCGTTGAACCCGTTGGAGGTATCATCTACGCGAACAGATTTGAACTAGGAGACCCCACTATAAACATTCTAGAATTATGGGGAGCTGAATATCAAGAAAATAACGCCCTTCTCTGCACAAAGGAAGACGCAGAATTACTTAAATCCATCTGCGCTAGAGAAAGATGCCCTGTAAACTTTGTAGGTGAGGTTACCAACACGGGAAGAGTAGAGTTAGCAACTGATGAGACCAAGCAATGTGTTCCATTCGATTTAGATCTTGAGCTTGTTTTGGGTAAAATGCCGAGAAAGGTGTTTAAACTGAACAGAAAGGCAGCGTTGTGCAAAGAGTTGTCATTGCCAGAGGGCTTGTCAATCTTTAAAGCATTGGAAAGAGTTTTGAGGCTTCCTAGTATTGCAAGTAAGAGATATTTGACCAATAAAGTCGATAGATGTGTTACTGGGTTGATTGCTCAGCAGCAGTGCGTTGGACCATTACACACTCCTTTAGCTGATGTTGCCGTGACTGCTATTTCACATTTAGGATATGTGAGTTAAACTATTTATTTGTATTCCCCAAATATAAGCATAAAATAAATATATTTTTTGTTTACAGTTTTAAAGAAAGTTAAATACGCTTGCCCAATTTAAAATCTCTACCTTGACTGTTTCATAAGGGATCAAATAATATTTGCTATTATTGCTATAACTTTTTAATAATTCCATATTATACCATGTAAAAGATTATTTAACTTTCATCAGCAGAAGATCTGAAAAAGTCCTAGTTAAAAAGGCTATGCCAGCTTCGTTGCTATGTTTCCAATCCTACTTAAACCCTAACACTACCAGAATAGTAAAAAGTCTTGTTTTGCAGGAAGGTATTGCGTCTTCAATTGGCGAGCAACCAATCAAAGGTTTGGTTAACAACGCTGCTGGTGCACGCATGACTGTAGCTGAAGCTTTATCCAATTTAGTATTTGCCGCCATCAACGACTTAAAAGACGTTAAATGTTCAGGAAATTGGATGTGGGCCGCCAAGCTTCCAGGAGAAGGTGCAGCTCTATTTGACGCGTGTAAATCTATGTGTGATATCATGAACCAACTAGGTAAATATACAGGTTAAATTGAAAATACCGTAATTTAAATTATTATAAAATTTTCAAGGACGTCCATTAAATTTTTTAAATTCCCCAGTCGCTGAGGACATGTCCACCGTGGACGGTCCATGCATCAACGACTACTTTTACAAAATCTGTTTGTTTTGCTACGTGTAGGTACAGAGTTTGTCAAATTAATCGTATACAGGCATTGATAGTGATCGAACGTGATCACGTCCATTCTCTGTCATAACAGAAAATTTAACTTTAAATCATTACATATACACTCATTACGTAATTGTTATTTTTAACCAGGCATTGCTATTGATGGCGGAAAAGACTCGTTATCCATGGCAGCCCGCGTTGGAAAAGATACCGTAAAATCTCCAGGAACTCTAGTAGTATCAACTTACGCCCCATGCCCAGATATCAGAAAGGTAGTAACTCCAGACTTCAAGGCTCCATCAATGGGCAAAATCGGAACCCTTCTCTTCGTGGATTTATCTCGTGGAGACAACCGCTGTGGAGGATCAGCATTAGCCCAAGTCTTCAAACAACTCGGAAAAGAATCTGCGGATGTACATAGCGCTGAAGACCTAAAAAACGCTTTCAACGCTACCCAACAATTGATTAAAGATGGCGCTGTTTTAGCTGGTCACGATGTCAGCGATGGAGGACTGATTGTTTGCCTTCTGGAGATGTGCTTCGCAGGCATGTGCGGTATGGAGGTCACCATCAAACACAGAAGTGGAAGGCCTATCCCGATTTTGTTCTCTGAAGAAGTTGGCTGGGTCCTAGAAGTTATGGATAAGGATTTGGCTCATTGCATGAATGTATTCCAAGTAAGAATGATTATATTTTGTTGGCTAATCAACCTCAAAATTTTTACCTATTTTTAGCTAGTGTAACTCGCATAGAAAGACTTAATTTATTCACCAACTTTTTGCGTTTTATCTAATTAAAATTTTATTAAATATTCTTTAAATTTTTTATTTTTCTTGTAGAAACACAAGGTAGAAGTATACAATATCGGTAAAAGCATGGAATATGGAATAAAAGCCAAGCTTTGTATAACAGTCAATAACGCTTGCCTGGAATCGAACACTTATGCCATAATGAAAATGTGGGAAGAAACCAGTTACAAGCTGGAACTCCAACAAACCATCAAAGAGTGTGCCGACTCGGAATATAACACTCTTCCAACCAGAACCGGACCCAAATACAAACTAACCTTCAATCCTGACAAAGAAAACAGTCTGAAGGAGGAAAATGTTGAGGTTGCGGTGATTCGGGAAGAAGGTACGAATGGAGATCGCGAGATGGCAGCAGCTCTGGTCAGGGCTGGTTTTAAAGTGTGGGATATCACGATGCAAGATTTGCTGAGTGGCGATGTCACTTTGAACAAATTTAGAGGAGTTATATTCCCAGGTGGATTCAGTTATGCTGGTAAGTTTTAAAAACCTGTGATTTTACTTAAGTTTAAATCAATTAATATTCATTTTCGTTCTTATGGATGTTCAAAAAGATTTACTTCAAAACAGAGTCCCTGAATAACTTTAAACTTCACTACCTTTAGTATTAATTTTTATGCAGTGGCTGTAAGTTAAATAATTCAGTTTAAGCCACATTTATAGTAGAATGTTTACGTTCGAAACAGATTAATGTAATATTAAATACGTATTTATCTTATATAGCTCAATGCACAGAACACAAATAAAACAAATAAAGCTGATCCAGTAAATATATATTGCTACAAATGCCTTGTGGGTGTGGCTAAATCTGTTGTGAAATATGCTTGGATATGGCCGAACGTTAATTGACTGGAATCACTCCATGTGGAATAGATAAAAATACATTCAACTCGCAATATTTACAAACTCAATATTTTTTCAGATGTTTTGGGTTCAGCCAAGGGCTGGGCAGCCAGTATTCTCTTCAACAAAAAAGTCAGCGAACAATTTGCGAGTTTCTACGCTCGCCCCGACACATTCAGTTTAGGGGTGTGTAACGGTTGCCAATTAATGTCACTTATTGGTTGGGTTGGTACTCCAATCACGTCAACCAATGAAATACCAGACATCAAACTAGAACACAACAAATCTGAGAGATTTGAATGTAGATGGAGCACCGTAAAAATCGAAAAATCGAATTCGATCATGCTCAAAGATATGGAAGACTCTGTATTTGGTGTTTGGGTAGCCCATGGCGAGGGTAGATTTACCTTCAAGGATGATAGTGTATACAAAAACTTAGTTAAAGATGAATGTATTGGTCTTTCTTATGTTGATGATGACAACAATAACACTGAAGTATACCCAATGAATCCAAATGGTAGTGTAAATGGTTTAGCTGGTGTTTGCTCCAAAAATGGAAGGCATTTAGCTATGATGCCTCATCCAGAAAGATGTGTCCAACCATTCCAATGGCCTTACATGCCCATGGACTGGGCCAATTACCAAAAAAGCCCATGGGAGAAAATGTTCAGGAACGCCTATGAATGGTGTTTAACGGTGAAGCATGATCAAGTTTACTATTAGGTTAAAATTTAAGGTTAAGGCTTGGTGCAATATTTGTACTTTTCAACGCATTCCAAAATTCAAATATATTTTTATATATTAAATATTATACACTTATCAATATATTTTTGTTGGCTTTATTTTATTAAATAAATTTGTTAAAGTTAAGACTGTCTTATTATTTTGAGCTGGAGTTTGCTTCAAAATATTACAGGGGCTTTTTTAGGTAATACTATTTGAAAATTAAATAAAAAAATGGTTTGGTTAGGTAATAATTACACAGCTACACAAAAAAGAAAAAAAAATCTGGTACTTTTAACGAGATACTTCCTATGTATTTTGAGTTGCTGAATCCAAATATGAGGTCGAAATAGCTCCTCATATGATTATTTTTCGAGATAATATCAAAAAAACGTAATTTTTGAGTATGAAAATAACGTTTTTTGAGGTTATCTTCAAAACTAATCGAATGAGGTGCTGTTTTGACTTAAAATTCAGGTTCAGCGCCTCAAAATACATAGAATACACGTGTCTCGTTAAAAGTACCAAACTTTTTTTCTTTTTGTGTGGCTGTGTTATACTTATTCGAACAATAAATAGGTGGCGCAGGGGCTACCTTACCAATAAAGTGAGAATAACCGATCTACTGACCTTAGTTTGGAGGCCTTCCTAACCCATCTTAGTCGTGCTACCGTTTTCAGGAAAGGTCACTCCATCTATTGGCCGGTCTGTCCCAAAACCGACCGCCAAACAAATTGACCTTCTTTTCAGGTACCGTCAACTGGGGCGACTTCGGACGGTGTGTTGTGTGGAATTTAGCCGCCCCACAACTTGTGCACACAACCCCCACAACTTGTACGCATGTGCTTTTTTTTCGAGGATTTTGCGAGAGTGTCCGAAATCACCCCAGTTGACGGTAATTAATGAACATTAATCGGAATAAATTCAGTTATGACTCATCAAAGTTGAAAATAAACACAGAAACATAGGCTTACGGAATAATTTTGCCGAATTATGAGGGAAATTTTTATAAAGGTCACTAAATCGAAACATTTGACGACTAATTTGTTACACACAACAATATTGAATATACATATTAACTATATATATGTAAATATATCGGTGTTTTTCGAAGAAAATGTAAATATTTAAAACCTCGCGTCAACGATAGAATCGACGCGGCGCCTATGCGAGCACTAGAAATTCGCCGATGTCTGGTAATAAAATAAAAAGCACTGTTATTAAAAAATTATTTAATTTATTTTTTTTTGCCTTTACTAAGCAAGATATAAAGGACTTTAAGCAGTCTTAATAGCATCTTAATTTATTTACAAAGTGTATTGAAATTCTAAACAAATTTATTTATTAAAATTTAATCACACTGTGCAACAAAATCGGCGTTGATTTTTTATGCATGAGATTTGTCAATTCAAAAATTTAGAATAAATATAGTCGAGTCCCCAAGGGGTTTCGCTACTTGGAAACTTTAAATTAAAAAATATGAAACGGGTACCTTTTCTAGACGGGTGGAAAAATGAGAAAGTTTATAAAATAAGATATCAAGTTGACTTCACTTTTCCTCTATTTTAAAAATTATAAGTGAGATGTCGCTAAAAATTATAGTTTTTGTCCATTTTGCACCCCTTGCCCAAAGCTAATGTTAACCATATTTGAGTTGACGCAAATAGAAAAGGTCTTGAATGATTAGGTGAAAGAATGTCCAATTTGAAGGACATTCCCTTAAAAAGGTTATAAGGTTTACAGATACAGACAGACAGACATTTTTTTAACACCAACTTTTTTTACATTTTCTCGACGATTCATGGCATTCTTAAGCCGAAAATGCAAAAAAAAAATGATTTTTCGGTCGATTTTAATGACGGATGTTTCCACCTGTAAAAAAACGCTTAAATGACCTGAAAAAGTAGTAAAACCCCTTGGGGACACGACTATAATGGTCCTGACGTTGACAGATCTAATGCCTATTTTTTGTCACGCAGTGTTATTTTTAAGATTTGATAAATCTAAAAATAAATTTGTTTATATTTCATGTAAAAGATTACACCTTAATACATTTATTGTTCATTTAAAGTTATGTTTGGTGCTTTTAAAATCAATAAATATTTATTACAAACAAGCTTATTAGGTTAATTTAAGCACAAATGTTTTTAGTTTTCTTGAGAATGCTTTAAGTGCATATTATTTTCTAGAACATAATATTCATTAAAAAATTATTGAGTTTTATAACAATAATAAAATATTTCTTCTATATTACGATTTTTAAATTATAAAAAAATTGTATAATATTAAATATACAGGTTTCGAATTTCGCTTTAATATATAAAATTTGATTTTTTTTTCATTTACACAAAAATAAAATTTTAAAAATTTAAAAATAAACAATTTTGGTTTGGATATTTGTATCTAATATTTTGCACAAAATATTGTCCGCAATTTATTTCTATTGAATCAAAAAAAAAAAAAAAAAAATAGCTCCTTAACTATTCTATCGCAAAGCTCAAAATTTGTGAGTTATCCAACTCAGAAGCACACATAGCTAATGCTACCAAATTATTGTTAACGGTCCCCCTAAATCCGCCATTCGCAAAGATTATAAGATTACAAATGATATGACCTACAGGTCAGTATCATTAAAATAAAGTTCTAACAGCTTTATAATAGGCGAGTTTGCCCAACACTGTGACATCAGAAAACGATAAAACGTTCAGTTGATTGACATTAACTGTCTTACAAATAATTATAAGAATGTTTTTAATAAAAAGTAAAAGTTTGGTGGCGCCACCTATCCCCCATGGGAGCACACCTGCCCGCCATTCTGCATTGTCAGAATGACGCATAGGCCTACCCTAAATCACGTAATCTTTCAAAAAATATTACGTAATCACTGTACAAATTATGCTAAGTTGTCTACCCCTCGGGCCTATCTGTCAATGGTTCCCTTAGACAAAATTTAGTAGCATAGCCTGTGACTTGGTAAAATTGTAGTATACAAATATCCTAATAATTTTTAATAATAAACTATCATTCCCTGTTGAAAATGACGAGTAAAAAACGAATGAAATGTTGCACCAACCGAACGTAAAACGACTATCCGCTTGATGCAACATTTCAAATATTTTTTAGGAATAGTAACAATATTGCTACTTAACATACAAGTGTACAAGAAGTTTCTATAAAAAATACAAATTCCTTGATTCTTTCTTATTACTTAGTACGTATATTTTCCTAAAAACCACCCTGTAGAAACTATCATCTTTGACAGAAACAAAGATTACTTATAAATATCCAATTCAGCGAGCGTACTTACTTGATATTAATCAATGAAAATGAATATTGCAACACGAGCCGATAGGCGAGTGGCGTAATCACCAGAATGATTAATAGCTATTATACGCCAGTAGAATACTATACCTTATCCACGGCCGTTTCAAATTTTTTTTTATAGACCCGTAGATAGAATACGTAATATATATTACGTATTCTCACATTTGGGATATAAAGTTCCCTATAAAACTGTTTATTTTACAAATAAACCAATTATTTTATAAATTAGTGACGTCATAACCGAATCTTAGCTCATGAAGACACGAAAATTTATGATAATTCAGAACCTTTGCCAAAATATAACTTAATTCATACATTTTTTATAGCTACTTGTATTTCAAATAAATTAAGATTTACTTAAATTCTTAAGTATATTGATACTATTTTTTATAAAAACTTCTTGTATTTTTAAGAAACATACCCAGTGTATTTTGTGATTCTAAATTGTGATTTATTAGCTAAGTAAAAAACAAATACACTGATAAATGCAACAAGGAAAGAAAAATGCAACAAAATATTAACAGTACTGACAGCACCTCAAACTGTGCAGTATAACAGAAAATAGATGGACAGACATTGATAACACTGTGCGACAGAAAATTTAGGCAAGAGATATGTCAAGGTCAGTTGTTAATTTAGGACCACTTTAAGCGATTTTTTTTTAAAGTTTCCAATGCACCCTATTATGCAAGACTAATTTTTCATGTTAGCGTTTCATTACTTTGGGAGGTGAATTCCTATCAAAAGACATGAAAATAAGTTTTTATAAACTTATGTCCAAAAATGCCTCGTAAGGGAGCTACGGTCCTTTAGTGACAGGCCCGAAAATTAGTTTTTTTTTTCGTTTAATATCTCAGGAACCCTTTGAGCTACAGAGTTAAGTTGAAAAAAGAATTGGGCAAAAAAGTGCTTGTGCCTTCCCGTTTGGCCCGCCCCTGGCTAAAATTACCACATGAAAATAGTATATATTAATAGGCCTTGTTGATATAAAAACACATGCGTAAACTCATTTCTGTAGCTCAAAGAGTTCCTGAGATATTAAACGAAAATATAATTTTCGGGCCTGTCACCGAAGGACCGTAGCCCCCTTACGAAGCATTTTTGGACAACAGTTTATATGAACTTTTTTCATGTTTTTTGATAGCAATTCACATTCCAAAGTTATGAAACGCTAACTTGAAAAATGGGTCTAGTATATTAGTGTGAGCTGAAAACTTTAAATTAAAAAAAAAATCGATTAAATGACCTAAAGTAGGGAAACTCCTTGGGGTCCGACTATGTTAGACCTATGTTTTCGAATGACGCTAACAGATCTCTTGCCTAAAATATCAACCTCGATTTTGTCGCACAGAGTAATCGGTTGAATTTGTGATGGCAGTTTTTTAAAGATATTTTTGGGAACACAAAATTCAAATTTAGCTGCTTATCAATATTTGCCTGTTTTAGTGTTTTTACCTTGGTTCCTGAATAAATTCTTTAACTGATTAGTATAACACGTTCGCTTTCACTGACGCACTGGCGCGTCTAACCGATACTTACGCGTGTACCGTCGACGCGCCGGAGCGTCCACCGATTCCGCTAAGCATTGCGGCACTGAAATTGAATCCTGACGTTTAGACACTCTGGTAATGTTCTTGTTACAGTTTTTAACAATAAATGTTGAGATTTTATTTAAAAAAAATCTCGGTGGCGTAATCCAAATTGTAATGGCAGCGAACGTGATAACCAGTTAAAGACTGATTCTAACCGGTTTAAATATGGCAAAAGAAAAATTTACCAGAAATTAACGAATTAAAGAATATCATGAAGTTCAAACTCCAAGAATTCTATTGTAACATGACAAAATTTCACTATTTTAAAACGCTATTTTTGTTTTTGTACAATTATACTGATCTAGATCTATCTATAGATCTAGGCTGTAGGTTGTAGAAAAAATAGCATATGTTTTCGTTTTTTTGACTCCTAAGCGCCTATGCTGATTCTTTTACTCATTGCATAATATACTATTCCTATTGTTGTATTTAAAGTAGGTGCCTCGTAAAATAATAGTAAATTTATCTTTTTTGACAAAGAAATACTGTTAATGCGTCGAATGTGATTTCTAAATATGCGTAATAATATATGAAATCCATGGCAAGAACATCTGCTACATCTCTCAGGGGGCATTTAAGTTAAACACCAGGGTGATGGTTTTCTCTTTTTATAGTTTCTTTCTTTGAAAAAGAGAACTATGTCCCAAGCGCTTTGAGCTCAAATACCCTATAGTAATACTATTTCTAAATAAATTTTTGTTTTAAGAATAATTTCATGACAAAGATATACATTTAGATGCCAATTTATACAGCAATAGCTTTTTTAATTAAAACACAGACATTCTACAAGAATTTAGAATTTTCGACAAAATTCGAAAAAATTCTTCATACATTTAAAGGCAGTTATTTAACATAGTTGGTAACATTGCTAGAGAAAGGCGTCATGAAATTATCGCTTTAATATAAAAAATAAAATAAATCATTTTTTTCATTATTACTCTGCATTTGATAGGGCAAAGTTTGTTAACTCACTACACCAAAGTAAAATATCTTAAAAAATCTGTAATGAATTAGGTTAAACGAATTTTCTTTAAAAATATCGGTATTTTTTTTTACAAAATTTTATTTAATGCAAAAAGTTGAAAGATTAATTTTCATTTTAACAAATTTCCCCTCATTAAACTATTCTTACAAAAAACATATTGCACGTAAACTGTTATTTGGTGTAAAAATTGTTTATGTTTAACATGAATATTTGGTTTCTTACCAAAAAAAAGTATGATAACGTTAAACGTTGATAAACTTTATCAACTGATTAAAAATTTAAAAAGCGAGTAGTAAATTAAAAAAAAAAACAACAAAAAACGATCATACTAATTGGTTGTCTATCAATGGTACTTTTATAGACCCAAGTTAAAATTTTAAAACTATATAAATAATTAAAAAAAAAATCGGATAAATTAGAGAACAGATTTGATTCGGCGTTATCGAATCAAATCAATCCCTGTGGTGATGGATGGTTTTATTACTTTTTTCCATGTCCATTAATGGGTTAATCTATCCCAATGGGTTCATTTGAACGTGTTTAGTGTCCACGTTGGGGAACACGAAGGTACGTGGTGCCGTGGGACTAGAATTAGCTATATACTTTGGTGTTAGGGGGGACTGTAAGTGCTTATGCTTTATTATTTCCCGCTCCACAGTTCCGTTATCCTAAAAAAAAGATAAATGATAATTAAACTCCGCGCATTATCTATCTGAGTTGATGGTCATTTGTTTCTTGTTATTTGGCTGGCAGAATATATTTAGTTCCTTATGTAAGGTTTTCATCTTGTTTAAAATTTATTGTCAATCAAGACATTATTTTAACATTTATAAAAAAATCCAAATAATTTGCTTTAGCACGAAGAAATAACAAGAAAAGTGCATAAAAAGAAAACTAAAGCATCAATCTATAAACATTTTGTTTAAATGAAGTAATATAATGCAGTGCTCTATAAATTTTTGAAGTAAACACTATAACAGAGAATTTTTTGGTTAAAATAATACTGGTTCGTAATTTTATTCAGGTAATGTTAAATTTAAGTTTATAATAGCACTTTATGAATAAAAACTTACTTTTATTATAATTTTGAACAAAGTTTTACTTTTTAAACAGATTTTGTTATTATTTGTTAGACGTAAAATGACAGTCAATTTAACCTAAATGTTAAAAATTATCAAAAGCACAATGGGCTACAAAAATATTACTAAAAGTCATTTTTAAACCACTAATCATAGCTTCCTTGATCCAATTTGTTACTCAGATAGATAATGCGCCGAGTATACATAGAAAACAAAAAAGGTTACACACATTTGATCCCCTTTAAAACATCATTCACATATGCTGCCTTGCTAAGACAAGTTGTCCTATATGCAAAAATTCCCTATACTCAAAATATCTAATTTTCAGATAGGACAACTTGTCTGAGCAGGGCAGTATGTGTATGTACCAAGTTTTGAAGTTAGGATACGCACGCATCTTAGTAATGTTGCCCTTTCCGCCCCCTGTGCCCGCCTTTGGTCTACTAATTGAGAAAGACCTTTGATCTCAGAGTTCGTTTCAAAATATATTTTACCTGCAAAGCTGTTTCCTCATCTCAAGACTCCGTACTTTTACTCTTCCTGCTCCTTAACGAACCTACAATTGATTTTAAAGCTGCTCCAATACCGCTTCCTGGAGTATTTAAACTAGAATGGCTCGTTCCCAAACCTTGTGGGTGCGCGTCCAAGCATTTTTGGTACCTTAGCTAAAAATAAAACAAACTCGATAGCTTATAAAGTATACTAGTAATAGGAATATATCAGAGACATTATTTTAATCTGAAAGAGCCAAGTAACCAGCCTCACTAGTAAATTTATCGAAAAAAGTTAAGAAGATTTTGGTTTCTCTCGACAAAAATAATCGAAAAAACAAAAAATGGCCCGCCGCTGTCTCATTATCTTGTTTAACTGTATTGAACATGTCTGCGACATGCTTGGTAGGGCAGAAATTGATCGTCAACAACATTTTTAAGACGTAAGGAATCTAGCAAGTTCTTCCGAATTTATGGGATATCTTGGGCCAAAATCAATTAAATCGCTTAATTTTAAGTATGCCTCAGCGAGTTGAAGCGGTAATAGCCAACAGAGGTAGAATTACTCGGTATTAATTAATTTTGAGTTTTTAAAAATAATTTCTCTTTTGTTACATTAAGGACAACATACTGTTAAATCCCGAATATAAATATTTTTGAATTGATAACATTTATTTGTTTTTTAGAAATTATTAGAGAATATGAACATTTTATAATTTTTTTCCTAAACTGTTTTTCCCCAGATAAAGCAACATTCTTAACATTATTAACTTTTTTTTGATCAGTTTATATAATTTGATCGAAAGAAAATAGTTTTATCTGTATAAATTTAAGCTTGGTTTGGTAACCCAACAATAATATTAGATAGTAGATGGTTGGATTAGGGTATCTGTATAGTTTGTCTGCGTAAACGATATGCTTATTCGCCTCCGGAGCTCAGTTTATATTGTCAGTACTTGGCAAAGCGCACCATTAACAGTAGCACCACCTATTTCATTTCAAGCGAATGCCATTTGGTTTGCCTAATGCCTCTGCAACTTTTCAAAGGCTTATAAATTTTTACACTGTAGTGCACTGGATGACGCAAGCCATAAGTAAAATATTGAGGTTTCCTAATATCTTTATTACCCTTACCTTGCAAGCAGCTTCTATAGTTTTGCATAGCGCTCCCGACGAGGGTTCACAATAGAACACATGGGCCATAAATGTATCTTGAGCGGTGTGCATTATAAACGCACAGTGCTTTATTAATTTTCCTATACCCAAAAATGATAAATATCTAACTCGGCATTCTGCTAAGAGCCTGTCATCCTAAAAAGAAGTTATTTTAAGAAATAACCCAGTAAAAAATACACGTTATAAATTTGCAATTCAGGGTGGACTGTCTAACTTGTTAGAAGCTCATTATCTCAAAGGACAATGTTATATTTTGGAATTTAGTACTAAGCTTTAATTTCCAAAACCTAAACGCATGTTTTTCTAAAAAGGGGCTATTTAACAGTACTTAAAAACGCCCCTTTTGGTATGACTTGAATATGACTCTAGATTAGGTAAGTCTAGTTCACTTTTTACCAATATTGGCTAGCAAGTTAAATGGTCTACCCCATATTCAAATATTGACAAAATGGCTTACGGTGGGATGATGTATTGAGATCATACTTGGCGCAATGGATATGTTAACAGACTGCCATTGATCCTGAGGTACGGTGGTCGACAGTCGTTCAATAGCCTCATTTAATACTTCCATGCCGCTGGCTTGCGACACTTGGGTGCAGCCCAAATATTGGGCCCTCAATACCTTTTTTGGTTCTTCCATCGGCGTCGGGAATGACTGAGCTAAAAACACAAAAGATTGATCAAATGGGTCAGTTTGCATTTTTTGGATATTTAGGTGTAGGTCAATGGAAAATATACGCACCTCGACAAAAACCTATTTCAGTGCACTTCGAGTGCTTTTTTTACTCGGCTCCGCCTTGTAAAAAAATAAGCACTCTCGTGCACTGAAAACTAGGTTTGCGTACTCGGTGCATAATATACTATTGTTATCAAGGGCGTAGATGAGGGGGGAGGGTAATAGGGGTAATTACCCCCTCCCATAGGATAAAAATATATGTTTTTTTTTATTGCATTATCCTATAAAAATATAAATTTGCTTTTTTTATTTTTGATCCCGGAAAAAATATCTAAGTTGTGGCTCATATAAATGTAGTCATACAAAGTATTACAGTACTTACATACAAACATCTGGCTATTCCGCACCAGCCTCCTGTGTTCAGTGGGCAAATTATTCGGCCTCGTAGCCGAACTCCTCCCGTTGATATCCACAGAAATGGATTTCCCCAGATTTTGTTGTAAGCTGCGCTCAATCATAATTTTTTTGCAAATATCGCGCAATGTGTTGGCTATCGTCCGGGCAGGCATGTCGCACCTGAACACGTGGCACATGTGTTTTCGGGTAGTTCTGTCGCGTGCCACATATGCGAAGTCCCTGAAAGATATCCTTGTAGATCACACAAAGGCATTTGAGTCGGTAATTTCAGAAATTGTATATACACTATATCTTTTAGGTTATATAGACTGTTTTTGTCAAAAGTTTAACCCAACTTTTAAAATCTCTTGTCAGAATGATATGATGTAAAATTAACGACTTTAATGCCTCCCTTGATAAAACCTATTAATGCTTTAAAAAAATCGGCATCAGATAAAACCTAAAGTATACGCGTAGAAATATTTCTGAAATTCTTGATTATAATGTGATTTAATACTAAAAATATTTGTAAAAGTTTGTAAAGCTGTTAAAAGATGTTAGCATCATAAAATAAATAGTAGTTCATATTTACCTTTCACTGTTAATTCCATGCAGCAAGAAAAAACGAAAATGTTAATCACTAATTAGTCACATAAACAAGATTTCTGTAAGAAAAAAGAATAGCCAGTGCTACAGTGTTTATTTAAATATGTGCAAGAAGAGTTAGTAAAAAGGATAAGCGTTAAAGAATAGTGGATATTTGTTATCTTTATCATAATTTGACATTACATCGAGATTGACACTTAAAATTAGAAAATATCGATTTTCTTGGTATTTTCTTATAATATCCAGTTTTGCCAAAATTGGAGATCTTCATAGAACATAAGGTCTCAGAAACCAGGCCATAAATATTTAGGGGACATTTTGACAGTTTCTACGAAGCAGGTGTAGAAACCTTCAAGATGTTAGCTATTTTATATTTACATTATTTATGTCTAAGAATGCTAAGAGTACTCCTACTTATTATATTGAATTTTTTATAATCGGATTATTATCATACTGTCTGTGTGTCTGTCTGTATATAAACCTTATAACTTTGGAACGGAACGTCCGATATGAAAATTTCTTTCACCAAAGGAGTCAGGACCATTTCTATTTGCGTCACATCGAATATGGTTAACATTAGCGTAGGGCAAGGGGGGAAAATGGACAAAAACTATAATTTTTAGCTATATCCCACTTATTATTTATAGCAGGACACATTCTTTTGCATAACTGAAAACAATGTTTGATTCCCTACAAAAAAACGTGATCATTTTTATCGTAGGACTATTCTGTCCTACTGCGCTAGAAAGCAGTAACTCCATTTGTCGCCTAGCGACGTTTTCACGTCAACAATGATGTTATATTTTGGAAACGCTGCTATGCGACAAATGGAGTTGCTACTTTCTAGGGTAGTAGGGCAGTATTAGTTTCCGAGATGTAGGCATTTTAATAATTTTTTTAGGTTAAATAAAATTTTGATGTTTTTGAATAAATTTATATCTGATAATGGCCTCGTCAAAAGAGAGCTTTCTATAAAGCTAGCAAGAAAAAACAAAAGGAAATGGCCAAAAAAATACAGAAAAAGTAACGAATCCGTGAAAAACGAAAACAAGAAAATTTCTGATAGACTTAAACTTTTACGATTAGTTTAAAATATATAAGAAGATTTCCACCCGTCTAGAAAAGGTACCTGTTTTATACGTTTATTATTATTATTATTATTATTACTTACCGTCCGTTATCTCGTCCAACACCCCAAACTCTAATTGTGTGTATTGGCTGGGTATTTAAAACTGTCAAATTTTCGGGATCAAACAGTTTTAAAGCTCCTTCATCCAAGTCCATGAACAAATCTTTGCCCTATTAATACGAGAAAAATAAATATAATTTTTTTAAAAGGCTACTAAAAAGTTACATTATTCAATTTATAAAATACACGTGCTTTTTATAAATTGGGTTTTAAAGTTTCATTTAATGACCCCCAGCAAACCACCGTACGATAATCGGCATAAACAATTATTGGTCCATTTCCGGCTTGCCGATTATCGGCTAGCCTCTAACTGACCGAACTGTGGCCGATGATTTACGACGCCAATCTAAAAGAAGAAGAGGAAGTTGATATTTGACACTTGACAAGAAACGTCTAATTTGTAATTCGCTATTCGTTATTTGCGTCTTTTAAACAAAAAAGTTGGTTTTCAGTGCCATATTTTATATTTATAACAATGAGTGTTGAAGATACAAATTAAGTAATTACATTTCTTTCATATTCATATTAATTTAACAAAGAATTGACTTGCATTTAGGTATACCTACAGACCCTTGTTTTTTAAATTTGGTCAGCGGACCGATGATACTTTACCGGCTGTTGCCGTTGCCGGCCCATTGCTGGTGTGTTTGCTGGGCCCACTCTATAGCATCCTGCTTTTTATCACAATGAAACTAAACTCAATATGATTTTTTTTAATTACACCAGTTTACAAATTGCAACTTTACTTGGGGGCGCACTCGAGCTTCTGCATTTTGAAGTAAAACCTTTCGTCCCGAATCCAAATATGCCAAGATTTTTTTTTTAATTAGTACCGTTTCGAGATATCAGTAGTAAAAACCTTCAATGTATACTAGACGCCATATATATAGTAGAATGTTTACATTTGAAACAAATTAATGTAAGATAAGGGCGTAATTTAATTTTATTATATTAAATTCGTAGAGTACGTACTAGCTGTAGTAAACGTTCTGACTGGACAAGTAGGGTCAATAAACTTTGACAAACGCCAGAAAAAAATGTTCGCTGCTAAAAAAAATCTCTTATATTTGTGGCGTCTACTATACTATCAAAGATGATTGTAATTACAACCATCTAAATTCAACTATTAACTTACATCTCCCCATCTTCCTACAACATCCAACAAGTCGTTTTTACCCAGCGACAAGTCGACTATACATTTATTAACGGCCTTGCTACTTCTTTCTGGGGTAAGATCATCCTCGGCAATTTCCACCCAACCCAAAGACCTTACCGCAAATCTAATTGGTCGTTCTTTTACTTCTGGTTCTGGTTTTGATGGATAGCTCCTTCTTCTAAAAGAAATAAAAAAATATATAAAAGTATATCACGAAGGCGTAGTAAAATTAAAAATTTTAAAGTAAAATTTAAAATTTTAGAGTAAAATTTTAAATATTAGAGGAAAATTTAAAATTTTAGAGTAAAATTTAAAATTTTAGAGTAAAATTTAAAATTTTAGAGTAAAATTTAAAATTTTAGAGTAAAATTTTAAGTTTTAAAGTAAAATTTTAAGTTTTAGAGTAAAATTTAAAATTTGAAGTGATTTACTTAAATGCAATTTCTTCTTTCCTCTTCTTCTCGTCAGCATCTATGTCCAATGCGGAACTCGTACTACTTCTTGTAACTGAGGAGCCATTTTCAAACGGGGACATTAACAGGTCAGTTTCCTTGAAACTTCTTAAATCCGATTTTTCGGGTTTATCTTCTAGTATTATTTTCGGTATTTCCCGTTGAATTGTACCGCTTTTTATGTGCCAGTAATATGGTCCATCGTTATCTAGAATTAGTAAAAAATTGAATTATTTAATAATAATAGGCAGTGCATTTTTGCCCGTCACTAAAATCAGCTGTCGAAAGAAAAAAGATTTTTTAAAAACGATTTTTACACACAAATTAGCAAAAATCGGCCCTGAAAGCTTAAATTATTTAAACAAAACTCTCAGGTCCAGTTTTCACTAATTTACGCATAATAATCGTTTTTTAGTATCTGACACTGCTAGTGTTGGGTATCATCAATACTGATTTTAAAAGCGAAGTTATATTTTAACTTATTGATAAGTACTTTAATTTGTAAAAATTGTATATTCGAATGTAATAAAGTACTCAAACCGAGAGAGGTATGTTTTTGGTCGATCTATCGATATATTAATTAATGAACCTTGGGCAAAACTTACCTTCATGTTTTTCCCAACCTGGTGGTAACTCGCTACCATCTACCCTTTCCTTCTCCGGACTAACTCTACTATTTTTCTCTGGTGACTTTTGATTGTTTTTCTTGACTGGTATGGCGTAGAGGTCATTGTTTAAATGGCCGACTATGTGAGGTACGCCTTCCTCATCTTTGGTAATTACCCGTTGATTTTCACAAAGACTGAAGACAAAAAAAATAATTAATTTCTTATAACTTTTTTTATATTTTTATTAATCGATCGTATATCATTTATTTCGTACTAATTTGTTAACATAAGTAAGTAAAGACATATCCAGAAGCTTGCATAAGAACATAAAACATAAGAATGCGATGCCGTGATTGGCTTACAAGATACATGGCGGCCCATCAAGCCAATCACGCATCGCATTGTTATGTTTTATGTTCTTATGCGAGCTTGTGAATAGGCACTAAGTAAGTAAATAGAAATACATCCTTTTATTATTATTTTTGTTTAAAAATTTACGTTTTTAATATCTGCATGACAGTAAGATGGATAAAGACGAGATTTTCGATTTTTAACAAGAAATATTTGGAATACAGTCACTGTCACTGGACAGGTGAGATAGTGAGAAAAATCTCACGGCCCCCCACTTTCGGTCGCCCCCATGTCTTAAGGGCTTCTCCCAATTTAATTTTTATTCTGACGGGAATATACAAAAATCTACACGCGTTGACCTTTTTTTAGTCATCGCTTCAAGACAAAAACTATTAAATTTTCTCCACTTATGGCGCTCATAAATCCAGGGCCGTAACTAGGGAAGGGCAGGGGGGCTAAGACCCCCCCCTGGCCTTGGTTTGAGCCCCCCTGGTATTTTTTAAGTAACCTACCTTTGGGCGCCAATTTTTCTTGCAGGGGCGCCAAGTTTAGTAGAAACCGTTAGGGACAAAGTTTTTTTTGATGAAGGTATTTTTTTTTTATTTTTTTTTGTAAATCTCACCAGCCCAACGCTGCCCAGTTGCACACTGTTGGAAAATGATTGTAGGTCTTACTGCATTTATATCTTAAGGCCTTAAAGTCAGGAATAAATAAATAAAACCATGAAGAGGGTAGTTAATAAAAAATAGATTATATTTTATGACTTTTTCTGACAATTTTTTCTGATAAATTAATGCATTAGGCTTTTAACAAGTATCGAGTCATTCTTTGAGTGAAAACATTCTTGAGTACAAACTTAATTGTGTAAATGTTAAACAAAAACTTTAAAATAATAAAATAACATGTAATACCTAAACAATATACGATCGACTTACCATGCGTTTAATTTTTGATTAGATGCAATGTAGTTGGCAACAGGGTTCGAGCGCATTGTTGCCACATTTATTATTTATTATATTGTTTACAATGTCTAATCGAAAGTTAAACGTGCTGTATTTTATCAAGTCATAAAAATTTTATCATCACAATATAAATAATTATAGTTATATTAAAATTTTTATTATATACCCAGCTTTCTTATTATATTTTAAACAATTATATAATGTGGTCATTTTAGCTTTTTATATTGTGATTAAATAATATGCATTTTAAAAATCTAGAATTAAAAAATGTAAATTTTAAAGAAAACGTACTTTTGCCATACTGTTGTTTCAGTATTCCCGTTCCCCTCAGTATTCCTACAACAAAGAAAATTGAATCCAAATAATACATAGAAGCAGAAGCAAAAAAATATAAAGGATAATTCGAAAAGCAGTAAGATTTTTATATATTTACAAGGTTATATGGAGTAATATAAACCGTCGATTTAAGTTAGAAAATTTCCCTAAAACTTAAGTATATTACAATAAATTGGTATAGGTAGGTATATCATCAAATAAACCCACATTTTGTACGCTTCTTGCAAAAATTAATCTTTGTCGATTTACTATAGTGGTGGCCATATTTAAAAGTTCACAAAAATTTTACAAAAAATCGTAAAATATATATATAATTGGGGGCAACCATTAGAGACACTAGATGTAAGCCTCAAGTTAGCTCTAATTTGATACATAGAGTTGGCAGATGTAAGTGATGAAGTACAGTTCATTTCAACAAAACTGGAAAAGTGGGGTTATAAAAAAAAATTACATTGTGAACTATCTTTCATTTGACAAATATTTGTTTACTGGTTAATAAATTTAGTGTCAATATTGTTATTGCCACATTAATGTCAAAGTCAAAAAATGTTGGTCTATTTTTTTAAAATTGGGAGAGATAAAGCAGAAAAACAAGAATACTCGAAGAATACTGGTGTAAAACCCATAATTATAATTTTTAAATTAAGGAACTATGAGGAATACCTAGTTGTAGGAGACCAATATACTAGTAGTGTTTTTTAAAAATAAAGGTATTTAAAACAAGTTTATTAGATACAAAATATATTGATAAGGGGATTTAATAATAGACATTTTAGAATATGGATATTTTAGAGCAGAAATACAGTAATTAACAATAGAGATACGCTTCAAAATCCAAATAGTATTTACTAAACACAAATGCATAGAATAACATATGATTTTTGACATTGTTAAACTAACCTTATTTTTCAAACAGGCATAACCCCATTTAAATAATCCACATTCACACAACTAAATTTTATGGAAAAGATGAAATTTTACTTAACCCCACTTTTCCAGTTTTGTTGAAATCAACTGTATCAATTAACCATTAATGGTTACCAACCAATCTCTACCAATAGTTTTAATAAATTATTTATTGAATGGCACGAGTTTTTGAGATTTAACACCTAATTGGTGCGTTTAGAGTTAAATTGAAAACATATATGTATAAAGTGCAATTTTTCTTCATATAAAATGCACCAAATGACAGTATTTGTCATCGTTTTATGCAGCTATCTAAAAAAATAAAAAAACAAGAAACAAACGGGGACTTTTTTTCTAAAAAATTTTAACAAGGTGGAAATGTCAGTATCATTTGTACTTGTAAAAAAGTCCATACAACGTAGTACCTTAACGACAGCAATAATATCCTTACCTCCTATTATCTATCAGATTCGCACAGTTATTCTGCGTCAGAGGTCCACCATTCACGTCAACCCCCATGGATCCGATGTCCAATGCCGCGTAGGTCTTCCTGCCCGAGGTGGGCACCGCCCCTTTCACGCCGTGTCCCATGTTGCAAATGTCATCTAGCTCTTGGTAGATATCTTCGTATAGGTTCGGGTTGTTTGAGTTGAGCGCATCATCATCATCCAGCAGTTGGTTATGAAGGTTGTTGGTGGTGGATTGTGGTGGTAAATGGTAGTTGGGGTTTTCGTAGCTCAGAAGACCATTTTCTAAAACATTCATAAAAAACAAGCCGTGAAGATATGACATATCTTCATAATGTAATCCTTTACATTTGAAAAAATGTCCCCCTTACCCCCTGCCTACATTGTGCCTCCCAAATTATATCTTTACGCCAGTTTGTGCTCCCATTAAGATCTTATAACTTTTGTTTAACCCATTCACTGCGACTCAGAACGGACGTTCAGGAACCAGGTGCGCTTTGCTTTTTAAGTATCACTATCTGTCATGTTTGAGAGTTCACAGAAAAAAAATCTAGTAACAGCAATGATTTTCTGACGGCCAAATTCGTGCAACTACGCTCACAGCAACAAAATCGCTCCCCTTTAACGCTAAAAACTAACTGTCGCCAAAACAAGAGAATAACATAAACGCACCCGTTTGCGTCGATAGCGTGGCAGCCAATACAAGCTAAACGCACCCGTATGCGTCCAACGCACTGAAAGTGTTAAAACTTTTTCTAGTATACCTACCAGTTATTAAAATATTAAGGGTTTTCATGATAAATCAACCACCCTGTATTTGATATTTTTAGCTATTTTGGGGGTGATTTTTGGACCGTACTGTATAAACAACTTTGAACAACTGATACATGTATACATACAAATACGTAGGTAAAGGTAAACTTCCTTAAAAAATTAAAAAATGAGAAAATCATTTATGCATGGCGTCTAGATTTCCCCAATCTAGTCTATTTCAGACGTACATTTCTTACTCCTGGTTAATGTGATTTATTCATAGAAAACATAATCCCAAAGTCCGCATCCAATATAAATTTTAATCATATTATTTTAGGATTGATTGTGTATGAATATCTTATACCTAATGCGATATCTCAGGACTCCCGAGTCAGGAGTTATATAAAGTGTGATCCAAACCGAAGTTGTATAGAATACCAAACAGTGGCGGATCCAGAAAATTTGGATCACAGGCACTAAACCGCTAAAAAAGTTCCCAGGAAACCAAAACATACTTTATTACTGAATAAATTAAATTCAATAATTAATATTTAAAAAAATAAATATAGGATGCTTGAAGAAAAAAAAGTATGTTTTACTCAGAGGAAAAGTGCTTTTTTTACTCGTCTGTAGTTTCCGGACTCCGCTTCGCGTCGTCCGTAAATTCTACAGACTAGTAAAAAAAAGCTTCACTTTTCCCCTTAGTTAACCATATACTATTTTATCTACTTTAATGTAAAAAAATGACACGCTCTTGTTGAACAGACTGTAAACCAAAAAACCTAAATAGGTAAATTTCATTTTATGGCTTGACCCGATCAATAGGAAGGTATATCAACTACCTATAATAATATTAAAACTAATATTTGAAAAGGCAAGCGTATTTTTTTCAGTCGACCCAAACCATATTGATTTTAGATTAGATAGCTTTTTGACGAAGGAAAGGTAAAACATAGGCAAAGGAAAAAGTACTAAATTTTTAATTAATTTCTAAAGTCACCGTACAAAGTACCTACGTGAAAATTATTCGTAATAAGCGATTTAAATAATTTGTATACTCACAGAAAAGTGTCGTGTCGTGTTTTTCGGATTCAGTTTAGAAAATACCTAATAGTAGCACGGTGGTTTTCTGCAAATTTTAACTTTTTGTTTCCGACCCCCGATTTTTGTTTCTCATAAATTGATTAAACACACCTAAAGAAGTAATTTAGGCAAATATAAAAAAAAATCGTAGAGGCCGATCGTTTTTTTTTACGTTTTATTTTTCTAATTTATTATAATATTAGATCAAGAAAGTTAGAAGAAAAAACGACGAATAGAAGAAATAATTTATAAAGTTTTTTGGTTGTGAACTCCCAATAGAAACCCAAAAACAGATCCGAAGAGTTAGAGAATTTATTATATTCTCCATTAAATTCTGCATAAAATTTGTCCTATAAAGTCTTTGTGTATCTCCCACAAATGACATTGGAAAATAAGCAACGAACTAATAACTCTTCTAGAATAGGCATTTCATTTGTAAAAACTGACAAAAACGTAGCCAACATATACATTTGTCTGTCTTACTCGCACAGCTTTGTTCTAACAGAGACAACCATAACAGTAACTGGTAATTGTTATTGTTCAGGCCTGAATATACCTAGTATTTGTTTACAAACAAACCGAGATGTTGGCGATACTTTATATTAACGGTATGCGTATTCTAGAGAGAAGAGTTGTTAGTTCGTTGAAAATAAGCATATTTCTCAGCGCGAAGACAAAACCACTATCCCACAAAATGAAATTTTTGAAGCATACCGAGAAGCATACTTTTTTCTGACATGACCTATCTTAAAGCATTTTTTCTCCTGATTCTGAATCTTTTTTCAGATTTGGACTATGATCCTACAGTTTTTATATACATTCTTTCGCTATACGAAGGTCCTAACTTCGTAGTTTACCTGACGTCAAATATGGTTAACATTCGGATCAGGCAGGGGGAACAAAGGGGCAAATACTATTTTTTTTTGTGATGGCTTATTATTGATCGTAAAATAACATTTCCTGTGCATATTTTTTATTTTCTACTAAAATTTCAATTATTTTTGTAGTAGGATAAGAATTGTTATCTTCCGACCAATAACAAGCCAGTTATCGCATAAAATATTAGTATTTGCCCCCTTTGTCCCCCTTGATGCTCTCCAATGTTAACCATATTTGACGTCATCATTGATACACGGACGAAAACTGTTTTTAGCGCGATTACAGTTACCAATCTCGCTCTCTTAGCTCGGCTGGCAATCTTCAAAATTGCCATAAAAACATTATTTTAAATCCTTGTATCATAAATAACTATTTAAATCACGTGCAGGAGCAACTTTATATTATAAAATGTATTATAAAGCATCTATGTTTATGCCTCAATAGTTTTTAATAAATATAAAATAGGTTATTGATTTTTTCTACTCTATTTATCATAGATATAAAATCTTCCATCTAACGATATTGAAAAAAAAACAGGGTGGCCATACATTTTTTTTAATTTCTCCAAATTTTCCCTGATATTTAATTTTTTTAGATTTTTTTTTTGTATTTTCTCAATAGTACTATTAATCCTTTCAATAGCTAATTTTATACCTAATATTAATATTTTTTTTACTGAGCATTCCTCGGAACGTTCATAGTAAACCGAAATGTTACTTTATTTTTATTTTTTGTGACTCCTAAAACTTTTCAGAAAATAAAAATATTAAAAATTAATAATTTAAAAATTTTAAAACACCACTCCTGTCACTCCTGCTCTGGTTCAATATTTCCAGTTTTTTTTAATAAATATATAATTTTCTCCCTGATGGTTCCAGAATGTGGCCACCCTGTATGCAGTGTGTCTTTTGATGTAACCTCTCTATCCACTTTAGATTTTTGACAAATAGGTGATTTCAATTTCCGATAAAAAAATTAAAAAAACACAATTAAAGCAGCTTTACAACATTGATCATCGCCATATGTACCCCCGATAAGGGACAAGCTGATAACAGGGTGAAAACGTCCTGAGGCTAGTGCAACTTACTCCAACTGGACCTTATTAACTGCTAATAACAAAGCAAAATGTTTTAAATGAAACGAAAATAAAAACACACACAGGGCCAGATTTACCATCAGGCAAAACTAGGCAAGTCAACTTTAAGGGGCTGCAAAATTTAAAAATAGGCGCAGTAAAATTTAAAAAAATAAGAGCAAGGGGCAAAATGACAAGGGCGTTCAAGAGAGTGAAGCAGTTGATGACCTTTTTTTTAGTAGTTTTTATGCAAGTCAACAACTATTTTCCAAATAGGGTTACAATTTCCTGGGGCGGCGACTGAAGTAAATCCGGTCCTGTGACACAAATAAAGCAGCTTTAAAGCTTAAATTAAGCCTCACAACATAGATCCTCACCGAGGAATATATCCTCCTCCTCCGCGTTGACGGCGTGCTGAGCCGCCAGAGCCGCCATACCCCCGACTAGGGAGGTAAGCGACCAGAAGGGACTACGGCAGTCCGAGGACGAGCCGAACGCGGCGCTAGTCGAGATCGAGGTTAAGTGATAACCTACCGGAGTCCCTCGGAACTCACCACACAACATCCCAACCTATGTGTCGATTCTGCCCTACCTAGAACAAGAGAATGTTATTATTAAAATGAGGCAAATAACTGATTATTTGCCTTAATTTTTTTTATTTAAGGCTATGAAAAATTAAGGACACTAGATTGGTGGCGCCGGTAAGTGAACTAGACTTTAAGATCCTAATAAAAATTGGTAATATCAATTATTGATTTTGTGTCGATTCTGCCCTACCTAGAACAAGAGAATGTTATTATTAAAATGAGGCAAATAACTGATTATTCGCCTTAATTTTTTTTATTTAAGGCTATGAAAAATTAAGAACCCTAGATTGGTGGCGCCGGAAAGTGAACTAGACTTTAAGATCCTAATAAAAATTGGCAATATCAATTATTGATTTTTCTGAGAATATAAGCAATGCTCTTGTTATGGTTCAACTGAAAATAGCATTGTGACGAACACTACTTAAATTTTCATAGAAACCGTAACATTTTATTATCAGGGTAAGTATAAACGTTTAACTGTTCTGAGAAAAATTAGCTGATTGGCGTCTCAACGTGTTACGAGGCCGCGTTAAAATAAAATTAGATTTATTTGACAGCAGGGGTAATTTTAACGTTTAACTATATACAAAAAACTTGTGTATATATACAAAAAACTTGTGTATATATACAAAAAACTTGTGTATATATACAAAAAAAAAACTTGTGTATATATACAAAAAACTTGTGTATATATACAAAAAACTTGTGTATATATACAAAAAACTTGTGTATATATACAAAAAATTGTGTATATATACAAAAAACTTATGTATATATACAAAAAACTTGTGTATATATACAAAAAACTTGTGTATATATACAAAAAACTTGTGTATATATACAAAAAAAAACTTGTGTATATATACAAAAAACTTGTGTATATATACAAAAAACTTGTGTATATATACAAAAAACTTGTGTATATATACAAAAAATTGTGTATATATACAAAAAACTTATGTATATATACAAAAAACTTGTGTATATATACAAAAAACTTGTGTATATATACAAAAAACTTGTGTATATATACAAAAAACTTGTGTATATATTATACAGAGCGGTCCAAAAGTCACCCTCCCACCTCTTAACTTTTGAACCAGTTGAGATATCGACTTCAAATTTGGAACTTTTAAATAAGACAACTTAAAGTATCTTTTAGCATATATTTAATACTTTCAGCTCTTAAAATGTGGGCAGGGGGGCATGGGGGGACATTTTTTTAAATGGAAAGGGGGGTCGTGTGATACATCATTTTAAAGCTTATAAAATTCTTCATTTAACTGTATATTTTTTATTTTTTTAAAACATTTTTTTTTGGGTTTAAAATAGGGTTGAAAATGGGTATTTTTGTCAAAATTTCTCTAAAAAATCCAAACAATTTTTTAAAAATGCCTAATTTCATAATGAAAAAAAGTAAATTATACTTTTCAACTAATTTTAGTTGACATGAATAAAAATTAACAAAAAAAAACTTAAAAATTTATTTTTTTAGCACAAAAAACTGAAAAATCAAAACCTTGAAAAACATGTTTAAAAAATTTAAAAATGTATGGTTATATAGAGAATTTTAAAGGCTTTAAAATGATGTATCACACGACCCCCCTTTCCATTTAAAAAAATTTCCTCCCATGCCCCCCTGCCCACATTTTAAAAGATAAAAGTATCAAATATATGCTTAAAGATAGTTTAAGTTGTCTTATTTAAGAGTTCTAAATTTGAAATCGATATCTCAACTCGTTCAAAAGTTAAGAGGGGGGGGGGTGACTTTTGGACCGCACTGTATAGTAAAAAAAATTAAATGTAGTTGAAATATAAAATAAATATCTGTGGCTTGGTTCTAGAAGGCCTAACGCCAAAAGTTTTGAACGGATACTGTCAAATATTGGTCGTTTTAGCAGTTTAACAGAAATGTTCAGGGCCGTAGCTATGGGGAGGGGGGGATGGGGAAAGTTTACGTTCCTTGCATTCTTTTTAGGTGACAGTTGGAAAAAATCAGACAGTAAGCAGGACAGAATGCTTGAAAATAATTAAAAAATTAAATTAAATTAATTAAAATTAGTAAGGGCGGTTTATTGTTCCTAGTACGACTAGTATAAATTTCTGCTTAAAACAAATCGATTTATTTAATTAAATTTTAACTGAATTCCCCTAATAATAATAATAATAAACGTTCTAAGGCGCCTGATTGTCTGACTTCGATTTGAGGCAACAGTCACGCACGTCATTCCACTATAAATATTTATGTATATAAATTAGCAACCGTTTATACAGGGAAAGGTAATGGAGGTTCGAACGACGATTCCGGCGTAACCGACGTAACGTTTCTACCGTACTTTGCCAAATTTCTGTAAGTAACCGTAGTGAGTGTTTGGATAAGGATAAATTTTTTTGAAAAAGTGCATTAAGTAATACTTGAACGAACCTTTTTCTTTTCTTTTCTGAGGTGACTCCTTTACGCCAAAACTTTTCCCTTGCGATGAATCAAAACAACCTCGATCAACCTTTCTCGTCAGTATTTTTCCCCAAAAAAGGGGCAGATTTTTCTGTAGAGCTACTTCATCTCATTAATCCCGAGATTAATCCATCAGAAACGATAAAGTAGATCTAGTTTACCGTTGATTCTTATATTTACAGAAATCTGGCCAGCATTATCATGTATATAAAGGCCTATTCAGAAGATTGCATAAGAACATAAAACATAAGAATGCGTTGCCGTGATTGGCTTACAAGATACATGGCGGCACATCAAGCCAATCACGGCATCGCATTGTTATGTTTAATGTTCTTATGCGAGCCTCTGAATAGGCACTTAGGTATATTATACATTATGCTATTACTATTTTAGATAACTTTAAATTATTTTAATAATATGTGAGTGGTCACATGAAAAGAGACCTGAAGGTATAAAAAATAATTTGTGGGTTTTCGGTGCACTTGACATTTTAAGACAAAATAATCCAAATATAACATTTTAATCTCAAATACTTTTTTTACTGTGATTTTTTTTTCTAAATGCTAAATTTTAATTTAATATTAATTTTTCTCAGATTCTAATTCCTCCCCCCCCCCCAACTTCAGGTCCTTTTTCTCATGACCACTCACATATACCTTTCTATATACCGGGTGTCCCAACTCTATTTACCCAGCGATTTTCTCGTAAACTAAAAGAGATATTCAAGTTCTGAGAAAAACATCTTAAATAAGACAACTTAAACTATCTTTTAGCATATATTTGATACTTTCAGCTCTTGAAATATGGGCAGGGGGGCTTAGAGGGACTTTTTTTAAACGGAAAGGGGGGTCGTGTGATACATCATTTTAAAGCTTATAAAATTATCCATTTAACTATATATTTTTTAATTTTTTTAAACATTTTTTTTGGGTTTAAAAATTCCCCCCCCCCCATGCCCACATTGTAAGAGCTAAAAGTATCAAATATATGCTAAAAGATAGTTTAAGTTGTCTAATTTAAGATAGTTTTCGCAGAACTTGATTATCTCTTTTAGTTTTCGAGAAAATCGCTGGGTAAATAGAATTGGGATACCCGGTATCTGTGGCTTGGTTCTAAAAGGGTCAATGTAACTTTGTCAATAGCAGCGTTTTCAAAATATTATATCAGAGTTGACGTGAAAACGCTGCTATTGACAAAGTGACATTGGCCCTTTTAGAACCAAGGCATAGATATAATTTGATGCGTGAACTTTAAATTAGGTAATTAAAACCAATTAAAACAGTAAATGTCTATTAATTTTAATTATTAATTTAATTTTTGCAAGTTTATGATTTCAAAAGTAAAAGAAAGTATATCATTTATATTTCGATTACATTACTCGGTGTGTAATGATGATAATTGCCAAAACAGTTAAATTTTATGCTAGGAAAACTTTAATATCGTGGGCTTCCTATAAAAAATGTCGTATTGAAAAGTATTAATACACATTCAGACGATTCCAATTACATATTAAATACACTGCTCAGTAAAATCGCGCGTTAAATGGATTATTTATTATCACATTCACTTTCAGCAACCTCAAAAACCCCAGTATACAAATTTTTACTAAATCTACCCCCCACCCTCCAGGGGGTTGAGTTAGAATTTTTTTATTATCAGATTCACTTTTAGCTACCTCAAAAACCCCCTATACCAATTGTAACGAAAATTACCCCCACCCCTCAGGGGGTAAAGTTGGATTTTTTCATTATGAGATTTACTTTCAGCAACCTCAAAACCCCCTATTTACCAACTTTCACAAAAACTACCCCCGCTCCTTAGGGGGTGGATATGGAAAAATGTTATTACCAAATTCAGTTTCGTCGTCCCCAAAAACAACCCCTGTATACCAATTTTGACGAAAATATTGAAAATATTTAAAAATAGGCAATTAGTTTAATATTGGGTCCTCCTAAAAAAACGTTAAGCAAATTAGAACCACTGGGACTTAACGTGAGTGGTTCTGTAATATCCGGACCCTTCTTCAAAAGATCCATTTTCCTTTTTGTTTGTCAATTTTGTTCATCTGTTCAACAATGTACATAAAGTTTTAATTTTTATAGTAGGTATACGTATATATTTATGTATTTTTTGTTATCCAACATTTTTTGAAGAAATTCCTCTCGCTCATCCAAGACAGATATCGTCGGCTTAAAGTGTTAACCCGATAACTCCTTTTGACCAAACTTTACAGGGGACAAAAAAAAAACCTTATAATTATTTCTATAATTATTGTATAACAAAATGAAAAATCCCGGTTCTTTATTAGCGTGTTTTGGAGGTTTTAACAACTATCAACTACAAAATTTTTATTGAATTAAAAAGGAGATGGCAGGTTTTCTACTATTGAAACAAATAGCCATCAAGGAGTTGGCAGGTTTTAGGTAAAGTTTTTTCAAAAAATAAAGCAATTATTTCTAAGTTTTTTATTTTAGAAAATGAATGTACAAAATACTGTCTTCAACATCAAAAAGCAATCATTTTAAAAATAAAAACCTTTGCAATAATTGCTGGAAGTGGCGGAGTTAGCAGCTTTTCGACTAGCATCATGGAAAAAGTTATATTTGGGAAAAGGTGAGAGTTGCCTGTTTTTTTTTTGCAGATGGTGTAACTAGTGTCCCCTTTTGAACGGTATTAAAAACGACAATTCGTCCAAAAGTGGAGTTAGCAGGTTAACACTTTAAGCCGACGATATGTTTAATTGATTTTGAATTAAAAAAGGACCAGACTAAATGATCTAATGATAAGATTTATATAAAATTATTAAATAATAAATATTCTTTATCCAATACATACAGATAATAAGACAATTGCCAGCTTTATTTTAAATAGATAAACTCAACAATAACCCCCGCGTGGCTTTTACTTTATTGAGTGGATAATTATTTATTTTACCCACTCAACTGTCATTTGTCAAATTATTTTCTTTTAATTATCATTAAATTTTTTAATAAAAATATGAATTCCTAAGCTATTTATTGGATAAAATCTTATATGGCTCTCATGGGTAAACCGATATTGCCCTCTCGAAAATTAACCTGCGAGGCGTCAGCCAAGCCAAGGTTAATTTTCTCATGGGCAATATCTTACTTTACCCACTAGTACCATAAATAACTATTAATTGCATTAGGTGATAAGTGGAAGCAAGTAAAAACTTACCAAATTGGCAAAGTAAAGACATTTATCTCAATATTTAGTCACTATAATATCGATATACTGTTTGACACAATTCAAAGCAAACAGCTTCAACTTGAAACAGTGCAATAGATCAAAAACAATATGGTGGTTATCACCGCTTTGTGTTATTCTCGTCTACGTTAGTCCTAGTGTTTCGCGCAGACTTTCGACCCGCAGGGCTTTGTCAGCGTCGCGACGGGCGTATATGTTATGGCGTCCCCGTTTTCAAGACGCCGGAGCCGAAGCGCATCGCGCAAAACCCTTAATATATTGATTTTCTGTGCCCAGAAACTACCACACGAGAAAACGTGATGTTCCACGTGAAGAGAGTAAGTACATGGTTATGAAAAAAGTCCCTCAACAAATTTTCCTCTTCCAATTCCAGGTATTTTCCAGGTTTTCCCGAATAAAAAAAAATTGTAAAATTACAGGTTTTAAAATAACAAAATAGAAAATTTGCAAACAGACCTCTAGGGGTGGTCCACTCTAGAGTACCTTAATGTTACGTTTTCTGTCAACAAAAAAGTGAAGATCTATGGAAATGGCAAACCCTCAAACGTATTTTTAGCCTTTTCTGGATAGGCCAAGTTTCTCTTCTATGGTCTGTTTCTTCAAGCAAGATAGTAAATTCAAAATCGCACAGTGAATGTTTTCAAAACAGATTCGAATTATGGATGTGCGAATATACAACGTAGTTTATTTTATAAAACATAACTATATTCTATACACAAACATATACTATTCAAACCTGTTGTAAAAATATTTACTGTGCGATTTTTAATTTACTCTCTTGCTAGATGAAACAGACCATGGTTATGAATTTGTCAAAATATATTTTTAAGGCATATTTTTACAGTGCTGTATGCAAAAATAGACTTTTTTGAGTAATCTTACTAAAATAAACTAAAAAAAATAAAATTTTATGAGTAGATTTTTTACTGAATCAAAAAATCTAAAACAGTAAAACGAATATTAAACAAATAAATTAACGCACTTCCTGAAAGTAACTTCCGATTGCTAAGGAAAAATACGAAATCGAAATTTTGTAGCGAACATCAAATCATAATAAGAATCTTTGACGCAATGCCTAGCTATATTGCGTCAAAGTTTCAATTGAATCGGCTAATAATATTTTTTAAGTCTTTAGCGTTCGAGCCAAAGTTTTTTTTTGCTGAGACGGAGTCGAGGCAAAAAACCAGCCGAGAACACTAATAATCCAGAGGTCAGGTATTTTTACCTAAAAATAATTCAGGAAGTTTTGATTTTGGTTTTATAAATGTTCGGTCTAAAGCCGAAGCGCCACTTTTTCAAAAAATTTGGTTTTTATTGCGGACCGTAGGATATCAAAATATGCACCATGGACTACCAATAGAAATGGAGCTTAGTTCACTTTGGCTTTGGAGGTTTGTTTGTTTGTTTAACCTCGTACTATTCTACTTAATCAAGCATCCCCTAAGTCCAGGACTTGTGTGGGCTAGTAGTAGAGGGAACCACCGGCTTATACTGACTTTCGAACCAGTTTCTAGGGAATGTCCGTTTCACTTAGCGCCTTCGCCAAATTTCAATTATTAATTAACTGAAAAAGGCAAATCGGCGCCAGTGAGAATCGAACTCACGATAGTAGACTTGCTATACATACGCGCTAGCCACTACGCTATGCCTCCCTCCCACCGACCAAATAAAAAAAAACAATTTTGTGACCTTGAACTCGATCTGGAACTGTCATTTTTTTTAAGCAATTTTCACAAAAACCGGATTTTTTAAAATATCTCAACATCGGTGCATCCTAGGACAATAAACGTTTTATATGAAAATAAATAGGACCAAATTTCCAACATTTTTCGTCGTATGTATTTTTTTGTGCGACATATAACTAATTCACGGCGCCGCCTTAAACGTTACACTATAATTTTTTAAAGTTTTATTTTCTTTTTGGGAAAAACCAAAGAAATTATTTAATAATCGATAAGGCATGCCTCTTAAAAAAAAATCAATCTGGCGGTTTCTTTAAAATTTTTGTAAAATTACAAATTTTAAAATAATTTACTCATTTGTGCCCCATTATCTCGAGATTCAGTAAACCGATTTTCTATTGAAAATCACCATTGTATTAGGCATGAAAACCTTTACAAAAACATGTAACATGTCCTATTTTTTGGATCCTTAACACTGCCGGCATAGATTTTCCGAATACTCGGGGGTTTTTGGAGTCGCTGAATCTGATGCCAGTTCTCCAAAATTCAAAATGGCGGATCCAATATGACGGATTAGATTTTTTAAAGTTTCTCGGAGAATTAAGCCGCCATATTGAATCCGCTATTTTGAATTTTGGAAAACACCAGATTCGTAATCAGCGACCCCAAAAACCCCCAAGTATCAGGTTTCAAGCAAATCCGAGCAACTTTAAAAAATCTAATCCGCCATATTGGATCCGCCATTTTGAATTTTGTAAAACTGGCACTAGATTCGTAATCAGCGGCCCCAAAAACCGCCGAATAACAAGTTTCAAGCAAACCCGAGCAACTTTAAAAAATCTAATATTGGATCCGCCATTTTGAACGCTAACTTTTCACATTTAGAGACCAAAGAACATACAATATGATAATATAATGTTTTTTCAAAAAAAAAATTCAGCACATTTTTGGCACGAAAACTTTATTTTCGCTGCACTGTGAAAGGGTTAATAGCCCTTTTTGGGTAGAACGTCACCATTAAATGTCGACAGAGAACTCCGTATGCATTAGCGCAGCCCGAAAATTGGTCTTTGGCGCAGGTCCGTATTGGCCTAATATGAAGATATAGGATAACAAGCAGTATGTACGTACGTACGTATTTGTTGAACTTAGAACTCAAAACTTGTTTTGGTAAAAGGGTTCTTCAATTATTACGTAAAGCACCCAGGCGAGAAAGGGGTTAGCACTAGCGATACATAAATGTTAATGGTATAAGAAAACAAGCCGTGAAGATATGTAATGCTACGTATTCAATCACATATTATTCACAGTAAATGGTATATTGCATTTTTCCAAATACGTTTTTTGATTGATGATGATTTTCAAAAACAAAAATACGATTAAAAAAAACTAAAAAAAAACTTTTAAGTAAAAATTTTTAAATTTTTTTTTATTTTCTTTTTGCGAAAAACGAAAATTTAAAAATTATAGTTTTTTTATTTTTTTTTTTAAGTTTAACCCCACATAACCTTTTTGTTTTCTGGGGGGGGTTACGTAATGCTTGAATGGAATCAGATAAATCTTTCAGCCACTGATTTTAAAAATTTGCGTTACGTAATACTTGAACGTTCGCTAACCCTGAGTAATCCTATATTTTTATTTTGTAATTTTTTAAGCACACTGTATATTTTCATCTTACATTAGTACAACAATTCGACACTCCCAAGCAACAAGGATGTAACTCAAGTTAGACCCATTTTGAGTTATACTCATAGGTAAACGCCTTGAAAAAAGACACACATGGTGGTACTACTCAGGTTTCTCCACAGTCCACTTTAAGCAAAAGTTTACTTAAAATCACTAAAGTAAGAAATTCTAAACTTGAATATTATCAGAAACAAACAGTAAATAAACAATAAATACTTAAACAGTTAAATAGAGAATTTTATAAGCTTTCAAATGATGTATCACATGACTTCCTTTTCCACTTCAATCATTTACCCACCCTTAAATAACAAAAAAAAATATTTTAGAAATTTAGCTGTCGTGAAAAATGACAATATATGAGTTACGGCTTTGTTGCTTGGGGGTATCGAAATATTGTTTAGACATATTCAGGAAAATCTCATTTGGGAGTGGGGGACTAAAAAAAACGCTTAAGGCAACTTTTAAATATTGGGTCTCCCCCTGAGTGGGCTGATCAACTTCTAACCATTCAAAGGGCAAGGGAGCCTCTGGGGTAAAGGGGTAATATTTTAATAAAATTTATTAAAAGTAGGTATTACATTTATTATAAAAACTTGAAAATTGAAGCTTTGGGAAAGGGTAGATACCTGTTAACTGCAGGGCATGTCTGTGGAGCTAAGGTTACTAACTATAATATTGTACTGTACACCCTTCTCCCCTCTGTAACTTGTTTTAACTATTTTCCTACTTATAGCTTATTGCTCAAGCATTGAGCTCTGCCCCTATTAGAGGGAGATATTGGGAGACAAGGGGTAAATCTCTACAGAATTCGCGTACACAAGATTTCGCATTACCCAAAATTTCGCGGGATTTCGCGGGATTCCGCAAGAATTCGCGGAAATTCTAAAAAAATCGCGTACACAAGATTTTGCATTACCCATGATTTCGCAAGATTTCGCGGGATTTCGCGGAAATTCTAAAAAAATCGCGTACACAAGATTTCGCATTACCCATGACTTCGCAAGATTTCGCGGGTTTTCGCAAGATTTCCCGGGATTTTGCAAGATTTCAAAGAGTTCACAAGATTTCACAAATGTGCAATATTTCGGGAGAATTTCAAATGATGATATACATAATTTGTTAATTTATACATTTTATTTTGCTTTATACGATTTTGCAAGATTTCGCAAGATCTCGCGAGGGTTGTACACAAGTTTTTGCAGGAGATTTACCCCCTCACTGGGAGAGATTCAAAATGAGTGTCACTCATAAAATAAAACTCAGTAATGTATTTTATCAATAACCTCTTACTAGAGTTCTGAGTTTAATAACCTCTAATTAAAGTTCTATGTTTAATAATATTAAATAATTTAATTTAATTAAAATTAATATGGGTGGTACCATCTGTCAATTAAATCGACTGAAAAATCAGTTTTTTTTTTGCATTTTTGGCTTAAAAATGTCATGAAATGTAGAGAAAATGTGAAAAAAGTGGGTATTAAAAAAATGTCTGTCTGTCAGTCTGTATGTAAACCTTATAACTTCTGAACAGAATTTGAAAAATTCTTTCACCAAACTATTCATGACCTTTTCTTTTTGCGTCACATCAAATATGGTTAACATTAGCATAGGGCAAGGGGGCAAAATGGACAAAAACCTTAATTTTTAGCAAAATCTCACTTATTATATATATAGTAGGGCAATTTTTTTGCATAAATAAAAATACTCAGTATTACTGTTTAATCCCGTACAAATACATATGTAATAATTTTTATTGTAGGACTATTAGTTTCTGAGATACAGGCATTTTAATAAATTTTGATATATTTTTAAATTTTTATTTAAATGTCAAATGTTGACACTAGTAAAATTTCAATTATTTGTAAAATTAATTTTAATGAATTTTTCTTTAAATAAATTTCTGATAATGGTGCGGCCAGAAAAACAATCCGATAAAGCTACAAAGAAAAATTAAAAGGAAATGGTCCAAAACTACAGGAAAAGTGAAGTTATCTTATTTTATAAACATCCTCATTTTTCCACCCGTCTAGAAAAGGTACCTATTTTACATTTTTATTGTATTGTACAGTTAAAAAGAAAAGATTTATCGCATTCCAAATATGAAAAGTAATTGGTATTTACATAAAGATCATTAGTAAATATCTAAAAATAATTTAATACCTCATAAAATTGTAAGCCCAATCATTGATTTTATTTAATAGATGCTTTTTTTAATAAAAGCAATTTACTGTTATCGAGAGTATTGTTTAATTATAAATTATAATACAATTAAAAAAGGAAATGTAATTTAGAGATTATCCCCTTGTTCCCATTTCCATTCGGATACAATTTATTAATTAAAACACATGAAAAACTAACCTTTCGCAGCCATGGATGGTAAATTCGAAGATCCTCACACTACACAAGCACTAATGAATACTTAAAAATGATTTTTTAATTATACTTTTTAATTTAATTGTAACATTTGATGAAATAATTAATTTAACGTCAAAATATCAATACATCGTAAGTAAGAAGTTAGCTACAAATTTAGGTCCCAGGTCTACCAACATTCAAAATATTTTATTTTGGTTCTCGAAAATCTCTCTAATGTTCTGAGCATGCTCAAATGCAAGGTATTTTAAGATATACTAATATTTAATTATTAATAATGATAATAATAATACCATTTTATACAATAATAGTTTTTTTTTAAATATTGTAGTTTTTATAAAGAAATCACAACAAAAAACTAGACTTCTACAGAAAAGTGACGCCAGTATCTTGGCCGCCATTTTGTGGAAAGTCTAGTGATTTTATTGTCTTAAGGTTGATTTTAACTGTCACTTTATTTGAAAGAAGCAGAAGCAGGCGGCATTGCCGCGACAGTCAGGATTGCCAACAATCAAAATCAACCTTAAGACAATAAAATCACTAGATTTTCCGCAGAATGGCGGCCAACATACCGACGTCACTTTTCTGTAGAGGTAGATCCCAAGTCTAGTTTTTATTGTGAGGTCTGTGAAACAAATAAAATAAATATTACACAAGGTTACCCGATGTATGAGAAGTTTGGTAATATATGTCCTCTTCGTTGGTGTTGCACTTTCTTGCACTTTACAGTCGAACAAATTCTTTGTCATGTTTAAAAATTAGGGCACAAATACAGTACTTATTTGGTTAACGAAAAGTGTACGTCAGTGCAAGAAAGTGCAACACCAACGAACAGACCTTTTGCAACCAAACCAAACGAGTGTGTCGTATATTGTATTTATTTATTTGGTTTAAACACGTTTCGGGGCCTTATTACAGGTATTTGTACCAAGCGCCTAAGTGAGATTTAATGCTACCTTGTGCCACAGAAAAAATATTTGTTTATACTTGCGCACATAAATCTCGTACATCGGGCCACCTGTAAGTTACATTATTTAATCAACCTTGGGGTAGTAGAATGTTTTCCTCTTCTTCTTCTATGTATCACACTGGACCAATAGCATTCGTTTACTAAAGTTATTTGAACTACAATTTAAAGGTTTGTTTGTGTTATAGTTTTTAATGTAAACAAACTAAATTTTGAAAGTTTACAAGTAAATTAGTAAGAAATTTGTATGAAAAATGGATAAAATAGTGCCTGCAATAAGAAATAATCAAGAACAAACCAATAATTTAACTTCCAAACAATTTCAAAGTTTGTTAACAAACTGGTTTGAAGAAAAAGGTCTATTGATAGATTTAAAATGCCATTTAAGGCTTAAAATGGCTGAGGTATTAAAAAATAGTTCTCTAGGAAGAAATTTAGTAAATAAAAATTTTAAACAAGCATCTTTAAGTAAACAAGCAGTTAATTTAATAATAGCAGAATATTTTTTACGAAATGAATGTTTTTATACATTTTCTATATTCAGTACTGAAGTTTCTTTGACAAATATTTTACCTGAATATCAGTCTTTGTTTGACAACCAAGAAAATTCCAAGTTTCAAGAAGAAAACCTAACAAATATACTCGAATTAATAGGCCTGTCAAAGCACAGCAAACAGTTTGAATCCCTAGTTAAATCGTATTACAGTAAAAATAATTTTGATAGTTTACTTAGCTGTATAATAAACTTTCTGAATAATTTTACTTCATATGCAACTGATAAAAATATGGAAATTTTAAATAATGGTAAGTTTTTACAGCACAGGCTAGCTCACATTATTATTTATTTATACTCTTTAGGGATCTTGTAGGTGTTTCATACCATATTATTGGTCGTTGCGAATAATTCTACAAAAAATAGTAAAATTACTTGTTGTCTATAATGTAAGATCCAAGTTTTTTATTTGGATCAAAAATTTTTTTCGAGGCTGAGCAACTGCATATGAGAATTTCCTTGTGTGGAAAAGTTGTATGATTTTACCGATGCAAAAGTAGTTCAAATGTACATTTAAAACATTTTTAGCCTTGAATGGCTGCGTTCAATGAAAACAGCAAAACTCATCGAAAGCTGTTAAATCACTACTGAACGCTATGATCACTTTTGATAGACAGATGTCGGTGCAATCATTCCTCATCAACGTTTTGAATGATTTTTTAAAAGCGCGGGTTTCTACTTTTTGTGGGTATTTCGTCAAATTGAATATAAATTAGGTGCAAAAATCTGTCAAAATAAAAAAAAGACGGGAAAACCAAAGAACTTATAACACGACGCACTTTTTAATTTTAATTAATCGCAGTTCTAGAAACAACGAGTTTGTGTATTTTTTTTAGGTTATATCTTCTATTTTCGCGGCTTTTTCGACAATACTAATCTCAGCGGTAAAATCGATCTCTTATTAAGAGCTTAAAGCTGCCAGCGAAACTTAGCAAACAGCTGAAATTCGACAGTGGGCTTTACAGTTGAACGTCCAGGGCGTTACGCCCAAATAGTTTTAGCTGAGTTTCGCTGCCTTGCGCTGAGCTCCACTGAACGCACCATTTCTAGAATTTTTAAAACCACTGGCCTCGCGCGCGGTTTTGAATTTGTATTCCATGGTGCAAAATACAATGAAGTATTTTTTTACTGGGTTTATTATATTTTGCATGGTCCATTTAAATAAGTGGAGTAACTTTATCTTGGAAAGCGTTATTTTTTTTAACTTTGGTTGTAAAGTATCGTGACAGATCTTGGCAGGCAAAAAATGGTAACATTTCCACCTCAGGAAATGCTTGATAATTTCGAGGTTATAATTTTATTGTCAAATTTTTTTTGACACAAACGTGATTTTTTTGTCATTACCGTTGCATTTTCCAATAAATATTTATTTTCTTTCGAAATGGACCAACTGCATCAGCATTTATCTAAAATAAAAATAGCCACTGTTCACGACAAAGTGTATAAAGATGAGTGTGTCTTTTCCTTCGACAATCCCGAAACTGACACCGGTTTGTACGTTAGTTTATCAACCTTTATCGGTTTGGGCAGAGATTATGTCGAAAATTATTTTAAAAAAACTGGTAATGCCGTTTATTTACACATAACCAGAAAAAAACACGAGATTTCCTCACCACCACAAGGTGATGGCCCAGAAAAGAAAATAACTCGCCTGGCCATTGGCGTTGAAGGTGGCTTTGATCCGGAAAGTGGAAAGAAGAAATTCGAATTCGAAGATACTCACAGTGTTGTTGTTCTACCCAGTTTTGCAACAATTGCACTGCCCAATATAGAGCTGCCTGAAATAGTTAAATTATCTGCACAAGCAATTTTAGATGTTCAATCGGCCACTAAACTAGCTGAACTTGAAGCATTAAGTGGGACGTGGGATGGTGAAGCAAAGATTATCTCAAAATATGCAAATAATCTACAACAGCTAGATAATGGTATAAAAATTCCACCTTCAGGATGGAAGTGTGAAAAATGTGATAAAACTGAGAATTTATGGTTAAATCTTACTGATGGATCAATTCTTTGTGGCAGAAAATTCTATGATGGTACTGGAGGAAACAACCATGCGGTAGAACACTACAGTTCAACAGGACACCCTCTAGCTGTAAAATTAGGAACAATCACAAAAGAAGGAAAAGGCGATGTTTTTAGTTATGCCGAAGATGATATGGTTGAAGATCCTAATTTAATACAACATTTAGCACATTGGGGAATTAATATTTCAACTATGGAAAAAACTGAAAAATCAATGGTTGAATTGGAGTTAGAATTAAATCAAAAAACAAATGAATGGGCAGCATTACAAGAAAGTGGAGGTGTACTGAAACCAAAGTATGGCCCTGGATTCACCGGAATGTCAAACATGGGCAATTCTTGCTATCTCAATAGTGTGATACAAACTTTATTTACGATTCCCGATTTTATTCACAAGTATTACAATGGCAGAGATCAATATATTGAAGAATGTTTGGGAGATCCTGCTGAAGATTTTAATGTTCAAATGGCCAAATTGGCATATGGTTTATTGTCAGGAAAGTATTCAGTTCCACCACCATCTGGGTCAGCTGTAGATGAGGATTCCCCAGGTATTTGTCCCTTAATGTTCAAAACTATTGTTGGTAAAGGGCACCCAGAATTTTCCACCAAAAAACAGCAAGATGTCCAAGAATTTATGTTGCACCTGTTTAGTATATTAGAAAGAAGTAATATGAATCAAGTTAATCCTGCCGAGTGTTTTAAGTTTAAAGTAGAAGAAAGGTTCCAATGTGGTACCAGCAAAAAAGTCAAATATTTGGAAAGATCTGAATTGATTTTACCGTTAATGATACCGCTAGATGCCGCTACAAATAAAGATGAGGTTTCAGCTTATGAAGCTCATAAACAGGAAGCTGAAAGTTCTGGTAAAAGACTTGAACCCAATTCCATAGTTAGACCAAAAATAAACTTCTTCTCTTGTCTGGAATCTTTTACACAGTCAGAAGTTATAAACAATTTTTTCAGCTCGGCAGTTGGTGGAAATGTCACGGCCCGAAAAACTACAAGATTAGCCACATTTCCTGATTATCTAGCAATACAGCTGAAAAAATTTACGTTGCGTGAAGATTGGGTGCCTATAAAATTAGATGTATCCATACAAATGCCAGATCTGCTAGATATAGCAAGTTTAAGGGGTTGTGGGCCCCAACCAGAGGAAGAATTGTTACCTGAGACAGATGTAAAACCTCCAGCACCTGTGTATGATGAAGGTGTTCTTTCACAGTTAATCGATATGGGTTTCCCAACAGAGGCTTGTAAAAGGGCCCTTTTCTTCACCCATAATACAGGTATCGAAGCAGCTGCTCAGTGGATGATGGAACACATTACAGATGCTGACTTTAGTGATACTTTTGTACCACCAGGAACAGAAAGTACTTCAACTTTTGTACCAAATTCTGATTCAGTGGAAATGATAACTGCCATGGGCTTCAGTAAAGATCAGGCCACAAAAGCTCTTAAAGCCACTGATAACAATGTAGAGAGAGCTATGGACTGGATATTTAGCCATGCAGAGGAGCTTGATGGACCTGGCTCACCTGCACCCTCAGGCCCAAAGTTTAAAGATGGAGCTAGCCAATACAAATTGGTGGGATTTATCTCTCATATGGGTACTTCTACAATGGTGGGACATTATGTAGTACATCTGTTGAAAGATGGACAATGGTATATTTTTAATGATAATAAAGTAGCACTGTCTGAAAATCCTCCTAAAGATTTAGGTTATATTTATTTATATGAAAGATTGTAATTTGTTACCTAAGTAATTATTCGTTGTGTTTATTTTCTATGATCTAAAATAAATATTTAATACCATATTTTATTACCATTTTTCCTGGATATCTAGTTTGGAAGTCAGTATAAGCCGGGACTTATACCGCAGTAGTTCCCATAAACCCGCAAAAAAATAAAGCAACAATTTTATTTTTTACTTACTAGACGTTATTGTTATGTATATCATATATGATATTGTTATGCGTATCATATGCGATACACAAGATCATTGAATGCTCTACACTTAAAAAAATTCACAGACCATTTTAGTTGATTCTAGACCTATTTAATCGCTGTTTTCGGAACCTTGCTTCGTTTTTCTCGATCAGCTCGTTTTTTGAGACATAAGGCACAGTGTTTTTTTTGCCCATTGTTGTAGTAAAAAAACATAGGGCTTTAAGGCAAAAAAGCAGATTTAAAATATCTTTATTAATTTGTTTTTTATAGGCTTCTAAATTGATAAAATTATATTTTTTCGCATTTTTTCGATATATTTTAAATTTTTTATAGAAATATTAAAGATATGCCTCTAATTTTATAAGCAATCCTAACACGTATGTGCGGTTTGTAAAAATAAGGAAAGTTTTAGGGTTAATCTAGTTACGGACATTTTACCGGGGGTTATTGAAAATTAAAAAAAAAAAATTATATAAGCAAGTTATTTATTTTTAGAAGAGCAATAAAAATGCGAAAAATATATTTTTTTAAGTTTTTTTTTTCGTTTTAGATTTTAATTTTTTGTTTTTAACTTTTTTTTGTTGTAATACCTATATATAGGTAATAATAAAATTTAATATAATATTATATTAAATTTTATTATTTTGTATTATTGTATTTTTTTTTGGTGGCAGCAGATTTTTTTATTTTAGTGGAAAATACGTCCGATTTTTCGAAATATATCGAAAATGTCCTATCAACGACCGATTTAAACGCAGCAATAACCAAAACCCTAGTTTTAAAAATTCAGCAACGTATGAAAATGGAACAGAATTTTGCTGAAAACGAGCACAAAACTGTCGTAGAGAAGCTGAGCGAGGAAATCAGAAAACGCGATTATAAACTGAAACAGTTTAAGGACTACGATCATACATTACGCTTAAAATTAGAAAAGAAACATGAAGATAATTTGAAATTAAGGACCAAAATACAAGAACTGATGCAAAAAGAAAAACATCTGAAAGAAGAATTAAGTAATTTTACTAAGAAAGCAACAGTTTTATTAACTGATAAAAATGTACAATGTACTTTGGATGAAGTTAGTCTGGAGAGACCTGCCCAAGGTAACTGCAAGCCTAGGCGCCAGGCGCGTAGTTATGGGGGTAGAGAGGGTATATACCCCCCCCCCCAAGAATTTTTATTTGTTATATATTTTTTTATTTTAAATAAGAAATTTAAAAATTAAAATAATAGGGGCGTCAAGAAGGGCGCCAAATTTTGTAGAAACGCTCAGGAATAAAGCTTATTTTTTCTGAGGGTGTTGGTTTGGTAGGGGCGCAAATTTTGTAGAAACGCTCAGGGAGGGTGTATTTTTTTGTTTTGGTAGGGGCGCCAAGGTCTGCGCCAAATTTTGATGCTGCCCTCCCCCCCCCCCCAAGAAATTCCTACCTATGCGCCTGCTAGGCGCCGACTCCCGGGGGACTCGGGGGCTATGGCCTGGATTCATAACAGGGGGGGTGGACCCCCCTTGGAACATTGCCTATACTTTTAAATATTATAAAAGCTTTACACTTTTAAAATATATTTTTGGTATTTTTTTTTTTTAATTTAATTAAAATTTATATCTTTTATGTAAAATAATTTATAACTTTTAGCTATGTAAATTTATAACTTTTATGTATTTTTTTTTGCTTATAAAATTTTGCGCTCCCTGGGATTTTGAAAAGTCGGCGCCTATGACCGTAGCTATGGGGGAAACCTTCCTCCCACCTATTTTGAAATCGAAAAAGGGTTAAAAATATAAAAGTTATTAATTGACAACTTTTATATTTTTAATTTGTTTTACGACTTTTTCGTGAGAAAAAAACTAAAATTTCACTATTGGGAAAAGGTTTAAAATATAGATAGGGGAACCTGTTGTACCTAGACCCTATTTTTACATTTTTCGATGCAAAAAATAGGCAAATAGAACAAACTTAAAATATAGCCTATTATTTTTTCCTGTGTTTTATTTTCCTAAATTACTTTTTTATATTTTTTAACACACTTGAAAAAAAAATTGTATTTAGGGTCGAGGTACAACAGGGGCTTTGTACCTAGGACCCGCAGGGGTTATACCTCGGGCAAACATATTTTAGTTAAAATATATGTACAACTTGATTATTTAACATTAGCTCTACTGCGCTTCTTAGTTTCTTTGTCAGGGGGAGCCCTCTTTTCACCATGCTTACTCAGTGGCATCTTTAGACAACTAAAAATAATTTAGTGGTACCTCGTTGTACCAACTAAAATATTTTTTTAGTTGTCTAAAGATGCCACGGAGTATCGATCGAACCTGCCGAAAGTACAACGTGTTATACGTCAGACCCGTTCAAGGTACATTTTACACATTAGGTCCAAGGTACAACTAGAGGTAGCGATACCAAAAACAATCCGTATATTTTTTTAGGTTAGAGTTAAACTTTCCATAGCAAATAAATTTTATACTTCAATAACATGTATTTCAACAAAAAAATAAATATACTGGATATAAAGAATTTAAAGGCAACTACCATCAAAAAAGTCGCAGACAAAATACTTACTTTTCAATGTAAAATATTAGTTAGAGGAATAACACACACGCTTGCCGACAATGTTTTCGAATAAACTGAAAATAAACATGTATCGGATGAGTAATAAACTACCACTGTCGATTTGGAGAAATTATACCAGGAAATTTGAAATTTAAGTGTAGGTTCTAGGTACAAATAGGTCCAAGGTACAACAAATTCCCCTACAAAAAATTTACAACTTTTGTATTCATAATGCATTATATAGGTATATATTTTTTAGATAAAGGTGCAACGTATCATGTGACTGATGAGACCAAAAACTGTCTGTTGCAACATTGTAACGACATGTGCAAAAACGCACTGGTGATTATCGAACATTTAAAGAGGGAAAATAATAAATTAAACGAACATTGTTTCTGCCAAAATGAGAAAATCAAAATTATGGAAAATAAACATGAGGCGGTGATTCACGAGTTTTACGATTGTCAAAATAAATTGACAATGTTGAAAAATAAGTTTAACGAACACGAAAACGTCCATAGATTTAATATCGGACCTGATCTGAAAGGTAAGTAATTGTTCATTGTATTCACAATTTTAAATTTTGACTAGTCAAGTAAACAGGAAACATCCATAGGGTAAAAATTCTGTGCTTAACTTCCAGGGCCGTAGCGAAGGAAATTTGGTGTGGGGGGGGGGAGGAGGTCAAAAATTACAACTTTTTTTAGCGCCTAAATAAAAACACTTCTTTTTTCCTCGACAAAAACAGTTCATGACTAAAAAAGAAAAAAAAGGTCCCCTCAAAAAAAAAAAAGTTATCAAATTACACCTTATGGTTAAGTTACTTATATTTTTTCAAGGTTTGAGAATCCTTACTTTTATATTTCTTAATCTTTAAGTTTACAACTTTTTTCACAAGATTAATTTATAATTTTATTATTTTTAATCCATGAAATATGCAAAAAATTTAATTCTAAGGTTTAAAAATCCAAACTTTTATATTTTTAAGCCATAAAATTTAAAACTTTTTTCCCAAAATTAAAAATTTATTATTTTATTTTTTTTTAACCCATGAAATATTTATTTATTCAAAAAAAAACTCACACAGGTTTCCCCAATTACAGAGTTTGTTATGTTAAGTAAATTAATAACAATATCAGTGATCATTACCAGCAGGTGCAGCAAAAAAGTTTTTTATTTTGCAAATAGAAGTATTTAAAGTATCGACCCTAGAGCAAATACTATTATAGTAATTGCACATAAGAAAAATATGCAACTTTTATGTTGGGGAGGCTCCCCCCCATAACTACGGCCCTGTTAACTTCAATTACTTCCGAGATTATCTCAATGCCATCATGAGGATGATGTTTATTAAATAAATCTTATTTTTTCAATTGATTTTTATAAAAAAAAAACGATTAACAGTTAAGAAATTTGAACATTTTTATAATATTAGTAAAAAAATATTATAGGTACTATTCTACGCGCTACGCGGTAGTTTCGAATTTCCCAAAATCGACAAAAAAATCTTGGATACAAATGTGTTTCATGAAAAATTAGGAAACTTTGAAAATGTCCGTCTGTCTCTCTGTCTGTCCGGTGTCACGATTTTTGTTAACACGAAAATGAAAAACCCTATCATTTTCAAAAAATTTTTTTTTCGTTTTTCGAAAAAAGATTTTTTTTTTGATTTTTTTTTTAATTTTAAGTATGGAGTGTAATGAAATACGTAGTATTACATATCTTCACGGCTTGTTTAATATTTACAATTATGGCGAAGGCGCTATCATTGATATAAAGATTTTCTTATTTTATTTTTTTATTTTTTATAAACTGGAGATTCTGGAGGGTTAAAAAAAGGGATTTTGCCATACACATGGTACAATTTGAGTTACGTTTGGACTTAAAAGTTCCCATATATCTGATATTTTATAACATCTTCTACAGGGTGATCCATAACTGGCATGCCAAAATTTAAGAGGTGATTCTAGATCCAAAAATATAAAAAAAGTTCCTATAAAGGTTGGTCCGGAAATGACCCCTAGGGGATTTAGGGCCCTTTAAAATTGTAATAAAAATAATGTTTTTAATTAATAACTCGGGTACCGTTTAAGCTAGAGCGGCGAGCTTTTGCATGTATACTAGTATTAATAAGGGCAATAAGTTTATGTTAATTTATTTTTTTAATTTATCCAGAGGCGTGCCCAGACGGACAAAATATATGAGGCTTAAAACATTTTTGCCCCAAACTTTTCTATGTGTATGTTTTTTGGATTTGTTGTAAAAAATATAGATTTCTAGAGTAAAAATACATATAAAATATCATATAGTGTAACACTGTAGGAGCAACCGTTATCAAAAAAAAAATGCAATTAAGAGAAAGTAACATTTTGTGCCACCAAAAACGTTACTTTTTAAAAGGCTATTACTCCTTTAATATTAAATTTAGGTGTTTTGGTGTATGATACTTTTTTGCTCAGTTTTAAATGAAGAATCACCCTGCAGCATTAAAATTTTATTGGTGCTTTTTTTTTGTTCCCCATTCAATACGTCATCTTCGAAGGGCCGTAGCTCCCTTAGGGCTCATTTCCGGACCAACCTTTATAGAAACTTTTTTTCATATTTTTGGATGTAGAATCACCTCTTAAATTTCGGTACGCGAGTTCTGGAACAGGCTATATATCGATACCCACTTTAGTGATTTTAAGTAAACTTTTGCTTAAAGTGGACTGTGGAGAAACCTGAGTAGTACCACCATGTGTGTCTTTTTTTAAGGCGTTTATGAGTATAATTCAAAATGGGTCTAACTTGAGTTACATCCTTGTTGCTTGGGAGTGTCGATATATATTTTTTTTATTTTTTAAACATTTTTTTTAAGGTTTAATTTTTCATTCAAAATGAGAAAAAAGAAATATGAGCATTTAAAATAATGGCAAAATATATTAAAAATGTAATATTTTAACTTTGATTTTTATTTATTTAGTTTTTTTAATAATGTCTGCATAATTTAATTTCAAGCAGCAGTGAATGTGATAATCACACAAATTTTGCAGGTCTGTGTGTATTAGTATATTTTTCTAATAAATATTTTTAAGAAAGCTTTATGGAGCTTTCTTTTAACTACCCAGACAGCACATAATAACCATTAGATATCCATTAGACAGCCTTATATCCACTGAACTTCCAGTCCATGATGGATATACTAAAAGTACAGCATGATGAATATCCATGGATATCTATATGACATCTGCTATATCCTGGACATACGCGGACATTTGGATATCCATGGGATATCTACTGTCAATCCAAGATATCCACTGTATATACTGGATATCCAGAAAGTATATCCCCTGGACAGCTATAGCTATAGTAGTAATTACGTGGTGTCTGGGTATGTAATATACACTAAACTAATAAGTGTCACTTTCACCAACCAGATTCGATTTTTTATTTTTAAGAAATGTCAGTTTTTGAGGTGACATTTTTGATGGTGTTAAAAACAAGCTCTAGAAACCTTGCTTCATTAACTATACTTTCTATAGATAGGTAGAACCGGCACACAAAAAAAACTCGAGTTCGGCAGAACAGAGTAGTAATTTCTTATGTATTTTGGGTCGCTGAATCTGAATCCGAGGTCAGAATTTAAAATTTAGCGATTAAAATGGCGACTCCAATATGGCGGATTAGATTTTTTAAAGTTGTTCGGATTTGATTGAAACTTGGTACTCAAGGGTTTTTGAGGACGCTGATTACGAATCTGGTGCCAGTTTTCCAAAATTCAAAATGGCGGGTCCAATATGGCGGATAGAAGTTGCTCGGATTTGCTTAAAACTTGGTACTCGGGGATTCGTAATCAGCGACCTCAAAAACCCTCGATTACCAAGTTTCAAGCGAATCGGATTATTTTTAAAAAATTCCGCCATTTTTGGTCCGCCATTTTTAATTTTAAGCACTCAAGATATATTTTTGTGTGCCGGTTTAATTAAAAAAAATATTCGATTAATCGATACAATTGTATCTAAAAGTGCCATTTTTTGTATAATAAATATGTACGAAAAGTTTTACTTTTCGCACTAGTTGTATTGAAACTGATGACATTTCAACTCTAATCTCAAATTTGTTGTCAGAAATACATTCACGTTTTTTATGGAAAATGGCTTTCGCTCAAAAATTCTGAATTTTTAGTATGATGTAGATTTCATCTTTTTGATCAAAAGCCTCCATTGACCCAACTTGATCCGACGGCTGGTTTTTGAGGTCAAAAAGTCAAAAACAGTAAAATTTTATTTTTGTTTTTTAACTAAACTGAAATAAAAAACTTTACATCAGGTTTTTTTCTTATTGTATAAGCAACGTGTCTATTTCTTAAGATATAATTATCGAATAAAAAATTGTGTATGATACACGGACGTTAACTGTTTTTAGGGCGATTAGTGTTGCCAACCCTGAGCTCGGTTGGTAATTTTCGTAATTGCCCCAAAAACAGTATTTTTCGTCCTTGTATCATAAACTACTATTTTATTAATTAATTGAAAAATTTGGTACATTTTTAAAAATGTAGAAAAATATATTTGTAATAATTTACTATTTTACTAGTACTAGTATAGTTCTTGAAACCTTAGATTGATTCATTTTTTGGACGTTCGCTAGATTTTATCCAGTCTGTGCTTTTAGCAGCAGATGTCGCTAACTGTTATTACTGTTCCTTAAAATTATTTTTCTACTCCATATAAGTATGAAGTCATATAAAGAAAAATTAAAAGCAAGAGTTGTATTTAGAAAAATGTTATTTTATTATTTTATTTATTTGTTAGGGACACAGTCTCATCGGCTATGCCGCTTACTGTTGTAATTAATAATAATAATAATAATAATAATAATAATAATAATAATAATAATCATAATAATAATAATTATAATAATAATAATAATAATAATAATAATAATAATAATAATAATAATAATAATAATAATATAGCACATGGAAAAGATTTGATTTTCACAGTTGTCCTTATACTGATATGTGGCTCTGAAGAGTGCTAAAAAGCACGAAATCGATCAGTCACTTCGGTTTGGACGACTGTGTTAATCAAAACAAAAGTAGTTTTAAGGAGTAGTAAAATAGTAAATTATTAGAAATACTATTGTATTGTTTTCTTTTAGTTACAAAAAGCCTTTTTGAGATTAGTTCGAGCTCAGAACCAGCAACAGAGGAAATAGTTCAACAAGCCAAAAGCAGATTAAAACAATTAGAAGAGGAGAGTAAAAATATCGAAACTAGTTTTAAAAGAATTGCTACAAAATATTAGTTTTATGATCCAGTTATTGTAATATTTATTAATTATTTATTTTGAATAAAAAATTACTTTTTTGTCTTGTTTTTTATTTTTGATCCTAGTTTTTTTACATATTCTAGAATCTAGATCAGCTAAGTTAGAATGTCAGATTATATAGAATTCAAGCTTAAGCTTAAGGGTATTTTTTTAATGAAAAAAAGGGTTCATATCGTATCATTTATAAAGTACATAAAATTTCCAACCATTTTTATGTTTTTTATTTTGTTTATTTTCTCAGAGCATAAAATGAATAATGAACAAAAAAAATATATTTTTAAGAAACGCTCCCCGGACATTTTGTAACCGGGTATTTTGCAGGGCCGTGTCGTAATTTTTTTAGGCGAGGCAAAACCATATTTATGATATCAAAAAAAGGTCAAATATTATAGGTAGTTATAATAGTTGACTATAGTAAAAAAGAACGATCTATAAGCTTTGCTTTGCCTCACCCTACCGCACGGTGCTGGTATTTGGTGTCCGGAGTATTTTGAACTGGATGAGTAAAATTAGATTAAGAGTTATGTAAAAATAAACATAAATTACATTGCATTGTTCTTAAAACATATTATTTTTTCTAATTTAAGTATAAGAACAATTACTTTTTAATAATATTTAGAGCATACAATACTTATGTTACGTGAATAAAACTTTCCTTTACGATATGCCCTTTTAAACATAATAGGCCATTTTATCGAAATTCTATTGTCACGAAACATTATAAGTAATACCACAATGCATTTTTTCAACAGTTTAATTCAGAATTTAACATCGGCAATGCTGTTATTTATAACATTTGTAATTTTTCAAACGGTGCTAGCACATAACGATACAAGTGAAGTTTTAATAGCTCAGAGTTACCCTGGAAATGGAACTAAAACAACTGAAAATAAAACGGTTGCTATGCAACGAATTACTCAGCCTTTTCAGCAAACTCAGCAAATTGAAAGAGCTGTGCATTTGAATGAAAATTTTACAGTTCTCGGCAAAAAAGAATTTAAACCCAGTCCGCAACTGGATGTTCAGTATGAATATAATAAGTTTCCAGTGGTGCCTGCATATCCAGAGGCAAAACAAATAAATAATTTATGGGTGATTATATTTAAAATTATCAAAAACGTGCTTGGTTTTATGAGACTAGACCTATCTACCAGCAGCACCCCTCTGCTGGTATATAGTTCAGTTTTGTCAACTTTTCAATTGAAGACTTTTTTCCCAGAAAAACAAGTGATGACAAAAAAAAGCTCCTGAACTAAATTTTTTTTAACTTTTTTATTGTGATTGAGGGCTGTCCCCCCAATCCCCCATGTCTACGTCTCTGTGCACCAGGGGTTATTTTAGCTTGCAGCTGGACACAAAATGACCCAGCAAAGCTTTACCGACGGGCCATCACTGGGCCATCACACTGGTTGATTGCCGAGTGATGGCACGTCAGTAATGTTTTGCTGGGGTGCGATGGGAAATTAAAATGTGTCGTGTTAAATTTGTATTTGTGCGGTAAAAAATAAATAAATTTATTAAAAATGTTACAAACACAGTAAAAAATAATGTTTAATTTTTATTGATCGTGATGCATTTTTGTATATTATTTTGGCCCTTTTTTTCAAAAATTTTAAATTTTTTGTACTTTAAAAAAGGCAAAAAATCCTTTTAGGTTGAGCATTATAAACAAAAAAAAAAACAAAAAAAAACAAAAAAAAAATAAAACAAAAATAATTAGATTATTCAACAATGCCGAGTTCTTTGTTTAATTGTAAATTGGGAAAAAAGCTTAAAATATCCCCTGGTAGGTACATTTTGATTTTCTGCAAGAAGAATTTTGATTTTCTGCAAGAACATAATTTGTTTGATTGAAAGAAATAATAGCTAAAAGTTACTTCAAAAACAATTATTTTGCTTAAAAAAATACGCTTAGTAGGAGAGCTCATAAAATTTAATAAGAATATATCGTCGGCTTACAAGTAAAGAGCACTAAGTCCAAAAACATGGTTTTGAGATATTGACAAATTTAACTTTCACTGTTGTTTTTTAATTTTTGTAATAATTGTTACAAAACTGCACGTTTCGCCAAACAAACACTCAGTCGCTTAGTGCAGAAACATTTGAAATAATCTACAAGTAAAACGCACTAAGTGACTTAGTGCCTATTGCCAGATAAAATTTTATTCAAAATCAAACTGGTGCGTTTTGTATAGTGGGAACTCTCTTAGCAGTCCACCTAGAAGTTAGTTCGGTTTACCTGTACATAGATCATCAAAAATTAATTACAGTACCCTAAAAATCCCATTTTTGCAAAAAAGTGACTTAGTGCCTTTTACTTGTAAGCCGACGATATATATTTATAAATATTTAGGTAAAAAATTATTATCTTAAGTTTTGTACATTTTTCATAATATGAAAAACGTATATTTTACCGTGCGTGTCAAAAGATCCCTGAACTGTTTAAGAAATCAACTTAAAATTTGGTTTATACCATAGGTATATAAATCTTTGATTTTTTAGTAGTCATAATGGATGGGCAAGGGTGATTTTTTTCTAAATATATTACTACTAGTAATGGTAATTGGTATTACATGTCACCCTACTTGTAATACATAATTCAAAGTTTATATATATATTTTTATTTTACTATGTAGGTATTTGTTTTTTTTTACCTTTTTTAAGGAGGTTAAAAATTGTTGAAAATGGAAAATATCGTCAAAAATTCTTAAAAAATAAATCAAACAATTTTTGTTTAATGATTACATTATAGAAAAACGTAAATTATATTTTAACTTAATTTTAAATAATACATAATAAATAATAATAAATAAATAAAAACTTAAAAATAATAATACCTAAATACAAACTTAAAAAAAAATAAAAAATCATATTTTTAGCCAAAAAAATTAAAATTCAACACCATAAAAAAAGATAATTTAATAAGCCTTAAAATTATGTATCACACTACTTCCCTTTGTATTAAAAAAACCCTTTCTTGCCACCCGCCTTCATTTTGCCCCCTAAAAATATTAATTATATACCAAATAATTACTTGTATTATGCTATTTACGTGGTCGAAATTTCAGGGTAATATTCTAAGCAGGAGGGGGACGGAATTTAGACACGTACTGTATAATATATAATCACCTTTATTTTTTTAGGCCAATAATGACTATTCATCAGATTCTAACGGATACTCGACAACGGATTATCCATGGACCAGCAAAGTAACATTTCCCGAACCGTCATATGGAAATGATGTAAAAATACAGGAAAAACCATACAATTTCTACGAAAATTCCCCTGGTCCAAATTACCTTGCACCCGGACAAAAATCTTACAACGATTTGGGAAATCATGGATTTAATTTTAACAAACCTGTTCCGTTAAAAAGTAAAACACCTTTTGAATATAATTTAATGGAAAAACCTGGGCCCATCCATAAAACATATGAACATGAGTATGGTGGTCATGGGCATGTTGGCCACAGTCAATATGGAGTATCTCATTATGACCCATGGAAAAAAATCATCAAAATTCTAACCGCTTTTATTCCTATAGGACTTTTAATTAGTGCCCTTACGCCTTCGGTCATTACCGTTCAAGCGGTAAATGGAACAGCGTAAGTTTTAGTTACATCGGCCTTAGTGCAACTAAGATTGCCGATGTATTGAAATCTTTGCCGAAAAGTCAAAATCTTTGACCATGTTTTTTCACATTTCTCGACGTTTTATTTTATTATCCTTCATATAAGTGCTAAATTAATAAAATAGAATAATAATTGCCTTAATTATAACCAAAAAACGCTAAAAATAGTTTTACCCCATTCTTACCCCCTTACGATAAGAATAAGGATACGATAAGAAACAATATGCAAAAAAAAACGCTTATCGATATCGTATTTAGAAATGGAGTTCTCGAGTTTACAGTCAGACAGACATACAGACAGACGTACGAAAAAAAATTTTTCACTGAGACAGGTCTAAAACGTCGAGACATGTGAAAAAAAAATGGTAAAATTTTTTGACTTTTGGGCGAAGATTTTAATATATTGGCACTCTTAGTAGCACTAAGTGCCGATGTAAAACCCACAAAAAAACTAATATAACATTATTTAAACACAAAAACATTTTTAGACAAACTCGATATAGATCTGAAGCAAAAACTAAGGAGTTTACTAAATCTTTGATATCGTCATTGTCCTATTTTGAAAACTTAAATGGTAAAGGCTGCGAACAAAGAATTTTTTGTGAACTGTTATTGTCAGCAAGCCAGTCGTCAAATCCAGAAAAAAATGTACAAAACCTATTGAATAATATATCTGAACAGTAAGTTTCTATTTATCAGTATTAAAATAATAGAGTGGGTGTCAATCATGGCTGCAGCCCCCCTTTAACTTTTTTTTTAAAGAAAAGAGTTTTCGTCTGATACATAATTTTAAAGCTCCTAAAATTCTCTAATCAAAAATATATTTTTCATTTTTTTCAAAATTTTTTTGAGGGGTTAAAAAACGTGTTGAAACTGGGAATTTTCGTCAAAATTTCTTATTTTAAAAATGAAACAATTTTTGTTTAACCTCTTCCGCTCCAGCCGGTTTTTTTTAAGGTACAGGTCCCCACACCAGATCAAAATATATATGGAAATCCCGTAAACAAATATCCAACTATGGATATTGTGGTAAATTTTGCTATACCTAAAAATATCCATACATGGATATAATGGAGCGGAAGGGGTTAATGTTTAATTTCATGATATAAATGAAAAATTCAAAAAATATATAGAAAAGCTGCATTTTTTTAACAAAAAAATTGAAAATTCAACAGCTTAAAAAAAATTAAAAGTGGAAAATTATAAAAGCCAAAAGAAAATTTAAAATGTTTTAAAATGATGTATCATACGACCCTCATTTCAATAAAAAAAAGTTTCCCCTTGCCCCCCTGCCTCCATTGTGCCCCTAAAAATTATTAAATATATACCAAAATATAACTTGGGGCATGTTATTTAAGTGTTCCAATTTTCAAGTTAATGTCTTAAGTAATTCAGCAGTTAAAGGGGGGGGACGAACCTTAGTCACGCACTTTATGTAGGTTCTCTTAACAATTTGTTGGGTGTACCCATATTTTAACAATTTTGGCGCAAGCGCACAGTAAATTTTAGTTTTAAGGACTTGCAAAAAATGACGTAAGTCTTAAAGAAGGTCTTCTTGTATATTTGTTTTATTTTTAATATTTTTCAGAGATGGAAATCTTCCAGAAAAAACTGAAGATATGAAGAGAATATTCCAGGCTGTAAAAGACCAAGATTGTAATCAGATAGTTTGTGACAATATAAAAAATCCAACTTAGGTCCCTAGGGATTAATAAATTTAATATTTTGTACATTATAAATTATAATATATTTAGATCCGCGTTAAGCTTTATTAGTCATATTGACAACTCGGCCATTCTTTTGCAACCGGTACCGAGTACCAAAAAAAAAGTTAAATTAAATAAAAAAGATCCTAGGTAGATAAAAATTTACTCTTTAAGTTCAGATAATATGTTTTTTCACTGCTAGCTTTAGAACATACCATTATTTATCATGTTTCGAGACTGTGAAATCAATTTTCTTCACCTATAGCAATAATAATTTTTTTCTCTCCTATAGGACTTCTACTATATATAATAAGTCCAATCAATAAGAATAAATGCGCTGGTAGTGAAAAAAATAATACATAAACCACCGTAGAGAAGGCTATTATAGCCTCGCACTCTTAAATCTTAAATTTAATACGCTCGGCTATAAAAAATGTATTCTCTACCTTGGTATATAATTACTATTATGTCATCGTAATTCATTACTGTGTTTTTATTGCTTAGTTACCAACTACATAATAGTGTACTTTATGGCCGTGCGGGCAGGCCACTTACAAACCCTCGGGACAGAGGCCCTCGGATTTGTAAGCTCGTCGCCTTCAGGGCATAAACATCTACTTAATACCCTTGGTACATAAATAACTATTTCAGATTTTTTCTGTTTTTTTAATGATTTTTAGTTTTTTTTTTGTATTTTATGTTTTTTAATACGGGCATAACTTTGGAAAACGAGCAGGTGGGATTTGGATTCAGTAGATTAATAACACCAAGACATGCAGGAATCCGATCCCGAAAGACGTTTTTGACAGGGGAAAGCCGTGTTTTTTGTGTAAATATAAAAAATAATTATTAAATTCTTGTTGCATTATAAGTTGTTTCATTAGGGATTATGAATTATATATATATACAGGGTGATCCATAACTGTCATGCCAAAATTTAAGAGGTGATTCTAGATCCAAAAATATAAAAAAAGTTCCTATAAAGGTTGGTCCGGAAATGAGCCCTAAGGGATCTAGGGCCCTTTAAAATTGTATTAAAAATAAGGTTTTTAATTAATAACTCGGGTACCGTTTAAGCTAGAGCGGCGAGCTTTTGCATGTATACTAGTATTAATAAGGGCAATAAGTTTATGTTAATTTATTTTTTTTATTTATCCAGAGGCGTGCCCAGACGGACAAAATATATGAGGCTTAAAACATTTTTGCCCCAAACTTTTCTATGTGTATGTTTTTTGGATTTGTTGTAAAAAATATAGATTTCTAGAGTAAAAATACATATAAAATATCATATAGTGTAACACTGTAGGAGCAACCGTTATCAAAAAAAAAATGCAATTAAGAGGAAGTAACATTTTGTGCCACCAAAAACGTTACTTTTTAAAAGGCTATTACTCCTTTAATATTAAATTTAGGTGTTTTGGTGTATAATACTTTTTTGCTCAGTTTTAAATGAAGAATCACCCTGCAGCATTAAAATTTTATTGGTGCTTTTTTTTTTCCCCATTCAATGCGTCATCTTCGAAGGGCCGTAGCTCCCTTAGGGCTCATTTCCGGACCAACCTTTATATAAACTTTTTTTCATATTTTTGGATGTAGAATCACCTCTTAAATTTCGGTACGCGAGTTCTGGAACAGGCTGTATCTGATAATGGTGTTTCCAGAAAAACAATCCTATAAAACTACAAAGAAAAAACAAAAGAATATGATCGATTGCATATTTTATAAACTTCCTCATTTTTCCACCCGTCTAGAAAAAGTACCAGTTTTACATTTTTTTGAATATGCCTCATTCTAATTTCACTATTCCAGTCGAATGAATGAATCATTGAACTATCACAATATAATAGTACATCTTTTTAAAATAATTATAGGTTTTTGTTTAAAATCTAGACTGTTAGTCTGGTTTACCAAATATTTTCTAAAACTTTTACTTCTCAGAATGTAAATTATTTGTAGTAGACACCGAAATGAAATTGTTTAAATAACTTAGGTGATTAAGTAAATTAACAAGGGCGCGCCGAAATTTTAATTAACGCACCTTGTAAGCTTTTTTTCTATTGTGTTCGTGCCTACCCAGTCCGCACATATATGGATGCAACATGGTAAAGAAAGATTTTTTAGGTAACAAGTGCCATATTACATGAGACATAACATACATATGTATGCTACATAACATGCCCTATAACAGAAAGATTTTTTACGTTACATGTGCCATATTACATAAGATGTAACATACCTATGTATGATACATAACATGCAATATTGCATGTTATGTATCATATACATGGTACGAGAACATACACGATACATAAAATGTTATGAATTCAATACTAAATGGCGTCTATATTATTTTAATTTTTATAGGTTAGAATCACTAATATTCTTAAAATTGTTGTTAATAATAAAAGTTTTACCCTTAAGTAGTAGAAACGCATGTATTTTTAGACAACTAAACTGATTTTAGATAATTTTAGACAAAAAATTAAAATATATATATTTTTTTTAAATGATTATTTGCTATTTTTTTTTCTAAAAATTGGCTTTTTATGTGGCCCATGATTTTTAAGCCTGGTAGAAAGTTTGCTTTCACAGTAAAAATGCACATCGTATAAGAATTTTGCCTGATGGATGCTACATATAAAGATATTTATATACTTTAATTATTAGGTTTATCAAAAAGACGTAAAAATGTTCACCATGTCTAAATCTATGATGCACTCCATAACAAGCAAAATTCGGAAACGCCTACTTTTATTGTTATGTACCTAGTATGTATCTGATATGTAGCATGTTATGTAGCTGATACATAACTTGAGGCGGAATTGTTAAAGTCCAAGGACTATACATGGGCTATAAAAATTACATGTCTGCAACATCACATAGAACAGTGGTTATGTACCTGCTATGTTCCTGCCATGTATTTGTGTTGACTGGGTATATCTCCAAGAGTTCTAGTCGTATCTCAAAATTGTATAGTACATTTCTTAGAGAATTATTTGAACTTTCTTTGGGTTTAATTTTGTTTGTGTTAATGCATCTAGAGCATCTTTAAGCCAAGTAAAAAATTATATCTCGAAAAATAAATATATGTTTGGACTTTTTGTTATTGTCCAGTCCAACACTGTCGCCGGAGATCACCGTACGTAATATGAAGCAATTAAATAATTTAAAAAAAAATATGAATCATAACTTTTTTAAACTTAATTAATTATAAATTCCAAACTAAAATATATACATGGTTAAAAATGTATAATAATTCGATTGTCACTTTCTATTTCCGTATGCTAAATATGCCTTAACAGGTGTCAAATTTTAATCAAATACGCCGCAATAATTTAAACAAATAAAATTTGCATACCCATCGAATACTTTCGATTGCCACTTAATGCTTCGTGCATAAAAACCAAGCAATAAAATAAAATAAAATAAAATGTCTGCTTATTATTAAACATATAGTATAGGGTAGGAAATGTGGAATACCTGGATTTCTGGAAAATCAACTGCGATGTCTAAAAATGAGTTGCAATTAGGAGAAAGTAGGGTAACCGTGCAAAGTGGGTAACCTTGCACAGTGGGTAACCGTGCGCTTAACCGAAAATTCATATTACGCGGTATTCTGAAACATATCTGGCATCCATGCTTGAGGGGCTTGTCTAAAAATTCGCTAGAGCCAAGAACGGCGACTGATACATAACAGTTCTTTACTATATTTGAATATGTCTAAATCGATGTTCGTTGTTATTATTTTGCACGTGTACGAAAAAGGATGTTCATTCATAATTCTTAACCGATTATTCTAAAATACATATATTCTTGAAGGATATGGTTATTTGCATTTATCCATGCAAATTTAAATTTAATTAAATAGTTTTTGTTATGTGCAGTGATTTATTTTTAAGTTCATGATGGGGTAATGATGCGCGTGCCCCCTTATTCAATTAAATGGTAATAAAATAAATAAAAAACAAGTTTTTAAAGTTAAAACCCTTTTATTAGTTACATGTTACGTAGATATAACTAAAAAGTAGAAAGCAAGATATTTATGAAAATTTTCAAACACTCGATTTAAAAAAAAAGTTTTAAAACGTTCTTTAAACGATCAAAAATTCCAAAACCTTTCTTTTCAAAATCTAGTTTTTGAAAACCTGTATCTTGTGTTTAATTAATATTTTTGCTTGTATTTTGTATGTTTTGTGCCGGGCCGGATTCAGGGGGGGAGGGGGTAAGATTCCCCGGGCCCGGGCTCGAGGGGGGCTGGCGTCGACAGTTACTTTTAGTTTAAAATAAACGGTTTATTTATTTATAATCCCTCCAGAACGATAGGGGCGCCTAAACATGCAAATATACAGAGCCTTTTCCAAGTGGACCATAGACCTTAAAATTCGTAATAAAATTCGCCATCGGCGCTAACTTAATAAAGAGCCGACGACCATTCTCTTAGTAGACACTTTTTGGTCAGGAGGCGCGCCCCTTCCTGTAAAAGTGCCTTAGCTATGGTCCTCGGCGGGAAAATAATTTTGAAAAAATGGGGGGCCTAGATAAAAAGTTTCCCCGGGGCCCGGGCTCGCTCTGTCCGGCCCTTGTTTTGTGCATAATTCCCCAACAAGTGCGCACCATTGCCCCACGGGGTGGAGAATTGTTCTCAAATGCACTTTTGTACTTTTAAATTTTTTTGTGATTACGATAAAAGCTACTTAAATTTTGATGACACTTGTTGATAGTAAGGCTTCTTTTGCCACAAAATTTCTGTAAAACTTTTTGAGGTAATTTTTCTCGAGCTGAGTTTTTAAAGGCCCCTATCCGTCCTAGTTGCATCTATTATAATATTATCTATATTTTATTTTATACTTTTATAAATAGAAATTGTAACCTTTTTGTGAAGGTTGGTTTAAAATGGGTTTGTTCCATTCATACCAATCCCACATTGATGTGTATAATTTGCAATATAGGATGGTTCAGCCAGGCTTGCATTTTATTCTAATGAGGAGACAATAATGACATTGTAATTTTAATTTTTTATTTTTTATTGCGTCGTCCTAAATATATTTGTATTTACTTGTATCTAAAAGCACTACTTTTTATGTAATATTTTTTTAGGTTAAAACACCAGACATATTTCGTGATATTCGTTAAAATATAAAAAAAATTGTTTAACATTAACATAAACATGTATGTTTAACGAAGAATGAAAGGTAAAATAGAGACTCTATCATAGAGTTACCCCCTTAAAAACTAATTCGAAAATCAGTTAAAGCCGGTGGTTTTCTCTACCAGATACAAGCCCATCAAACATTGGTTCGTTGGCCGACCGTTGGCAAACCCACATTGGGCCTACATACGGAGAAGACATCAGCCGCCGTAAGGCCCCATACAACGGGCCATGTTGATAAAACTAAACCTAATTTTAGAGGGTATCCATGGACTGAAACTCATCCGGTATAGTATCAAATATATTCTACTATATAGTATAGAATATATTAATGGGGAGCTTTGGGAGACTTTTATGCCGTGAAGCGTAATATTATATTTTGTTTGTATTTCAGCAATTATGTTAGTTCCGCAGGCGAACACTTTTATAAATAATTTTTCAAATACCTCAGAACTTTCCAAGCAAATTATTTACAAAATATTTTATTTGAAAGTTTTTTATACTATTAAGTATAGGATCTATTTTCAGCGCCGCAGGCAAATTAGTTAGAAATCTAAAAGACCAAAAAAAATTTAAAAACAAAACGGAATAACATACATGTACATCCATGTATATCTGAAAAGTCAATTCTGGCTTCTAGTTACGTCTTTGTACTCCAATAGACAAGCCCAAAAAAACAAAGATTCTAGCACTTTTTGATAAAGGTTCGCCGGCTATGCTATAATTTGGGTCTCGAGTTAAATGGCCCGTTCTACATACGGCTTTCCGTAAATATTTTTTAACAGTGATTAATATGAGATCAAAAATTCTTGATTTAAGACTATCTATACTTATTGTGGTAAAATGTAACATGATAAAACATATTATAATAGCATATGTATACTGCAAAAAATAGGTAAAAAATTTGGGTGACCAGACACCATGTAGTGTAGTGTACAGTGTACACTGTACACACATCCACTGAATGCAAAATTGGTCTCAAAATTAAAGCACCTTTTGCAAATTTGTATACAGTTATTTTAGGGCTAACTTAATATATAACCACTTTTAGCAAAATCAATACCTTGTCCGTTTCTTAGGTAATGGTAAAAATTCCTCAGCAGACTCTGTATGTAACAGTTAAATCAAATTGCAAGTAGAATTATTAATATTTAAAGTTAGAATAAGGTTAGAAAAAGGTTAGAATTTAGTTAGGAAACTAACGTTAGATTTATGTATTTTATAACGTTTTTGTCAAACGTTAGTTTTTAAGGTTAGATTTATATATTTTATAACGTTTTTTTCAAACGTTAGTTTTTTAGGTTAGAATTATATATTTTATAACGTTTTTGTATAACGTTAGAGACTAAACATAAAAATGTCACTAATCTAATGCTATGTTAAGTTAGATCTATGTACTTTTCTACCAGGGTAGCCACCCGTAAAAAAAGTATGGTTAAATATAAATATTTATTTATTAAATATTTACCTATACCTATCCTTTCGAATATAATTTACAAGAACTAATTATTTTGACCCCACCCTCAATAAATAATTCTCATCTTCTCTTCAGAAAAGAGAGTTTCATTCACGTATTCACGAATCAGGTGCTCTCAGTGATAAACACCGCGTCGCGTTTAACGGACGAAAGAAAGTAGTCTCACTTACGGGGGGCAATTAAAATTTATTTATTTAATGCAAAAAGTCAAGCCGTGAAATATTGCTGAAAACAGTTAAAAAATTACATTTGTGGATTTAAATTTAGTGAAAAAACTGTATTTTGTGAATTCAAGTGAATTTGATGAACATTTTATATAGAATGGAGCTTCTTCAGGTAATAACACATGACTGATGGGGTTTAGTCCCACCTCATCTTATGTACCTTTTTTGCTACACTGAAATAATATTGGATTTTTACCATTTTTTCAGTGTAGCAAAATAAACCAAGCCATGAAGTGCCTTTTTTATGACGGATTCGTGTTCAGCATCCCAAAATACATATGAATAGGTGGGTATCAACCCCAGCGCCTACAACTTTTTTTGTTTAGTGGGCTTGTGTAATTAATATAAATATATTTATAATAAATAGAAGAGATTTTTTTTCATACCAAAGAGTAGGAATATTTCGTATAAAACAAAATCAGGAGAATTAGGTTCCTGACGAGAAAATTTTAAAAAAGTAACACAAGTAATAGAATAAATATTGAATTTTTGTCTATTAATGTATTTGACATAAAATTTAAAATATTTTTCCAATGTATACTAACATTATTAAAAATCAAGTTAATATTAAACGAGGCAAAACATGTGCATGACAGGGGTGGTCATATTGCGTATTGAGTGGTTTTGAAATAGGGGGGGGGGGGGCAAATTTTGTGCCACTGGCGTCAAAAAACAAACGTGTTCATTAGTTCCCCTGCATCTGCTCCCTTTGACAAGCTTTTGAATTAATAACACTGACCTACGAATGTTGGGTGAAAAAAAACCTGCCACCCTCCCCAACAAAACTTGAGTAAAATAGTTAATATATATATAGGGATAATTGAATGGCAGAGTTGGGAAATTGGTAGAATAGTTGGGAAAATTGATCAGCAGAGTTGGAAAATTGTTAGAGGCGAGGACATTTTTTAATTTTTTGGACAGTAAAATTAGTTGAAGTAAAAGCCGTTCAGTCATGTGCGGATTTAGGGGGGGGGGGCATGGAGGCCATGGCCCCTCCCAGCGAGATATATTAGCATAGAAACATCTTCAAAATTATATTTTTGGCGAAGGCGCAATTTTTTTCTCTATGAAACCTATTTTTTGTAGGGGAGAACCTTTTTTTTATTTTTTTAGCCATCAAAATTTTCAGGGTTAAAGCATTTGTTTCGCAAGGTAAAAAGTAAGTTGGGAAATTTCTCAATATTAAGTTACTTACGTGTTTTTTTTTTTTGTAAATATGATCTATAGGGAAAAGCAGTATTTTTGGGTGTCAAACTTTTGAAAGGTTTAAGATGTCGACTTAAAGTCTGGAACACGTAAATAACATAACCCAAATAATTATTATTTTGAGGGTTTAAAAAAGCGTTGAACATGGGAATTTTCGTCAAAATTGATTTAAAAAATCAAAACATTTTTGTTTAATGATTAATTTTGTGATAAAAAAATGTAATTATAATTTTAAATTGATTTTGAATGATGTAAATAAAAATAAAAAAAATCCCATTTTCAGCAAAAAAAGAATTTAATAAGCTTAAAATATATCACACGATCCCCCTTTCCATTTAAAAGAATTTAACCTCTCTATTGGGCCCCTAAAAATATAAAATATATACCAAAAAATAATTTGGGTTATGTTATTTAAGTTCTTCAGGTTTTAAGTTAATATTTTAAGCATTTCAAGAGAGCTGCGGCCCTTTTAATATGGACATATTGAATCGTTAACAAAAAAATTACCAATAAAATTTTAATGCTGCAGGACGATTCTTCATTTAAAACTAAGTAAACAAGTATTCTTCACCAAAACACCTAAATTTAAAATTAAATGATATAGCCTTTTAAAAAGTAACATTTTTAGTGGCACAAAATGTTACTTCCTCTTAATTACATTTTTTTTGAAAACGGTTGTTCCTACAGTGTTACACTATATGACATTTGTTTATATATTTTTACTAAAGGAATCAATATTTATTACAAAAAAACTAAAAAAAAAAATACACAAAAAAGTTTGGGGCAAAAATGTGTTAAGCCTCACATATTTTGTCCGTCTAGGCACGTCTCTGGATAAAAAAAATAACACAAACTTGTTACCCTTATTAATACTAGTATACATGCAAAAGCTCGTCGCTCTAGCTTAAAGGGTACAGGAGTTATTAATTAAAAACCTTATTTTAATTACAATTTTAAAGAGCCGTAGCTCCCTTAGGACTCATTTCCGGACCAACCTGTATAGGAACTTTTTTTCATATTTTTGAACGTAGAATCACCTTAAATTTCTCGAACTTATTTCTGAATAACCCTGTATGTAGTCAATTTAACTAACATGTTATTTGCAAGTATCGCGATTAAAACGTATCCGATTAGATATATGAAACACATTGCACTTTTAATGCATGGTGCAGTATTGTTAGTTCTTTTGTTAGTTATTTTATAAAAGTACTATTATTATAGAGTTATCCAATTAAATATCAACAAGAATTATTCACATAAGTATAATATGCTCTAGTAATTAGTTATATTATATGTATTAAAATCTAGGTTGGATTCAAACTGTTGGAACTATATTCTTTTAATCAATACCACTGGCCCATTAAATTTTACGTGCATTAAACAAGTTATTTATGTTACTATTACACAGAAAAAAAGATTCCTTGAACCAAGGACACGTGTTTTTCGATATGTTCTTCTTCTTCTTCTTCTTCTTTCTTTTTTTTGGCCAAACACGAAAAGACAAGAAGAAAAAGAAAAAGAAAAGGTCTTACAGAAGACTGGAAATTTTCTATAATCAAAACAGGAGTGGGCATAGTTTCAAGCCAGACAAGAACCACTCTTGGTGAATTGAGTAACTAAGAGGAATCTGGCTAATTATCTCATTAAGAAAAGGCCAAAAAAAAGGAAGAAGAAGAAGAAGAATTTCTTGTTAATTTTGTGGCCATATGCGCATATGGGAAAGGATTAACATTTTTTTGTAATTTATTAAGGCCAAGTGTCTAAAAATAACCATTATAACAATCTTACTCAATATTTAACTTAAATGATTGATATTCAGGGTGTAAATAATTATTACTAAATAAATGGTATGGTTAAGAATAAAATAAAAAGTAAATATATTTAATGTTATGCACATACATTGTAAAATAATAGTTTTTAAATCCCTTTGTGTTCTTGACCTAAAACGGCGATTCAGGTGGGTATATTGTCACATTGTATTTACACATAAAAAATATACATATACATTTATGGGAGGATTGGTGTAGTGGACTACCGCGTCGTACTCGACGAGTTTACTACCCAAATAGCTTGAGTTCGATTCTCACCGGCGCCGATTTGCCTTTTTCACTTATTTAATAATAGAAATTTGGCGAAGGCGTAAGTGAAGCGGACACTCCCTATAAATTGGTTCGAAAGTCAATTAAAGCCGGTGGTTCCCTCTACTAGTAGCCCACACATGTCCTGGACTTAGGGAATGTTTAATTAAGTAGAATAGTACGAGGCTAAACAAAAAAAAAACATATATATGTTAAGATTTGTTAATCCAACAAAAATTACTTATTTGGGCATATTTTATTCCATAAAAAAATTATTCCCTTAAAAAAATTACATTCAGTACCTTAGATTGTCTTAAACAAGATATAATACATTTTTACATAAGTTTCTTTTTTGTCCATTTAATATATTTAGAGGGCAGAATAGAGGAAGGGCGCAACAGGGAACATTTTTTTAAATGGAAAGAGGTGTCGTTTGATACATTATTTTAAAGCTTATTAAATTCTCTTTTGGACCATATCATTTTTAATTTTTTAAACTAACATTTTCAATAAGTTTTTTTTTATTTTTTTTTATTTTATTTATAATATTTAAAATTAGCTTAAAAGTATAATTTACCTTTATTTAAAGAAATTTTGATGAAAATTCCCATTCCCAAACTCCACAAAAAAATTTGGAAATAAATGAAAATTAGGTATTATAAAAAATGTTAGCTTTAAAATTATGTGTCACATGACACCCCTTTCTATTAAAAAAAATCCCCGCATTGTCCGCCTGCCTCCATTTTCGCCCCTTCACATATCAAATTTATACCAAAACATTATTTGGGTTATGTTTTTTATCTGTTTCAAATTTAAAATTAATATCTTAAGCCGTTCAAATTATTAATAGGGGAAGGCACTTTTTAATTGGCGGCAGTATTTTTATTAAAGTCGTGTTTTTAAACACGCTATTTGATGTTGATTGTGTGAGAAAAATATAATTAATTAAAAAAAATTATAACCTATGCTAAAAATAATTCGTTATGCATTCTTAACTTAATTGAAAGTATAGTTATTTATAAAATGAAATAATCGAAAGTTTTATTCTTTAATTTATTTATTTAAATAAATGTAGGTTATTTTAAATTAATTTCCTATATTCGCACAGGAAATTGATATTTTCATGAAATCTTTAGTTTTTTTTATCAATTTTAATAACGGCGAGGGGCTGGTGGGGAGTGACTATTGTTTACACTTAGTACGCGTAAAGAGAGAGAAAATGTCTAAACTCACAGTCTAATGTCGTAAACTTTGTCCAGCAATACAGTGTTGCCGGTGGCAACACCTGCTTTAGATATTTTATTGTAAATTTTAAGAAATATTAGTTTTATTTCAGTTTTATATGAACTAGTAGTTTAATTTTAATAAATTTAATTATATTACATTATCAAACATAATTATAGTGTCGTAGTATAGTAGTTTTTTAAAATTTTAATGTAGGTATAAAGATTTATCATAATGATAAAGTGAAAATTAGGCAACATCGCTCTGGTCACCAAAAGGTCAAAACTAGCGATACTTATGTTTACACCAGAAGCAGTATCGCGTACGTTTATGTAAACAAACAAACAAAAAGATGACACCTTCATAAACATTGGTCTGAAATAACTTCTTGACCTAAACATTCTTTAAGGTATGAAAAATAGAATGAAAGTTTTTATAGACTTCAGAATTAAATACCTAAGACTACCAAAAACATAATCATGTGCCCAAAAATTCCTGCTTCGCCAAAATTTAAGAACAGACAAAACAGTAAGGACTAAAATGAAACGTTTGACTCAGCGCCGCGGAAAACCTAACATTTTACAAAAATTCAAGTAAGCTTTTTTGATGAATTTCTCTCTAAACTTTAAAAAACATAAATTAAAAAAAAAAAGTCGAAAAGAAAAAGAAATCTCTTGTTTTTTTTTTATAAATATAATAGTCTATTTTTAAATCAGCATAATTAAAAAAAAATACGAATTTCATGCTAAGGTTTTAAAATCCTAAATAAAAAAGATAAGAAAGCTCTAGCGTCGCAGCGAAAATTATTCCTAAATTTCATTACTATTCCATTACTATTCTTTAATATTTGAGCATTTTTTCGTTTAATTGTATTTGTTGCATACCCCCCGTTATTTTTTATATAGAAAACAATGTTGTTGCATAGCTTCAAAACATTTTACTATTTTTTTCCGCAAATTTTTTTATATTTCTACTGAAAAATGTTTCTTTGTAAAACCATTGTGAACTAGTGGTAACCTACAGGTAAACATTGTCCATTCACCTTACTCTTATCTAAATTTAAATGATTACCTAATCATTACTCAAGAAATCACTTAAATTTAGATAAAAGTAGGGTGAATGCACTTAGTCAAAACAAGACCATTTTTAAATATGATAACATTAAAAATGCTTGTCTATTTCCTAACGTTGCATTTCAAATGTGTTAACTATGGTCTGTTTTTTTCAAGCAAGATAATAAATTAAAAATCGCACAGTGAATATTTTCAAAACAGATTCGTATATTGGATGTGGGAATATACTGCGTAGTTTATTTAATGTGATATAGGCATTAAGAAATTATTGTTTATACACGGTGTATTTGAAATAGGGTCCGAAATTTTAAGGGGCGATTCCACATCGTAAAATATGATAAAACGTTATAAACATATGTCTAAAAATGCGTCGTAAGGGAGCTAAGCCCCTTTGAGAGCGGCTAAAAAATTTGGTTTTTATTTAATAACTCAGAACCCTTTGAGATGCGGCAACGAGGTTTTGTATGTGAACTAATCTTAATAAGGCCCATCTTCGTAAGTTATTCTTATGTATTTATTTTAACCAGGGGAGGAGGATGCTTTTTTTCATTTTTTTGTCCCAAACTTTTTTCTTTGTAACTTCTTCGTAATTTGATTTTTCGAATATGATTCCTTAGGTCAAAATACATAAAAAAGGTACCTTTGTTGTAATACTGAAAGATTTACCGTTTTCGAGAAAAATTTTGAAGGTGAAATTTCACGGATCGAGGACGAAAAACTTTATACTAAAATGTTGAATATTTCAAATACAACCTGTATTATAATAATAAAATAGAAATGTCCCTTTATTGTTGTATAAATTAAGTTTTGTTATCAATCCGTAAACTATGTTATAGCATAAATGCTATTTATAGTATTATTAATTTGAGCCATTTCGCCTCAATGATTATTTATATCGATAAAATATCTAAAACAGAAAATAAAATTACACCTTTTTATTGTTACGGGTGTCTTTGTTTCAATTACCTCGAAATTACATATTTTGACATTTGTCATATTTTGAATGATAAAGCCAAATATTGCAAAAATTTTCAAAAACTAATAATTTTCTTTGAAAACGGGATCAGATTAGATCCCGAAACGTTAGAAGTTAAGTTTTATTCAGTTTTTCGTTCTTTTTTAATTATTTTAACGATTTATCAAGAATTTTGTTAAAAATTCTTTATTTAGGCAAAAAAATTTAAACTTTGGTAAGGTATTGACTAATAATATTTTTTAGGTAAAGAAGATATAGAAGATAAATATTATTTTAAACGCAATACCTTACCAGCGCATCTAGAGATATGTGCGCCTGATAAGAACATTTTAATTTTATTTTCTGTTTTAGATTTTTTATCGTTTGGCCGATAGGGCCGGCCCGAGGGTAATAAACCTACTAAATTGAAATTCAACTTATTGCCCGTGTATTATAATATTAGATTACAATGTATTTTATTCGATTGTTACTAATTATAATAAATTATTAAAATATACTTAATTTTAATTTAATATTAATAATAATCACCCCCACCTACCCCTAGTGGGGTGGATTCAGAAAAATTTTATTTCAAGATTCAATTTTAGAAACCTATGTACGAATTTTCACGAAAATATTGAAAACATTAAAAATATTTACCTCCTATACAGAAATTTTCAACTTTTTGTAAAAAATATTGTTTTTCCCCATTTTCTCCCCTTGCCCCACCCAATGTTCACCAAAAACAATCCCGAGCAAGAACTTTTGGTAACATACCCGTATGCCAAATTTTAAGTCTCTCAATGTATATATAATTATATAAGTTAATGTGCATATAAGTTAAAAAATGGAAAAAATGATAATTATCTAAGTGGTAAGTATACTTACCACCGTGCTTGTAAGGGTTAAAATTCCAACCCTATTTTCACGCCGGCCTGTATAATATAATAGAATTACTTTTTCACATCTGTTTAGAATTCCAGACGACAAACTTGCAATTGATTTCTACTTTTAGAGAAATTAACAGTTTTTTATAAAAATAAATCAAGAATTTATTAAAGATTTCTATGCACTATTGGAAAGTCCTTTGATTTTAATTATTTATAAATATTTCATTTTATTTTTACTGCTGCACATACGCGTGGCTTAATTTAGTATTTTTCTATCAACGGTATAAAAAGTTTAGTTTTTTAGTTGTTCAACGGATATTGTTATTTTACAGATTGTTGTCATTTTGAAAATCGGGTATATAAACTGCTACTTTACACTTGAAGAATTTACGTAATTTTAAATCCAAATATTGGATGATCCTTAACTTAAAAAAAAAGAACTATTAATATTCATGATGTCCTTTTTGCGAAAAATGCATTAATTTAGTAAAAAAAATCTTATTTGATTTCAGTTTACAATTTTTAAGTCGAAACCCCTATAAGGGATGGATATAAACAAGTGTACCGAATTTCAGTTCTCTACGTTTATTCTAAGTGAGTAAAACAGAGAGGGGGCTAACTTAGCCTTATACGCGTATGAGGGTGATGGGGAGACGAGGGGGGATGTAAATTTTCCTGTATCACTTGATGAGGATGTAACATTGTTATGTAACATTATTTTAGGTTTAAATTGTCTCATATGGTTAAAAAAGGGATTTTTTAAATTTTAGAGGTAGTTCCACCCCTTAAGGAGGTAGATGCAATGTTTTAAATATAAAATTCGTTTTAAGCGAGTCTCCCATGGGCCCAACCCCCAGGTACCTTTTTAAAAATTAAACTAAAATATAGTATGATTTTTCTAATTAGAGAAATCATAAAAGGTGGATTATTTTGAAAACTAACGATGTTTTTCTTAACGGATTTTGATTCAGCATTAAAAATTATTCAAGAAAACATGCAAGTTTTTGCGCTTAGAAAAATGGTGAAATTTGTAAACTAGTGCCACTGAAGAAAATTAACATTTTATTATTAACGTTTCCTTAATAGGGAAACGTTAATAACTTCATTTCTAAGACATAAAACAATTATGAAGTTAATATTTTATAAGCTTACAATAATAGTTTTATCTATTACGTACTAATAACAAGTCGTTAAGATAGGTAATGCTTCGCATTCTCTTGTATACTCTTCACAATGGTATAAATACAGAGCTTGTCAAAAGTCCGCCCCCCAACTTTAACTTTTGAACGACTTAAGATATGAACTTGAAATTTATAACACTTAAATAACATAACCCATATAAATTTTTAGTATATATTTGATATACTTAGGGGGTACAATGGGGCAAGGAGGGACATTTTTTTAAATAGAAAGGAGGGTCGTGTGATACATCATTTTAAAGCTTATAAAATTATCTATTTCACTATATAATTTTAAATTTTTTAAGGTTAATTTTTAATTTTTCAATTTTTTTTGCTAAAAAATGCCATTTTTAAATTTTTTAATTATATCATTCAAAATTAATGAAATAAACCATTTTTCAAAAAAAATTTGATTTTTTTAAAGAAATTTTGAGGAAAATTCACATTTTTAACTCTATCCAAAACTCCCAAAAATTGCTCCGAAAAAATAAAAAAATATTTGGGAAAATAGAGAATGTTATAAGCTTTAAAATGATGTATCACACGACCCCCCTTCTCTTAAAAAAAAAATCCCCCCTTGCCCCTCTCTCTCTCCATTGTCAGCCAAAAATTCCAAATATATACAAAAAAATTATTTGGGTTATGTTATTTATGTGTTTCAAATTTTAAGTTGATAACTTAACCCGTTCAAAAGTTAAAAGGGAGGGGCGGACTTTTGACATATCCGAAAAAATTTTTTCAAGAGTAGATCTGGATCCCATTGCTTATGTTTCTTGTTATTCCTTCACATTTAAGACGTAATTTAATCATTAAGCGATTTTTTACGAAATACTATAGGAACTATAATTTTAGATTCCCAATTTCGAATATCTTAGTATCTTAGGTAATTTTCGTTTTTTCAAAATTGTTTATCTTAGTTTGTTGTATCATTATAAAAATAATAATTAATGGTTGGTTATCCTGAATAATAATTACCTTGCGGATATCCGAAATTGGGAATCAAATGCACAAAAATGGTCTATCCGAAATTAGGCAACTTTCTGCTTTTTAGATTAGAAATTTGTAGAATGTTTACGTTTTCAAATTGCTTAATTATGAATAGTGGATCAACTTAACTAACATCATAACTTACCCAAGACAGAATCACGAACTTTTATAACGATTATTTATAAAATAAACAAGCATAATAATGCAACTGAGCACAAAACTGCCATTTGCAATATAAACGATTTGTGCTGCCATTTAAAGGGAAGAAGCTCTACCGTTATCATATTACAGGACGGATTTAGTTTGACTTTTGGCTTCACATAAAAGTAGGTTTCTGTTTACCTTTGCAGACAGTATCTTAAATACACTACTATCCGAAATTTGGAAACCATCCGAAATTAGGCGCATTTCCTCTATACAAAAATTACAGACAATTTTTAACGATTTTTTACGAGTTATGGGTAATTTACGAACTTTAGGGCCCTAAGAGAAGTTTAATTCCTCTCATATTTTCAGAATTTTCTAGTTAAACTTAAGTGAAAATTTTAAGATAAAAAAAACTCTTTAGTTATCGTGAAACAAACGGACATTTTCAGAGTTGCTTATTTTTTCATTAAATCCATTTCTGTCAAAAATTTTTATCTAGGACGTTTTTTGACGATTTTAAAAACTGGAAGGTACCGTATTATACTATTCTAGCTCATGCGCTGTGGAGAGTATAATAATTATAGAAGATTACCTACTATTTTCATCATTCACTATAAATACAAATAATAATAAAATTTGGTATTATATCATATGCAATTAAAAAAAGAAAATAAAGAACTCTAAAACCAATCAAGTCTTTACCTTTTTTTTTTAAAGCACATGTATTTATAACTAAACTGCTATGCTACAAAAAAAAAGGAGTTTTGGTTATATTTAATTCTGGAAGACTTATTAAACAAGGATCCAGCAAGGAGTAGAACCAAAAATTCGTTTTTATGATCCCTTCTACCCGTATCTGGACATAATTACCCATAAAACCCATCCTTAGGGTACACCAATTTTTTAAAATTTTATCTGTTTTAATATAATTGCTTCGTTGATTGAAAAAATATAGAACCTATCTGTAATTTAATTATTTATTTTGACATTTGAACTTTTCTTCACTATTCTTTTTTGTTTTTCTTCCAGACGCTCCTGATATGTGCTCTATTAACTCTCTCTCAATGTACAGAATCCAAAGTGCCAGTCACAATGACAAGAACAGAAATAAAAGTATCCAGGAGTTTAAATCCAGAGGATACACAAACAGTAAATGTGATGACTCGAGAGGGAAAAGTCGCACAACTAATAGTAAAACGCAGAGATGACAAATCGGGAAGGTTTGCTGGCCAATCCCAGCAAATACATCAACATAGTGATAGTTATCAACGGATAGACAATCAAGGAACACCCTACAGCAGAGCTATTTACACCAACTGGATACCCCTTGGGTCTTCAATGTATTATAAACCAAATATTATCAGATTGGATACGATATCGTTACTTAAAAATAACACTGAGAAGAAAATGTATGGAAGTCTAGGAAACGTTATCGATAGTGATAGGTAAATATAATATTATTAGTTTTGTAGTGCAAAATATCATAATATCATATATTAATAATACGCACCTGGTAAAAGTCATACCTATACAGAGCGGTCCAAAAGTCAACCATCTCCTAGTTTTTAAATAAGTCTCGAAATAAGTGAAGATATCGACAAATAAATAAGATATCTTAAACTAAAAATAAATAAAAATAAATAAATAAGATATCTTAAACTTTTTTTTAAATATAAATATTTGCTATTTGTAACTTTTAAAATTTAGACAAGGGGGCATTTTTTAAAAGAGAAGGGGGTAGTATGATACACCATTTTAGAGCTCGTAAAATTCTCTAATTGACCATATATTTTTGACTTTTTTATAAACTTTTTGAGGGTTTAAAATAGGGTTTAAAATATTATTTAAGTCAAAATTTCTTTAAAAAAATCAAAGAAATTTTGATAAATGTTTAATTTCATGACATAAATTATAGTTTTATACTACATTTAAATGATATAAATAAAAAAGTCTTAAAATCAACGACAAACTCACGTTATTTTTTACTCAAAAATAATATTTTTTGAGCTTATCTGCAAAACTAATGGGATGAGGTTCTAGTACGACCTCAAATTTGGATTCAGCGCTTCAAAATACATATGAATACAATGGTCTCCGAAACAGTTCTTGACCTTTTTTTGTGTGGCTGTGTAAAATAGTGAGGCTGACTTATTCTTATGGTGTCTTCTATTACCAGAGATATATAGTGGTATTAATGGTGGAGCTCGCTTGCAAAACAACTTTACACTAAGATATTTTAAGAAAGCTTTGACACAGGGACTTAAATTTTGGACCAAAGATTTTTAACGTGACAACAAAATTTGGTCGAAATATCAAGTCTCTATGTAAATGCGTTCTTGAAATATCGTAGTGTAAGCTGTTTTGCAAGCGACCTTCTCCATTAATACATCTTTAGATAAATATCTAATTCTCTGGCCACTACTTATGTTGGCAGATACGGTGCATTACTGGGTTTCGGAAGATCTGGTGCACTATACTGTATACACATCTAAAAACATGCGATGGCATACATTACATATTTAAGTTTCGATTTACTTTCTTTTTTTAACAACTAATGCAGCATTAGTAATGCTTGTAAAAAAAAACAGTACATTATTTATTTATTTTTAATTAGATGTTGAAAAATACACGACTTTAATAACTATTTAATTTTTAGTAGTTTTACTTTTATCTATAGCAGAGCTCTTACCGACGAACTAACAAATCTTCTCTCTAGAATACGCATACCGTTAGTATAAAGTATCGCCAACATCTCGGTTTGTTTGTAAACAAATAGTAGGTATATTCAGGCCTGAACAATAACAATTACCAGTAGTCTCTGTTAGAACAAAGCTGTGCGAGTAAGACGGACAAATGTATATGTTGGCTACGTTTTTGTCAGTTTTTACAAATGAAATGCCTATTCTAGAGAGAAGGGTTATTAGTTCGTTGGCTCTTACAATATATCATGCACATCCAAACCTGAGTGTGCATAAACATAACTCCACATTGCCCTATCTTAAAAACATATAAATGCTTAATTTTATTAATATTTAATAGTGAAGGCACTAAATTTTAATAATAATAATAAAAAATATTCTTAAGAAGGGGCAGAGTTATGTTAAAGCACACTCAAGGCTAGCTATATATAAATAGATTTTCAACATATATTTAGATTTTTGTTAAATAATAAATTCATATCAAATGTATAATATTATCTAAAGCTGTCAGAATGTCTCATAATAAAAATTAAATCATAAATATTAGCATTGTAATTGGGTTTTAACAGGAGCCGTCAGGGGTAAAATTTATTCTTTATAAATATAACTAGTCATCAAAATTTTCACTAGGAATAAATCTTTTTTCAGAGGTAAGGCTTTTTTTAGTTATCAAATATTCTGCCACGGGTAAAGCTTTTTTTTTAAGTTAGGACCTTTTTTTAGTTATCAACATTTCCGCCCGGGGTAAAGCTATTTTCTCTCAGACTAAAATTGGTAAATTCAGAGACGACAACTGGTAAATTAGAGGCCCCAATGCAAAGGCTTGCTTTAGGAAATGTTAAGGCTGGCCCCAAATATGAGCCTGAAATTATTTCTTGGATGCAGAAATTTGGAAACTACTAAAACTGTTATGGCCTCATTAGTCCTTCCTTTAGATTTATGATAATTGATATCCCAATTTTAAAATCTGACATTTTTAATCTTTTAGCTTGTTTTTTTTTTATAAAAATCAATACATATTCCCTTTATTAACTCGTATATTTCATCATTAATATTTTTATAATAAATATTTTTTTCTTACAATGGTAATTTAAAGCCGCTAAGCATCTCCAATAATTCTAAATTACATTTGCTTTACAAAAAAAACTAAAACCATTTAAGTTCTTCTAGTTAAAGATGTCTAGGAAGAACTATTACCCAATTTTTTTTTGATTTTAATTTTTTAATTTTATAATTTACTTAAAATTAATTAATTTATTACAGAATACCAAATATTCCAAAACCAGTCACGATTCAATCCAGTGAAGTCTTCGTTAAAAATAACGGCAAAAAACTTGCTCGTTCCGTTATGAAAATGGATTCAGACGGAATCCCAGTAATCCATGGAGTTAGAGTGCCTGATGACGAGTCTGACAAAAAGATATGGAGAAATGCTAGAGTTATTAATGGAGAACTAGTCCCATACGAAAAAGGGTACAAACCACCAGCAGCCGTACCAGTTGGAGAGCTGGTGTATGCTAGTCAAATCAATAAAATCAAGGAAGATATAAAATCAATAGGTCCTTTTAGTAAAGAAGATAACTTCAAACCAGAAGAACTAAATAAAGGACCAATTGGACCATTTACAGTTGAAGACAATAAACCAAGTGATGAAGCACCTAAAAGATATGTAAGATTGTCATCGAGTAGTATAGGAGGCCCCTATACAAAAGCTGATAACGCTAGATTAACCGGAAGTAAATTAATAGATTATATCAAGGAGATAAATGCTAAAGAATTTAAAAAAGATTATTTTTCAAGGACGAGACAGTTAAGATCATACGAGAATGTTCAGCAACCGATACAAAGAAGAATGTTACAATATCCAGGACAAAATTCATATCCCAATTCCGACTTATACACACCCCAGAGTACTAAGTTGAGTCCGGTAACTTTTAACGATGGAGTAAGAACGCCCGTTTTACAATATGCTCATCCAGAACTAGGTGTACAACCTGCCAAAGCATCTCCAGAAGAAGAGGAAGATTTTTTAGAAGAAAATTATAACAAAGATTCCTATGGTAGTTACGATAATGCAAATTCTGGAAGAAAACAATCAAACTACTATGACAATAGCGTTGAGTACTACAAAAAAGATGTTTTAAACTATCCATATAACACATACTATATTTCTAAACCTCAGACTGAACAACCGTTTTGGATGAGGATTACTGAATCGATCAAAGATAATGTCCAAAGTGGATTTCAAAAAATGCAACAATTGACTAGGCCCGTTTTTGAGCCTATTGTTGAAGCTACGCATAAAATTTCGCATAACCTAGGATTTTCAAATGGGAATTTAAACCATGCGCAAAGAGCACAAGATAAAATTGGTGTTGTAGCTCCTATAGGTGGATCTGTCTTTCTCCCAGCTTTGGGGCTGGTTGCTGGAGGAGCAGCTTTAGGTAAGAAATTTAGTTTCTTTCTTATTTTAGTGGTTTGTGTTTATGTTAAAACAATTTTATTTCAAATTTGAAAAAAATATGATTCAACCTTTAGAATTATCAAATCGTTATAACTATCACTAACATTATCACTAAAATTATTAATTAATTTAAAAGGTGCCATCTAGTGCCTTAATTTTTCTTAAAAATAAGTGTGAATTCGAATTAAACAAAAAAATACTTTAAATATGTAAATAGAAGTTTTCGTACTTTCTTTTAGTACATTTTAGAAAAATTAAGTATATTTGAAGAATAAAAAATCAGTTAGATAAATTCTGTGGCTTGGTTCTAAAGGGACCAATGTCAAAAATTTTGAACGGATACACTAAGTCAAACATTTGCCGTTTTAGCAGTTTAGCAGAAATGTTTATTGAAAACACACGTCAGCCCTTGTCGCTTAAACTCTACACTTATCGCACAAGCACTGATATTGGCTTTTTTAGGTTTTATAGATCTGAAAAAAATTAGATCGTCGGTATTACTCAAAATACGGAAAAAGTGACATTGGCCTTTTAGAACCAAGCTACAGAACTAGAATAAAAAAAACATTTTACATAAAAACCTTATGATTTATAAAACAAAAATATATACAGTGTATAGTATATTTACGCCGCGCCCTCCGGCGTCTGTTATAGTGCTAAAATATATATAATACAAACCTAGCGAATTATCAGCACGGTGTATCTTAAAACCAACGATTGAGAGAACCACTTGTATGTTACTTTTTATAATTTTTGTTTTGTTTTTAGGCTTGGGAGCAGCAGCAGTGGGTAGATTCTTAAACGTAGATGAGATGAGATCTCTACAAAATATCAAACCGAATGAAATAGTTTTTGTTATGGGAAACACAAATGAAAATCCACAAGATCCCCATAGAAGATCAAGAAGAAACTCGGATAATGAATATTATCTGAATCAGATTCTTCTCAATTTGGAAAGGGATTACGCATCTAGTCACAGTAGAAGAAATAAGAGAAATGTAGAAGACGAGTATTACATGCAAGAATTAGCAGAGAGTGTTGAAAACGAAAGTAGTGTAAAGGATTTAGCAGCTCCACATTATTGGTCAGATACTCCTTGCTCGAAAAGGATATTTTGTGAGGTTATGATTAGGCAAAATACAGACGAAGTTGTTTTTATGGAAAAGAAAATGGACAATTTAATTTCAAAGTAAGTGATTATTGTTTATTTTTAACTATAACTAAATATTTCTAGTTTGGCGGGGCCACTTTTAAGAAATTGTCTGCAGTTCTTTTAATTATTTTCGGCAACTTTTTTTTTGGGTTTATTTTTTTATATAATATTTCTCTCTCTTTTTGAGCAAAATTTTGTGCATTTTTTATTAAAATTTCGTCGATATTTTAGATCACACCGTGATCTTTTTACATTCCACATACAGAGAAAAAAAATCTAGTAATAAGTAGGTATTTTTTGATTCTTATGTACCTGTTATAGCTGTTGCAAGAATAAACATACTTGATAATATCAAGTTGATATAAATATATTTAGCGTTGAATATTTTTCTCGGTTTAAGAACAAAAATATTCAACATTTAATAAAGAACAAGAATATACAGACAGGTCCAGGCAACGGTGTACAAGAAATTCGCGGATGAAATTGCGTTACGTAAAATTAATTGCGCGAGGCACATAGATTTTGTTAAATATTGAATTCGTCTTAAGCGACCCCAATGTACCAAATGTTATCACTAACATTGATAACTTATCAGGTTAATAAAAAAATGTAAATATGTGTGGTTCTATCAATTTAATTGAAAAAATATAAGTAGTAGGGGTGGTTCTAAGGGGGGATACAGAATTTTTTAAATATTAAATTCATTTTCAGCGAGACGAAAAATCCCAGGTACCAATTTTTTCAGGTTACATAAAAAATATATAAAAAGGGGTGCTTCTACCCCCATTAAGGGGTACGGATAGAATTTTTTAAATATCAAATTCATTTTTAAGTTTTTTAAGTACTTAACTTGCTTGCGGATATACAAGCTTTCGAGCCACTTGATCTGAATGTCATGTACTTGTTTTAAGTAATAATTTCTCTGTTCATTAAACTTACGATAAAAGAAAGGAGGAAGAAAACAAAAACATTACGATTATTTAGGAATTTTATTCTATAAAATAATTAAGTGCCTTATAATTGACACGTGTAATTTTTAACTAATTTCTAAAACATATTGCACGATTTCTAATTTGTTGAAACATATTAGATTTATATAAAAAATTTACAAAAATATTGAATAGGCATTTTCCTCGTATGCCATCTGTTCATAACTCTTTTTGAATAAAACGAAATTCATTATGTATTTAATGAAAAAGTAATAACAATTATTTAGAATTTTCGAAACAAAAATTAAAATATTAAATATGCAAGATATTTATTTTAGGATACTTAGTGCCTATTCACAGGATCGCATAAGAACATAATACATAACAATGCGATGCCATGATAGGCTTGATCTTGTAAGCTAATCACGGACGGCATCGCATTATTATGTTCTTATGCAAGCTGGATAGGCCTTTAGTTAAAGCTAATAGTTCACTGATAATAAAGAATCTAGTCGCGAATTAAACCATTCAGGGTTTTATTCCCGAAGGAAATATACAAATTGTTTTTTTTTTCTATATTTTTTTAATGGAAAATGAAAAACTTAAAATGTTAAATACTGATTTATATTTATTGACAATCAGTAATAATTGTGTTAGCAAATGAATAGCGAACCCTGTTAAATGCAGGTAAAAACTGAATTTTGTGGGCTTTTTATTTTTATTTTTTCCTATCGTAGGAAGTTTTTGTAATTAGTATCTACCTACTACAAATATTTCTTTCTTTAGTAGTTTAACAATAGTATATTACGCACCGAGTACGCGAACCTAATTTTTAGTGCACGAGAGTGCTTTTTTTTGAGGTTGAGGCTCAGCCGAGTAAAAAAAAATAATCGAAGTGCACGATTTTTCCTACGACCTAACACCTAAACATACAAAAAACTCAAAAATTATCTAAAAATTAGTTTGTCAATTTAAGGTTATGTGCTTGACGTTTACTTATTTTCTGACAGCAGATATGTAAAATCAGCTGATTGTCACTTCCCAATCGTTGTCATAGGCAACGGGTTGGAAATAGGCACTAACTACTAACTAGGTCGTAGGAAAAATAATGATATTGTAACTTAGAAATTATCTTTTTTTAATGTAATTAGTTTTACTTTTTATTATTAATTAGTAAATATTAATTAAAATTTATTTTATATAAAACTATAAAATGGCATGGTGCTTATTGTAATTCTATAACAAATAGGTTTATAAGTATAATTGCCCACATTAATTATTAATTAATTAATAATTAAAAATAATTGTAAATATTATAATAATATTCCGTAATAAATTAAATAATTTATTCCAAGACTAATCAATTTAAAGAAAGGAAAGTAGAGTTTTAAACCAAGCAATTTTTCAGTAGGATGGTATAAAAATTGGTAAAAATTGAAAATTATCAAACACTAAAAATATTAACTGGCGTCCAAAGCGATTAATACCTAATTCATCCAAAAGTAGGGATAGCAAAACCATAAAGGGATACAAATTTTACTTTAAAGTGTATACTAAACGGATAAATAATCAGTATATATCTGCTCAATTTACCTAAATCTTTATCTCCTTCTATTAGCATGTGACTTTCACTTTTTATGCTATACTAGATCGTAAAAAGCACGTGGTGAGCTGGACCATGTCTAAAAACTTTTAATAGTATATTAAAGTACTAGTTTCATAATATACGTTTTTAGCGCACGAGTACAAGTTTAAAAAAAGAGCCGCTTGCGGCGATTCCAAACGAGTGCTTTATACAATTTTTTCTATTTTGCTCTAAAATTAAAAAAAAAACTTAATTAAATTGATGACTGATTTAGGGATTTTGGTTTTGGATTGGCATTACAGTTTACATCATGTTTAAAATTCTAAGAACAAATGATATTTTGATATATTTTATAGTCATCTCTTCTCTTTTTTACTTCAATTAACCAAGCCACAATTTTAACATGGTAAAAATAACCTAAACACAAAATTTTGTAGAAAATTCAACTTTAAAGCGACATTGACATTTGCACGGAAAACGTCAAGCGATAGGCTATGTCTGTTGGCAACCCAAAAGAACAAAAAGTACAGACCTCTTATAAGAACACTCAAAATGCGTGTGATTATGAGCTTATAAGAGTCGCAAAATAGAAAAATTATTTAAAACCATTGGGACGAAAAAATGCAATAAAAAAAATTAGAAAAAAAGTAAAAAAAAATGTTTTTGAAACAAAATGCTTTAAAAAAAAAAAATAGCAAAAAACTTGTTTTTTTAATTTAAATTTATCATTAGAGTTAGAACGTGACAGTAATCTAATCACGTTTCACTAACGTAGGTATATTCACTGAAGCCTACGATGTAAATACAATAAATTCTTTAATAGAAGTGCAGCGATATTTGCATAAATTACACAGGCCCACAAAAAAATAAGTCAATCACTTTTAACCACACTATATAGCATATTTTTGTCTGCTGAAAACAAATTTGATAGTGCTGATCCCTTTCAAAAAACTGCAAAAAGGACCATCGGACAAGATCTTACGTAAATTATTGAATTTTGGGCAATGTGGCCGAAGACACTTTCGATCAGAAAGTGGAGATCTATAACATATTCAAAATTCAGCAAAATTGGACCAAAACGACTTTTACATACAACGCGGTTTTCGAGATTTTCACAGTGCACTTAAAGTATTAATTTTTGGGAGTTGTATCCTTAAGAACTTTTGACTAAAATGTCGAGAACTATAACATACCTAATTTAGTAAAATCTACTACAACCACTTTTACATAAGAAGGGAGCGAGGTACTCTGGGGTTCAGCGAGCTTTTTAATTGTCAAATTTGTTTATAGCGCCCAAAAATACGTAAGAAAAATACATCCTGGTTAATAGTAATTAAACCTGTTTTTTTTTTTTGGGTCTGTTTCATCAAGCAAGAGAGTCAATTAAAAATCGCACAGTAAATATTTTTAAAACAGATTCGAGTATTGGATGTGCGAATATACTGCGTAGTTTATTTTATAAAACAACTATATTCTATACACAAACATATACTATTCAAACCTGTTGTAAAAATATTTACTGTGCGATTTTTAATTTACTCTCATGCTTGATGAAACAGACCATAGTAGAGGTAAGTGAATTGTTCTGTGTGAGGTCGTATTTTGTGGACCGAAGCGGAGCTGAGGTCCACAAACATGACCAAAGACAGAAAAAACTTACCTACGAGTAGCGCATTACGTTTTTCTCACTACCAAGGAGTTAAAATCATATTTTATTAATAATATTTTTGACATTTATATGTGTGACAGTTCAAGAAATCATTTTTTTATGGAATCAATTATAAAATTGAAAATAGTAGTCTTGTGTCTAGATATCCCCCTGTTGTAAGTGTCAGACACTGAGTGTCCTTGTGCAGGAAAATCAATTTTTCTGTCTTTAGTTACGGTTTTGTTTGTATTAATTTCATCTATCACTAACTGTGCTCGATGTAGTACTTTCCATTACTGTCGACTTTTTGATTAAGTAATGTCAACTTTCCTAGTTGGTATACCAACTATAGTGAGAAAATGTAGTTTTTAACTTGATTTTTGATTTTGGATATTTTTCCTGGGCTTAAGTAAACGTAAGTATTATTAATAATCGAGTAATTTAGGTACAGAGAATCTTGTAAAGCTGCAAAAAGTATGATAAAGAAAATATATTTATAAATTTTCAGTATCCAAATTTTCTCACGTTCTGTGAATGTCTTCTACACATACAGATAAATGGCTTTCAAAAATTAAATATAATACTTTCAAACAATCGTAGTAAAATAAAATTACTATAGTAATTGCTAACATATTAGCAATTTATTAATATTAATAATTAATTATGAGCTATTTTAATTACTTATGTAAACTTTTAACTGGATATGCACTTGACCATGCTTGTTTAAAAAATTACGGTCAAAATTCTATAAAACAATTAAAGTAGAAAGTAGTTTTTTATACGATATGCTTCTTCATTGACGAATGTGGATAAAGTAGGTCAGAGAAAGCCAAAAGAATTTTTCCTCAGGCGCATTCGAATTTGATTTATCGACAAAGTGCAAGGACCTTAGATCTGGACCTATTATGTAGATAGGGACCATTTATTAATTACGTAACGCTATTTTTCACCATTTTTGATTCCCCTCTTCCTTGTTACTCTTCGTTACGCTGTCGAAACCCCCTTCAATTACACACATGGAAAAAAGTTAGGGACGTTCGTAAATTATAAACCTAAATTACGTGTTAAAAGGACGTTCCGATAAAAGATTCGGTGGTTTGGACTTTTGTATGTAAAATATTGTACAGTAGAGTACAATATCGGTACCTCCTTTTGACATGTAAGTTAAGTTTTAACTAAATTTTTTACATGTGTTTATTTTACCCTATTATTCCTCCTAATAAATAAAATTTTAAAAATCTATTTATTATTTATTTCGGGATTAATTTATTATAAATTTATTATTTATTTATATGCTACCTAATTGTACGGACCATAGTTACTTTAATCGTCAACCCTCTACCGCATATGGGTCTCTATACAGATTTGTAAATTTTAGCCATTTTTCTTAATAAAAGTGCATATATTCAAGAAAAATATGGTTCAGGCCATTATTATTTTGGACAAAAATATTTTTAATACTACAGGGTGATTTATTAGCCCGTTTACAAACTTTGAAATTTTATGAAGAAATGTTCAATGAATATTGTTCATATAAACATAGGTCCTATCTTTCTTCCTTTAGAAGTTTTAGCGTTTTAAAAAATTTAAAGTTGGAAAAACTTAGTAGTAGCCATTAAGCAAAACAAAATTAAAACTATTATTTTAAACAATCACCTGTCAATTTTTTTAAAATTTTACTTAGCATTCAGGAAAATGGGCTAATTTTTGAACATTTATTGTAGTTAAATTTTATTTATTAGCCTCTAAAGCCTTTAAAATTTTATTTTTACTTAAAATATGCAAAATTTTAATTTTAAAACATAATAAGAATTATACTTTGTCTCCTTCTGTAGAACCTCTCTCTTTATCTTATCTAAATGTCAATGGCCATGACATTAACAATGTTTGACAAGTGATTGTTTAAAATGACAGTTACTAAATTTTGTTTTGCTAAATTATGGCTACTACGGGTTTTCAACTTCAATTTTAAAAACGCTATAACTTCTGAACGAAGAAAGATAGGACCTATGTTTATATGAACATTTCTTTATGAAATTAGATCTACTTTTCTTTGCTAGAGTTTGTAAACGGGCTAATAATCAACCTGTATAATGATTTTTTTTTTAATATAATATGATTATTATGCAATAGAGGGTTAATTAGATGTTATCGTAAATGTAATTATCGCTGCTTTACTAATTGAGAAAAAAATATTTAAATTTGGTAAAAAAATAATGGTTAATTGACTTATAAGAAAAACGCGTTTTATATTTTTTGGAAAAGTCTACATTTTTAGTAAATTCTGTTTTAGATACATAATAATAAAACATTCTTAAATGATCAGTTTTAATTTATTCTTGCAAAATTTTATAAAGTACCATAAAAATTAAAACAATTTATCTTAGATTATATATATTTAAATGTCAAATAGTCCTGACACTAGACAAGCCACACCAACCTCCCAATTCCAAAATTTAGATTAGTTTTCTATGAAAGGTGCCCAGTTTACATGGGAATTAAAATAATTTACAAATTACCAGAAAAGTTTAAAAGCGGGTCCATTACCCAAACTAAAATTAAATTAAAACAATTTTATGTTAGTAATCCTTTTTTGAAACTAAAGAGTTTTTTAAATACAAGTTCGTAATAATTAAACTTATATTTATGCATATCAACTTGTAAATTTCAAAAATTCTTATATCAAAAAAATCAATTTTTGGTTCCTCTGTACATGATGAATGATAACAAATACAAAGTCCAATTAACAATTCCAATTAGTTAATGTTCCTTATATTCAAGGAATAAATTGGACTTTTTATACGCTAAGAGTAATCATGTACAGAGTTGATTAGTACAACGAACCGAAAATAATTTTTTTGAGATACGAGGTTTCAAAATTTACAAGTCGATATTTATATTTATTTATATTTATTAACGTATGGTTGATAAAATATTTATCCTACTGACGATGTCAAATACTTAAAAAAAGTTTATGGAAAATAATTTATTTATATATTTATTTATAATTTTTATTATTCATCATATTTATTTATAATTTTTATTATTCATCATATTTATTTATAATTTTTATTATTCATCATATTTATTTATAATTTTTATTATTCATCATATTTAAATATAAAAATGGTTCTTTTTTAACATGTGGACCCCGGAGGTAAACGACACCATGCCACAAAAACGTAATTTTTCAGGAGATTCTTTTTTAACATTAAATGCATGGGCATGGTTTTGTTTTCCATTGTATTATTTCCGTTATTTATGGTAACTGGACATAGTGTCCTGTACCTCTATGTAAAGCGAAAAATGCACATCAAGGACATGGTGATAACTCTATTTTACAAAAAATGAACATGGTGTTCTGTCCTTTACCTCCGGGGTCCAGATATTATAATAGACTTTTTATTATTATATTTAATATATTTATTTATTATTATTATAATTTGCATATTTTTATTATTATGATTATTATTTGCATAATATTATTATGATAAATATTTTCACCTTAGAGTTTTAAAAATTGTTTAGTTACAATGTTAGTCTTACATATACCCACTTTTTGAATTTAAATAAAATTTTGAATAAATTATTTCTAATGGCATTTTGAAACTTGCATAGTAATTATGCGTTATCAGAATTAATTATGTACAAAGAAGAGAAAGACTAAGGTTTATGATTTTTATTTCTTCTATTATTTTATTTCTTTATAATAAGCTGACAAATTTGTATACCCTATTTTTGTATTAGTATTATACTCTTCACAACGAGCATGCGCTTGAAAATGTCCGTCTGTCTGTGCAACCTTTCGTCTGTCCGTCGATCTGATGTCACGTTTTTTGAAAACATGTTAACTCAAGAACGAATTATTAGATCTAATTAAAATTTTTATGAAAAAAATATGTTACAATTTCTTTTGAAAATAATCCTCCCAAAAAAAAGTTATCAAGGGTCAATCTTTCAAAAAAAATTAAAAAAGCTAAAAAAAAATCCGAAAAACTTATTTTTTTCAGAAAAGAATACATTAAACAATAAAAATGTTATAGAGGCACAACGAGAAAATAATGTTTCCTAAAAACGATAAGAAGTCGCAGATGGCGCAGTCGGTAAAACCAGGTAGAGTACACTGATAAAAAGGATTTGTTTGGATATGGCCAGTTAAATTATTTGGTTGTAAAAAAATTTATTTGAGTCAAATAAATATTTAGTTCATGTAAACAAATATTTTAATTTCAAAATGAATCATTAATGGGTACCCTTTTAAATATTTAATACAAAAGTGCGTATGATATGGCCCACTTAATTTTTTCCCATGTATCGATTCAGCATTAATCATTACTGTCGCAACGTAATTAAATAATAAAAAATCTATCATACTCTAATTATACCTTATAAAAATTAAAATAACTTTCTACTAATAAGTTCAGATATACCTACCATATGTATTTAATATTGTTCCTACAACTTAACTCAAAAGTCTATAAATCCAATTAAATTAAGAAAAAATAGATGGCCATATTCGAAAGCGTATTCATTTATTTATTTATTTATTTATTTATTTATTTATTTATTTATTTATTTATTTATTTATTGATTGATTTATTTATTTATTTCTTTATTTATTTATTGATTTATTTATTTATTTATTTATTTATTTATTTATTTATTTATTTATTTATTTATTTATTTATTTATTTATTTATTTATTTATTTATTTATTTATTTATTTATTTATTTATTTATTTATTTATTTATTTATTTATTTATTTATTTATTTATTTATTTATTTATTTATTTATTTATTTATTTATTTATTTATTTATTTATTTATTTATTTATTTATTTATTTATTTATTTATTTATTTATTTATTTATTTATTTTATTTATTTGACAACGTCACTTTTGCGAACCGACGCTACCCAAATATTTTGTTTAAAACGAATAAAATTGTAAATTGTCTGCGTAGCGAGTAATTTTGCATTTAAATCTAGCCTTTTCTACAAAATTATCTTCTTGACAAATTCAAAATCAAATGACACACGACAAAAATTAACTCAACAACCCAGCGGCAGGTTCAAGTTGGATACTGTCAAAATCGGAACCATAATAAACAATTTAGAGGAAGCGCTATTTAGGTACCGCTATGATATTACACGTTTTTGCTCTGAGAACATGACTTTATAATATATCGTCTCACAAACAGCAATTATTTGGACTTTTAATTATGTATGAGGTTTGGGATAAAAAATATGTTTTCCAAAATCTTAAAATTTACTACTAACATAGTTTAGTATAGTATAGTTTCAATAAAACGTGCAGTGACTTATTTGCGACAGCGTGGTAAAATGCGAAGATCATATCAGTTTGGATGCGATTCGCGTAATTTCGGTCCGTTAGACAAAAGCAGCATTTTACGAGTTAGGTATTAGTCACTGCATGTATTATTGAAACTATTGGAACTAAACTATAGTAAACTATTAAACTATATATAGTTTTAACTATAGTTTAATAGCTATTTATTAAAAGAAAACATAATTTATAAAATTATATACGCGGAATTACACACTGTATATATTATGTTACATAATTTATGTATGTATAGTATGATCTCTTAATTACCATTACATAATATAGTACCTATGTAATAGGAGTTTGGATCTTCTTTATTATTAACCCAAACCAAATACTTAATAACGCTTAATAACTAATAATATGATGACAGCATTGAATTTATAATAATATTATTTCTTAAGTGAAGTGGGCTTAAAAAAAACCAAATTATACAATGTGTGTGTAAAAAGTCCGCCCCCCTTTAAAGGCCTAAGATATCAACTTTTTGAAACTAGTAAATAACATAACGAGGGACGTTGCTAGGGGGTGTGTGTGCCAAATGACCTAGTCGGCAAATTTTTTTGCCAGGGGTAAACTTTTTTTCGAGGTGAAAAAAAAGTTCTTTTGAGTTCGGCAAATTTTAGGGGCGAGTCGGCACAAGTTGAAAGTGAAGACCTTTTTTTTACTCATCAAAAGTTAGGGGTAAAGCTTTTTTTGTTTGAGGTAAAAAAAATTGAGTAGGCAAATTTTAGGCGAGTCGGCAACAATTTTGAAGGTGAGGATTTTTTTTTATTGAATCAAATCCAAATTTTTACTAGGGGTAATTTCTACTTTTGAAGGCAAATCTTAACCTCACACCCCACTCACGAAAAAAAGCTCGGATTTTCCCTTTTTAGCTATAATATTCCTTTAAAAGTAGATCCTTTTGGACTTTTTTTATTCAGCTAAGTACCTACTTGCAAATCGTGCCGGTTGAATTCGCGTATAAACGTGTAAATTGTTTAAATTGATGTATTAACACTAATATGAGTATAATTGAAGAAAGTGAAATGAGAATAACTGTAAAAATAGGTAAAAGTGATAATTTAAAAATAAAAAAAAAATAAATGAAAGTTATAATGACAATATACCTATATTTAATAATAATAATAATAACAACACTAATAATACTTGTTAACAATAACTGTATTAATATAATACATACCTACAGATATGAAGTTCATAGTGCATGGAGTAACCTGCTTTTACTTACAGCGTGTCCCACAAAATTTTAACAATTCAGAACAATTTAACCCTTAGCTACAGACACGGCCTGGATAGTATGCAATTTGTGATTTCTACCCACTCCAACTTACTGCGGCTTTTTGCATCTTAGTACCTTTCGGACATTCGGTTTAAGCTCTAAATGCGAGCGGAGAAGTTGGTATGTTGCACACTGATTTTTCACGTGTAATTACATCGGCACTTAGTACTACTAAGAATGCCGATGTATTTAAATCTTCGCCGAAAAGTCAAAATCTATGACCATGTTTTTTTCAAATTTCTCGACGTTTTAGACAAAGTCGAAATCAGTAAAAAAGATTTTTGAGTCCGTCCGTCTGTCTGTCTGGGTGTAAACTCGATAACTCCATTTCTAAAGAAGATATCGACAAGCGGTTTTTTGCATATTGTTTCTTATCGTATTTCGAAGAGCTGATTAGATTTTGGGGGTAAACGATTGGGGGTAAGGGGGTAAGAATGGGGTAAAACTCCTATTTTTAGCTTTTTTTTGGTTATAATTAAGTTAATTATTATTGTATTTTATTAATTTAGCTCTTATACGAAAGATTTTTTTAAAGTGCTCAAAAAATGTACTTATTAGCAGGTACCGCGAATCAAGTTAGGTACTACATTTTAATTTATTTTATATTTTTTTAACTAAAAATGTAACCAGTCCTTTTTTTTTAATTTTAGAAATGAACAAAGGAAACCAGGTTATTTCCAATGCATATATGTTTTATAAATACATTATTGAGAAATTTATATACCTACCTTGCAGATACTTTTATTGATTTATATCTATAAATATTATAAATATTTATAGCCATAAAATTATTTTGCACGGGTGACGGATATTTTATAATAGCCCCCTATATATCATTATAATGATTAAAAAATGAATATCGTGTAAGGAATGCAGACGAAATATGCCAGAGGCTTAAATAATACAAAAAATATGAATAAACATATATATTCTTAGTGTTATTGGCCGTCTTCTTTCCGGTGCGCACTTTCACTCGATGACTTTCTGTTGAGCCACGCCAGACTGTTTGGAACCAAATTGTGACACTAATAGCAGCAGTAGACATTAAGGTGGAACCAAATACCTTTTAAGCGGTGTTTACACTTATAACAGTATCGTGGCAACAGTTTTAAGCCAATAAAAAATAATGTTTGAAAAAAATTTACAAGTTAGAACTTTTAACGCAGTTAAGTGTCCCCCGCGGAGTAGATGAAGAAATCACATTCTTTCTCATAAATTTGACATGGGAACTGTCCGCCATCTTGGATTAAAGGGGTGAATGCGGTTATCTCGCTAAATATGCATTTTACTATATAAATGCATACTATCAATTTTATTAAGGAGCAAATTTTAAACCATTTTTGTTTGGATCATTTTTTTATTATATTAATAACAATCGAGTTATATTCAAAAATAGCCATGTTGGGGGTGAAATTGTTTTCGATATTTCAGTCAAATTTTTCGTCGAAGGATAAAAGTGGTTATTAGCAAACTTTTAGCTCTTAAAATTCTCTACAAGTTTTATATATTTTGAATTTTGGTAAGGCTTCAGTGGGCGCGAAAATTCGTACAAAAGTATATTCATAATATATAAAATTTACAGAGCATTTCAAGAGCTACAAGTTTGCTCATAGCAACTTTTATCCTGCGACGAATAATTTGGCTAAAAATTTGAAAAAAACAATTTCACCCCCAACATGGCTATTTTTGATTACAACTAGATTGTTATTAATATAATAAAAAATTAATCCAAACAAAAATTGTTGGAAATTTGCATTTTACTATATAAATGCATACTATCAATTTTATTAAGGAGCAAATTTTAAACCATTTTTGTTTGGATCATTTTTTTATTATATTAATAACAATCGAGTTATATTCAAAAATAGCCATGTTGGGGGTGAAATTGTTTTCGATATTTCAGTCAAATTTTTCGTCGAAGGATAAAAGTGGTTATTAGCAAACTTTTAGCTCTTAAAATTCTCTACAAGTTTTATATATTTTGAATTTTGGTAAGGCTTCAGTGGGCGCGAAAATTCGTACAAAAGTATATTCATAATATATAAAATTTACAGAGCATTTCAAGAGCTACAAGTTTGCTCATAGCAACTTTTATCCTGCGACGAATAATTTTGCTAAAAATTTGAAAAAAACAATTTCACCCCCAACATGGCTATTTTTGATTACAACTAGATTGTTATTAATATAATAAAAAAATAATCCAAACAAAAATTGTTGGAAATTTTCTTCTTGACAAAATTGGTAATATGCATTTTTATCTTAAGATACATTTTTATCGAGATAACCGCACTAAAATGATTGGGCTAAATACTGTTATATTTATACTGTCCAGGGCCGGATTTATCCAAGTTGTCGCAATAGTTAATAGATATCATGCCGTCCATTCCGGATAAAAGTTTGCGCTACACAAAAGTTAGCCACTAGAAAAAAAGTCATCAACACAACTAGCACCCTGGCTTAAAAAAAATTGCTGCCCTAGACAAATGCCTAGTATTTTCCATTTCGAAATCCAGCCCTAAAAGATCAAAACGCATGGTCTGGAAGGGTCTTTAGGATAAAAGTACAAAAATAAATTAAAATTAAATATTTCTTTTTTTTCAGTGTTCATCCAGATGTGGCTAATGCTGTATCTCACCATTTGCAGGAAGTCATGGACTCAGTCAAACAAAGAACCTGCTCCAAATACGCGTGCAATAAAAATTTTCCAGTGTATTCTCCAAAAGCATAGTTAAATAGTTATAAATTGTTAAAATGAAATAAAATATAATTAGAATTTTATCTATAAAAAAAATCTGATATTTATGACACATTTTAAGTGTAAAAGAGTAGCGTTCTTATAGATAAAATTTTTAACTTATAAAAGATTGCTAATATGTTATCATAAATTGGCTCATTGACTATCAAAAGGGCCACTGACTCTAAAATAGGTTAATTACTATTAAATGGGTTCTAGGGGACCCAAATTTTGAGATTACTTTTGAACAGATTCAGTATGTCCCCAACAAGACGAATTTATATTATAATATAAATTCAAAATTCAAAATAATTATAATCATCATAAATTTAACTTTAAAAACTATCTACGCGATTATATAAGGGAACGTTCAAGTATTACGTAACGCAAATTTTGATCATTTTGGACCCCCACCCCCCCCCCTGTAACGCTATTTTCCTATACCATTAACATGGGCGTAACACTCCAAAATTACCCCCACCCCCCCTAGGAGGGTTACGTAATACTTGAACGTTCCCTAATAGAAATGAAAAAAAATCTGGGTCGCAGTGTTTCTGGTCAGCGCAGATAGGGTAATTTAATTTGTGTACTTATCAAGATCCGGGAAAAATGTATTTATCCATTTTGATTAAAAGATTTCCTGTAGTGTTTTTATGCATGTATGATTTATATTTTTGTTGTGCGATAAGCGCTTGCTTTATATAAACAATATTGACGTTGCACTTATCTCACTACAAAAGTATTACAATGGGCAGTTTGAATACATTTTTCAAGGTCCTTAGTACTTATTTATGTACGAATTTTATTTTAACTATTCTCGGCTGATTTATAACATATTTTTAAGATAATAATTAAGCAGTCAAACATGTATGTATGTTTGTGTTCAGTTACCGATTTTTAAATGTTTTTTTAAAATATTACCAAAAATTTACATTGGGCTATATTAAAATTAAAAATTATTTATTAAGTATTTTATATGCATTTTAATGCCTACAACACACTTTACGCTTGAGGTACGTACGATATTTTTTGTAAGACCAAATAACTTTAACTAAAAAACATAAGCAATAATTTAAGCATATCGTTTCATCCTGGGGGTATAAAATTACCATTTCGTAAACGTTTGACGAAATTAAAAGTGATATTTTATACCAGGACAAGAATTGTTACCTATAAATAGATTTAAATCTGTAAATTTTCAGTGAATATTGTTTACCCTGACGCAAATATTTTCAGTTATCTGGCTTTTCCTTGGGCCCCTATTTAAAGGGATACAGCCTTTTTCTTAGGCCTAATATCTAACACTTTTTAACTAAAGTCTTAAACTGGTTAAACAGCGTTTTATTAGGTCATATTTAAATTAAATAATGTGCAAAGCAAAAGGCTGTTTAAAGGATTCAAATACGTTGGTCAAGTCTTTCGAAAGCTATAAAAATAAAGGTTTAATTAAGGAGTTTGAATGTATAGGAAACTAAAAAGTTCCTTATAGCTTTTCTTAAAGGCATATCCACAGGCTCGTATAAGAACGTAATGTATCTTGAAAGCCAATCACGGCACCGCATTATTATATTTTGTGTTCTTATGCAAGCTTCTGGATAGGCCTTAACTCTCCGTTCCATAGGTAACAAAACTTGTACATTTTTAAAATGATTTAAACATAGGAAAAAATTAAACTGTAGGTTAATTTAGAATTCTTAGGGTGACACAAGAAAATTTAAATTAAGGTTTTCTTTTCAATTGTAAATACTTTCTTATTATTTATTTATATAATTTAAAATTAAGTATAGGTCTAATTTATAATTAATAATATTATATTATATATATTATTGTTAAATAAAAAATAATTCGCAATATTATTTAGTTTTAATTTGCCTAGAAGCCAATTAGTATAATTAAAAAAAAATACTTGTTGCTTTCGGCTGTAGAAAAAATATTTATTGTAGATATGTAAAAGAAGAACTTTTAATTTATTTATTTATGTGTTAAGTAATATATTACAAAGTCATGGGGAGTTCCAATTAAGCTTTAAGCTTGTGCTAGGAACTCCCCATTAATTTAAGCATACAAAATTGTCCAAAATAATTATGTCTGACAGTAAATTTTAAATTTTATTCTTTTTTTAAAAGCTTTAATTAAGTTTTTAAAAAATCAGACAAAGAAACGGTATTCTTGCTGTTATTATCTGATCACCTCAAAACTGCCCTCTAAAAGTTGCAATAACTTTAATCCAAATCTGTTAATTAGTTCCAAAGTTAAGGACAAATATTGATATTGATAACGTCCTTCTTTTTGGGAACTCGATCAAAAATTATATTAAACCGAGATCGAACACACCTCTACAGAATTAAACTTTAGTTCAAAAAGATTGTCAAAGTAACTGTTGGTCGATCTTGAGAGCTGAAGGGGTGCTTGATAGAAAAGTAATCAAAGTGTATTTTTGAATATAAATAAACATACCTACAAAACTTCACAATATTTTTCTTTCTATATAAAAATATTTTTAAAATTTGAAGGTAGAAAGACCCCTTAGTGAAAGTTTTTTTATTTTAAAAATTACACGCTGTATGTATATGCTACTCAATTAGTTTAAAATTAAACAATTATAACATGTTAACAATGATAAACTGGATTAACCAATATAAACAAAGGAAACTAGCGAAAAATAACTTTAGAAAGCATATATTCTTGACTATTATAACGCAATAATAAAATTATCCTAATAACATTTCTATTTTAAACTCATCGCAGGCCTACTAGGCTCAACTAAAATATGTAAGAAATTTAAAATTTTTAAAATTGTTTTTTTTTTAATATTTATTCATAGCGGTTTGGATATTTTCAAAACAAATCTTAAAAAATCGCATTTAAAAGAAAGATTAAAAACTTGAAAAAATGTTTAAAAAATGATATATAACACGACTCGAAGGGCTGACCGCGAGGAAATCTTTTGTACAAGCCAAAGGAACTCAGGAGGAACTCTGAAGAACTCTGGAGGAACTCCGAGGAACTCTGAGGAACTCCGAGGAATTCCGAAGGATCTGAGGAACTCTTTGCAAAAAGGAACTCTTTTGTACAAATTTCAGACGCGGTCGAAACAATTATTATTTATTATTAACGTTTTTATTTTCAAACTAGATGAGCCGTTACAAATACCTTATCAAAACATCCTACCTTTGGACGCCAATTTTTTATTTGAAGGGGCGCCAAGTTTGGTAGAAACCGTCAGGGACAAAGCTTATTTTCTTGAAGGTAAATTTGGGGCACTATTTTTTATTTGAAGGGCGCCAAGTCTGGTAGTAACCGTCAGGGACAAAGCTTTTTTTCATGAAGGTATTTTTGGGCGCCAACTTCTTTTTTTGAGGGTGCCTTATTGGCAGTAGTGCTTGCATAGAGGTAATTTCTACGGCTTATTTGCCAAAAATTAGCCCTTTCAGAGAGGAACTCTTAAGGAACACAGGAGGAACTCCCAAGGAACTCTGGAGGAACTCCGGAGGATCTCCGAGGAACTCCGAAGGAACTCTTTGTAAAAATGAACTCTTTTGTACAAATTTCAGACGCGGTCAGCCCCTCGACACGACTCCTATTTCCATAAAAAAAATTGTACAAGTTCTAAAAATATTATATATTTGCAAAAAGATAATTTAGATTGTTTTATTTACGAGTTTCAAACTAGAAGTCGATATCTCAACTCGTTCAAAAGTTAAGACGGACGGGGTGTGATTTTTGGACCGCACTGTATAATTGTATATTGTATACTTAGAGTACGAAGCATAGCATATCTTCACTTATTGTTTTTTATGACAAAGTTTCATCGTAAAATGACATTTTGTTTATTATCTGAAGCAGAAACAAAAGAATTAGTATTAAAACAATAGGACATGCCACAAATAACTATATGATTTTTTTTGTAAGATAGGGATATTATATAAGCAAATAAAAAAGCTATAGATTTGATAGTCGCCGTTTTTTTGTGTTAGAAGAAAGGTGGAAAAATCATGTGGACAGTTAATATCATTAGTTCGGTTTTCATAGTTTCGACTGTTTTTGAACTTGTGTGTGGTACTGCGTTGGAAGACCATTCTACTAATGAAATAGCAAGGTATTTTTTTACACTGAAAAAGTTTAAATAACCTCGTAGAATAGCAGAAAGTAAATTTATTGAGGCCCATTGTGATAAAGTTCCAAAAATTTTCTTTAAAACTGCTTTAAATTTGATAAACTGTGAAACGAGTTATACCAAAATAGCTTTTTTGATTTCCTATTTCAAAATTTTCAAAATATAAAAAAAAAATTCGCTCAGTCGGTAAATTGGTCGATCGGTTTGTCCGGGAAATATTGTGTGCACAATAACTTAAGAACGCTTGGAGCTAGAGACATGAAAATTGGCATACAGGTATGTTACCAAAAGTTGGGGAAAATATATATTTTTTACATACATTTGAAAATTGCTATATAGGAGTTTTTAAGGTTGCTGAAATTGAATCTGATAATAAAATGTTTATAACTCCTCCCCCGCGGTGGTGAGGGGTACATATTTTTAAATGTTTTCAATATTTTCGTTAAAATTGGTATATAGGATTTTTGTGGTTGACGAAACTGAATCTGATAATAAATTTTTCTAATTCTAATTACCTTGAGGTGCGGGGGTAGTTTTTGTGAAAATTGGTATATTGGGGTTTTTGAGGTTTCTGAAAGTGAATCTGATAATAAAAAAATTATAACTCCACCCCCTGAGGGGTGGAGGTAGTTGTTTAAAAATTTATATATTGGGGAGTTTGAGGTCCCTAAAGTTAAATCTTAAAATAATTTTTTTCTACATCCATCCCCTGAGGGGCGGGGGGTAGTTATCTTGAAAATTTTTATATTGGGGTTTTGAAGGTTGCTAAAAGTGAATCTGATAATAAAAAATCTATTTCACGCGCGGAGGTGCAAAATGGGAAGCTGTTTTACTGGGCAGTGTATTTTTTTTATACATAGCTCTGGAATGAAAAAAGGAATCAATAGTCTCCTAAAAAGTTATTGACTTTTTTTGTGTGGCCGTGTTATTATTATTATTATTATTATTATTATTTTAGAGGTCTCGATGCAAGAAATTTTTTAACCTCACTGGCCACCAATTTTATTTCGAGGGGATATGGAATAACAGCTACAACGGCAGCTGGAACTGGCAACTCCCAAGTTGTGTCCCTAAATTTAACCAATCTCTTTGTTTTGGTACTTCTTAAAGCTTTAATTTTCGCAGCTGGGTCCCTTGGAGCTGGGACATGGAAAGGGGGCTATGGAAGAAGTAACGACGGGGAAGAGAAATTTTTGACTGATGAGGAGATTTTATTGTTTTTGAGTTTCTTGACAGGTAATATTACTGATTAACACGGTAAGACATCATGTGACCATATAGACACAAGCTAATTTAGTTAATAAAAGTATGTTAAACATGTTGTTTAACATAACTGTTTTAATCCCTAAAGCTCCTGCGCAGTTTATTAGAGCAAAGTAAAACCAAAATTTCAATACGTCGCCTAACAGCTATTTAGAGTGTGGTGCAACATATGTTGATGCTTTCATGTTGATTTGCCTGTTGATTTGAATTGAAATCTTTGGAATAAAACTGCCTTTAGCTAGTCTCTGGTTAGATTATGTAACTAACACTTTTTTTTTCAGGTTCAGCTGGAAATAATGGATGTCTACAAAATATTTCCTGTAGGCAACCTAACCAGGCCAAGAGATACGTGGCAGCGGGAGATATCCTGTTAAAAGCAGCGAAGTTATTTTCACTTGAAACTGATATAAATTATGATTATGTTTTGCAAGAAATAGAGCAGGCTTCTCAGATAGGAGAATCGACAGGAAAGTGTTCAAAATTTGTTTGCAGTGAAATGGCAGGACATTAAAATATGTAGTTATTGGGATTTGTTTTAATAAAATTTATGTTACACAGTTGGGAAAATATTATTAGTTTTCTTTTGCAAAAGTTAAATGTTGAAGTCCCTAACTTAACGATAATATAACTGTAATTTTGTTGATAGAAAAACATCCAACGTAATGAAAGTATAGAGAATATGTGACCCATAGATTCGTTAATATGCAAACCAGCGAATATGGGGCAAAAAACAAATATATATTTTGTGTTACTGTTGATAAAACTATGGTATTTTTAATATTTCTAAATAAAGACAAAAACCTAGAAAGTTAAGGCTTTAAACCTTTCGAAATATTCAAATGTCAAAAACGGCAGTGGTGGTTCGATTTTTTTTCCTTTAAGTGTAGTATAAAGTTGTGAAAAAGACAAAAAGTAAAAGTTTTACTGTAAAACTATAAGTCTCGGTGTAGGAGGAGAAATCACGGCAGCAGGGCAGGTAAAAAGGACCATACTGGACTATTTACCAAATTTATATCCTCGAGGAGAGCTCTATTTTTAATAGCACTACTTCTATTAAAGAAAACAAAATTTTATTTCCTTATTAATGTGTATATTTACAAAATATCCTTTTTATTTTTTTCCAAATCCAGTTGTTGTTGTTTTAAATTCGCTCTTTGTCGTCCAGAAACATATTCAGGATAACTAAGATATCCATCTGAATCTAAATCGTCTTCTTTTAGTACTTTGTCGACTAATTCTAAAAAAAAAACAAAACTGAATACCAAAACTTTCTTGTTATTCCTTGACATTTAAGAAGTAAGTTAATCATTAGGCAGTTTTTTACGAAATACTATGAGAGCCATAATTTTATATTCCCAATTTCGTATATCTTAGTATCTTAGTAATTTTTCTCTTTTTCAGAATTGTGTATCTGTTTGTTTGTTGTATCCTTATAATAATAATAATAATAATACATAGTTGGTTATCCCGGATAAGAATTATCTTTCGGATATCCGAAACTGGAAATCAAATGCACAAAGATGCACTATCCGAAATTAGGCAACTTTCTGCTTTTTAGATCAGAAATTTGTAAAATGTTTTTTTCAAATTGCCTAATTATGACTAGTGGATCAACTTAACCAGTATCTTAACTTACCCAAGACATAAACACAAACTTTTATAACGATTATTTATAAAATAAATACGCATGCTAATGCAATTTGCAATTTAAACGATTTTTGCTGCCATTTAACGGGAGCAGATCTATCGTTATCATATTACAGGACGGATTTAATTTTACTTTTGGCTTCGCATGAAAGTAGATTTCTGTTTACCTCTGCAGATAGTATCTTAGATACACTATTCGAAATTGGGAAACCGTCCGAAATTAGGCGTTTTCCTCTAAATAGATCTTTTGTTATTTAGTGTTAAATTTAATTTTCCTGTAATTGGTTAGTCTATTGGGCAATAAATATATTATTTTTATTATTATTACCTATATAATCTGCTCTGTTTACATCAGCTTCGTTATTTTGCTCAGATTCTCCATCCCCTCCACCTTCATGGTCCAAATCTATATGGAATATGGCTTGCAAAATTTCCAAGCCATCTAACATATTGTTTTTATCCACGTCGTGCAGTTGGAAGTAATAGAATTCTAATTGCTCATCAGTCATAGTGCTCAGGTCTTGCGGTTTTACAACATCTTCTAAATGATCCTGTTACAAAAAAATCAGCCTGTTTATAAGTAACTACTTGATTTAATTCACCTATACTACACTCACAAAATGTCATTGTAATTTTAATACTAAATTTTATTTGTAAATACATATTTGTTATTTATATCGCCACCATTGATATTTATTACTTTACTTGTGATATTAAATACTGCAATGTGTGTATTGTATACAAAATGTTGTCAAAATAACATAGAGACCGTGCTGGTACATTTAGATCCCCACGCAACATGTGTTTATTAATACTATCATGTTATAGTAAAAGTTACTGTAACATTTGGTAAAGCATATCACACTTATAGTATGGTATACTTTGAATTGTTGTTGTTGTATTACTGATCTAGTTTAAAGTATATTACAGTATTGAGAAAAATTAAAAATCGGTAAATAATACCAACATTTCGATTAGTATTAATATAAAGATTGCAACCACACACAATTACACACTGATAAAATAATCGATCCTTTTTTTACTTTTCTCAGTATTATTACTAATTAATTATACTAAATTTTGGTATTATTTACCGATTGTTTAGACCGTGTTAATGGATTTTCACTTTCCGACGTTTCGTCTCTTACTACTAGAGACATCTTCAGGGATTAATCTGAAACTAAGTTTCGAATCAACTTGTGTCACTATTTATGACGAGTTGTGGTTATTCACCCGTGACGAGGTTTTTCCTATCAAAGACTTCCATATTGCAGGTAAGTGGTAACCAGTGTCCCGATTGATATTGTTAGGATGCTTGATGATTTCTATCGATTCCCGTATCTTCCTTGGCATTTTTCTGTTTTCTGTTAATATTTGTTTTGTTTCAGACAAATTGATTTTATGACCTGTTTCATGTACATGTTCGGCTACTGCCGATAAGGAAATTTGTTTCTTTCTTATATTGCGCTCATGCTCTTGAAGTCTTGTAGAAATTTTTCTCTTAGTTTCACCTATGTAAACCGTACCACAGGAGCAGGGTATTTTATATACGCCTTCTGAACTCAGGGGTATTTTGTCTTTTGTTGAAGTCAAACATTGACCTAATTTTTGGTTGGACCGAAATATAGGCTTAATATTTGACTTCTTCAAAAGTTTACCTATTTTATCCGTGATACCGCTTACATAGGGAAGTATAACTTGTGTCTGTCTGTCATTGTCACTATTGTCCTGTTGTTTGGGTCTGGGATTTCTGTATTTGTATATGGTCTTATTAATGTCTTTTTTGGTATAACCGTTCATGGTCAAGGCTTTGGTTAGTTTAAGGAGTTCTGTGTCTAGGGAATTCTTGTCTGAAATCATGAAAGCCCTATGAACAAGTTCTACAAGACTTCAAGAGCATGAGCGCAATATAAGAAAGAAACAAATTTCCTTATCGGCAGTAGCCGAACATGTACATGAAACAGGTCATAAAATCAATTTGTCTGAAACAAAACAAATATTAACAGAAAACAGAAAAATGCCAAGGAAGATACGGGAATCGATAGAAATCATCAAGCATCCTAACAATATCAATCGGGACACTGGTTACCACTTACCTGCAATATGGAAGTCTTTGATAGGAAAAACCTCGTCACGGGTGAATAACCACAACTCGTCATAAATAGTGACACAAGTTGATTCGAAACTTAGTTTCAGATTAATCCCTGAAGATGTCTCTAGTAGTAAGAGACGAAACGTCGGAAAGTGAAAATCCATTAACACGGTCTAAACCCGAAAGTGAAAGTTCTTTATATCTTAATGGCCGTGAAAGCTTAAAATCTAAAATTACTAAATACTGTAACAAACTTTAAACTAGATTAATAACACAACAACTACAACTTAAAGTATACCAAACTATAACTGTGATATAATTTACCAAATGTTACAGTATTAATAAACACATGTTGCGTGGGGATCCAAAGGTACCAGCACAGTCTCATTGTTAGTATGACAACATTTTGTATACAATACACACATTCCAGTATTTAATATCACAAGTAAAGTATTAAATACCAAAAGTGGCAATATAAATAAAAAATATGTATTAACAAATAAAATTCAGTATTAAAAATACAACGAAATTTTCTGAGTGTATGGAAAAGACCATAATTAACAGACAGTAATAAAGGACTGTCCATAAATTAAAGCAGTTTTTCAAAAAAATTAAACCTCTCCCCCCCTGTGCCATAAGCTGTCACATTTACTAAAACCCCCTCCTCCCCAGGGTGTCACGTAACAATATCCAAATTAGTAATTTTTTTCTACTGTGGATATTATGGTATATTTTTCTATACTTAAAAATATTGAGCACCTATATGATAGTTTTTAGTTACCTGAATATGCTCCTTGTCATGCAGTAGTTGAGCATCATGCGTGATTGAATCTGGAGAGTTTTTAGTGGGTCGATAATGAACATGTCTTTTCACTATTTTCCCTCCTCTTGGATGATGAGGACCTCTTTCTTCAGTCAATGTTATAAACACAAATAATACTAGTAAATACAATCGAGGATCCATAACTATAATAATCTAAAAAAGAGATACAATAATTATAATTATATTTTTTTAACTGCTTCTTCACAGTTAGTTATTTTCTTGGTGCATTTTTAGAAGACCGTAACTACCTTAAGACCACTTTACACGGAACAATTTGTACGCAAGTTTGGTGCAATTTTGTTGCAAGAATGATTCAGTCACTGCGCATGCCTTCAGGCAAATTTAATGCTATTTTCGAGCCATCAAATTATTAGAACAAGTTCTATTTTTCGACGATTTTCATGCAAGATTTATAGTTATTTTCGTGGTACCAACCTGGAAAAAAGTTACTAAATCGATTTCTTTTTACTATAATATAGTAGCAACTGGACATGTTAATAATTATTATTATCAATAATAGGCCGGTCTGTGTAACTAAAAAGCTACCTTAAAAAAGCAAACGCTAGGTTATGTTTTTGTCAATAAATGCAGAGACACGTCAAAATTGTCTGGTTGGCAGCATTGTTTAACTTGCAATATATAGTGTCAAACTTGCGTTCTTGCGTATAACTTGCTCCGTGAAAAGGCAAATGAATGTGTAATTGTCCTCATGCTATATCTGGCAGCAAACTTGCATAGCACCAAACTTGCGTATAAATTGCTCCGTGAAAAGACGCCTTTAGAATCGATTTTCGGAAGTACATGTATGGACTATTTTAAAAATTTAAAAACCATCGTATGATGATTCTGAATACTGTAATAATAGTATTCATCATACGTACATGTGTATTGTAACATAAAACCTATTAACATGAGTCCACTTTAAGTATAAATTATTTTTGATCACAGACTGGCACCAAAACTATAACAGGTGTCTCTTTAAATTCAAAATTTCATCCCCTTTGGGGGCCAATACACAATATCAATTGAAAATCAACTTGCCAGCAACACCCTATGCCTTTTATCGAGGGGTGCCTTGCCCATGAACAGTTGACAGTCGCACATATGGAGAAATCCGCCTACCGAGATGTAACAAGAGATGTTATCTGACGCTAATGAGGGCCCTGTAGGGATGCAGTCTTTCGATAAGGTCATTAATAGTCGGTTTTTTTGAGAGTTCTATATGAGGTCTAGGAGAAATTGATTTTGACGGATTTTGATATGATATAGGTTAGGGTCAGATAAATATTATTTAGGTTGTTTTATATTGATAACATCTATGTACAGAAATACATATCGACAGACATCTTATAAGTATAATATGGAATGGCAATATTATATTAATGTCAGTGAAGTATTTAAAATTATATTATTATATTACCTACTTTCCTTTTCTCTTCCAAATTTTAAAATTCCTGCACTTTTCTACATTATTTGAGGTTATATAGTCTAAATACAAAACAAAATACAAGGATAATCAATAATCCTTGCAGCATACGTGGAGCCTGCGTAAGGATAAACAAGAGCCTAGGCGTCGCGACGCGTTCTGTAAAGTATTTTCCTACTTTGCGGTAGATGGCACTAATGTAAAATAATTTAGGCAAAATATTTGTGATCCTGCCATTAATTATTTGTATATTAATGCCTCCAGAGTAGAATGGAAAGAACCTTATAGAATAATTGTTTTTTGAAAGTTTTTAATTTAAATAGGGTACAAAAATTGGCCTTTGGGATCATTGCCCAGTGGAACGGTAGTTTGACCTTGCGGTAATATGCACACTCTCTGTTTTTTTTGTAATTAAAAGAGGTTCGTTTGAGAAGCTTAAATCCAAATTTGCACCCCTGTGAGATTTTTTTTGCACAATTATAGGCAAAAACGCATTTGTTTTGTTTTTGGTGTGTAACTCGGCTTTGGCTCTACGCTCAACAAAAAATGAACAAGATATTTGTTCGTTATTAAATTATCTACAATTTATGTAAATAACTTTTTTTGTTTTAACTATCAGAAAAAAAAGTTACAGAGCGTTGAAGTTGATGAAATAGGCATCATATTCAAAAAATGATTAGTGTTGTTGTTATTTTCGAAAAACCGAAAAATGTTTGCAAATTTTCAACTTTTGCAAATTTTCAACGCTCTATAACTCTTTTTTTTGATTGTTTAAACAAAAAAAGTTATTCACACATTCCTTTTTCCTAAAACGAAAAAAAAAATACTTTTTCAATTTTTTTGTGCTGTTTTCGGACCTTTGCTTCGTTTTTCTCGATCAGCTCGTTTAAAAAAAATTAGGTCTTATAGTTTTATTTACTGTGGATTGGTCCACTATTAAAAGGGCTTTAAGCCAAATCAGCGGATTAAAAATATCTTTATTCTTGTTTTTTATAGGCTTCTAATTTCAAAAAATTATTTTTTTTTCCATTTTTTCACTATATTTTCATGAAAATTTTATATTAATACTAAAGATATGGCTAGTAGCGGAGATTTTACGAGGACTTATTGAAAGCAAAACAACAATATTTTGAATTATTTTATATTTTAAAGTACAGAGAAAAAATGTTTTTTTTTTAATTATTGGTTTTGGTTTTTTCATAATAATTTTAATTTATTGTGTTGCTCTTCTAAAAATAAATAAAATACTTCAATATATACAGAGCGGTCCAAAAGTCACCCCCCCTTTTAACTTTTGAACCAGTTGAGATATCGACTTCAAATTTAAAACTTTTAAATAAGACAACTTAAGCTATCTTTTAGCATATATTTAATACTTTCAGCTCTTAAAATGTGGGCAGGGGGGCATGGGGGCACATTTTTTTAAATGGATAATACATCATTTTAAAGCTTATAAAATTCTCCATTTATCTCTATATTTTTAAATTAAAAAAAATGGGTTTAAAATGGGGTTGAAAATGAGTATTAATGTCAAAATTCCTATAAAAAAACAAATAATTTTTTAAAAATGCCTAATTTCATCATAAAAAATGTTAATTATACTTTTAAACTAATTTTAGTTGACATAAATAAAAATTTACAAAAAAAAAACTTTAAAATCGAATTTTTTAGCACAAAAAATTGAAAAATCAAAACCTTAAAAAACATTTTTAAAAAAATTAAAAATGTTAGTTTAAATAGAGAATTTTATAAGCTTTAAAATGATGTATCACACGACCCAGCTTTCCATTTAAAAAAATGTCCCCCCATGCCCCACTGCCCACATTTTAAAAGCTGAAGATGTCAAATATATGCTAAAATATAGTTTAAGTTGTCTTATTTAAGAGTTCTAAATTTTAAGTCGATATCTCAACTGGTTCAAAAGTTAAGAGGGGGGTGGGGTGACTTTTGGACCGCACTGTATATATATTTTTTCGATAACCCCCGGTAAAATCTCCGTCACTGGATTAAATCCAAAACTTTTTTATTTTTATAAACAGCACAGATGTGTTAGTATTACGTATAAAAATTAGAGTCGTATCTTTAGAATTTATATAAAATTTTTATCAAAATATATCGAAAAAATGCGAAAAAATCTCATTTTTTTAATTTAGAAACCTATAAAAAACAAAGGAATACAGATATTTTAAATCCGGTTTTTTTTTTGGCTTAGAGCCCCATTAATAGAGAAGCAACCTAGGGCAAAGAAAAATAATTAGACCTTAATTATTTTTTTTACTACTAGGGTCACTCGATCGGTTGTTGCTTTGTCTACTTTGTGTGTTAGTGGTTTTGGTGGTTGGCTGGTTTGGGCTTTTTATAAAAACTACCAGAAACCCAAAGGGCTAACCACCATAACAATAGACAAAGCAACAACTGATCGAGTGACTCTAACTACAACTATAGGCAAAAAAATATTGCTCCCTTTATCTCAAAAAAACGAGCTCATGGAGAAAAACGGAAAAAGGTTTCAAAATCTGCACATCAAATATAGCCAGACGCAATTAAAAAGTCCCCGGCCGATAAAAAAAATCTTTTTTTGTAGAGCAGTGTTATCGTAAAAATGTGAATCCTGCCGGACCGGGCCAAAAGTACCTAGTCCGCCACTGGGACAGCCCCTAATTTGTTTGTAATTTAGCATTAAATTTCATTATATTTTAATCTTTTCGTCAATGTATAATTGAATTAGGATCTTATGTCAAATGAAGATGGCCTAAATGAATCGGAATAGAATTAAATCAAATATCTGTTAATTTTCTATGCCATTAATCTGCACATACTGAACTGAATATCTCGTAATCGGTAAGTTGAACTGAGATAAGGAAAATCTGTTCATTTGTTAAAATTGTATTTGGAGCGTTACGCCCATGTTAATGGTATGGGAAAATAGCGTTACAGTCCAAAATGATCAAAATTTGCGTTATGTAATACTTGAATATTCCCTATACTGTTACCTATTATTAATAATAAGTTTTTCTTTTAATTTAAACTAAAAATGACCAATTTAAATGTTTGTCAGTATAAATTCCTCAGAACTTAGAGAGCATGCTGATCAATATTCAACACAAAATGGTTACTTCTTACAAAAAAAACTTTAGTTTACTAATTCCGGATAAACAGTTGATTCTTCTTAGTATTATCCTAGCCTACGCCATCCTCAAACTGGATACAACCACCCTCTTCTCTGCCTGGCTTTTAAAAAGTATCCTATCAACAAACAAGCCTTGAAGATATGTAATAACTTTTTTGTTTTTGTGGGGATTACTTTAAAAATTGGTAGAATTGGTCCTTATAATAAAAGTATTTTTTTCTGAAAACTTTACTATAATCGGAATTTTCTTTCAGCTTTTTTCGATTTTTTTAATAGTTTAACCCCCCATAACTTTTTTGTTTTTGGGGGGATTACTTTCAAAGACAATAGGGATCTTCCCCTTGTTGAACTTGATTTTAATTGAAAATTTCAAGTCGATCTGATTATTCGTTCTTGAGTTATCGTGCTTCTAAAAATAGGACAGACGAACGGACAGGCGGACGGAAATTTAAAAAAAGTTGCATTTTTTTTATATTCAAGAAATTTTTTTTTTCTCTAGGGGGATTTTTGATTTTTAACAACCTTTTGTAGGTTTTTATTTGTTTAAATACTTATGCTCATGCTAATGCTCATTTAAACAAAAATCTACCCAGCCTTTATATATATTTTACAACCTTGAAACCCTAGAAAACTTTAAAACTATTTAATCAACTCTATCCTAAAAGATTCAGATTGGACAATTTTTACTAGCCTGGCAGTTCTGGAGCACGCAGTCGTAGTAATTTTGGCTAAACCGAAAGCACCACCAAAATTGATCAATAAGCCTGGGATTCCCGTAGGCAATGTGCGGTTACTATGGAGATACATACACTGGACCCCGGTTGCTATGTGCGTAAAGTGGGTGGGGACTAATCTAGGGGGTGAATGATACTAACACATATATTTTTTATTTGCTTTTTTAAAAGCAATTTCAATAAAACATAAATATAAATAACCACACGAATATTTTATAAATAATTATTTCAGATAAAATCAATTAATTATTTATTTTTTTCCTTTAAATTTTTAGCAGGATTATTTTTTATTTTAATTGTTTAGCACTCAATTTTTAAAGAGTTTATTATATCGACTAAATCTATGGAACATGTATATTTTATAAAAGAAGCTAGCTTTGAATGTAAATTTAAAATTAAAAAAAAATTAAAATAACACCCAATTATTAAATTAAAAGGGTAAATTTATAAAGTGACAAAGAAGGATATCGTTTTAAAGGTGAGTTTTGGGCTAAATGAGAATAATATGTTTTTGTTTTTGTTTAAAAATGAAAAGAAATGATAAAAAACTGCTTAATAAGTTTATTTGTTAACTTTTACCAAAATAATTATTCTTTGACAATTTTTGTGTTATCGTAAACGTGACAACCATGCTAACGTGCTAAATGCCTCTATCTTATCTTAAAAAAGTGATGTTTTTTTGTTTGACAACATAACATTTGGAATGTATAATAAAAACACTGTACAATATTAATTAAATGTATTTATTTAACACTACAGCTAAACGTATCTTAAAACTTTTTTATGGAAATAAAGGTATTTAACACGTTAAAAGCCACATTAAATTACTAGTCTGGGGTCACACTATTCCATGGGACTGCAGGCTTTAGGTTATTATACTATAATGTTAGAGCTGCTCGATTGCTTTACAATATTATTAGTATAAATACATATCTCAAAAACAATTCGATAATCTTACTGAAAACTAGTCTGATAAGTTCAATGCACATTGTGTAATACACAATGTGGATTTTACACAATGTTAAATCCGTAAAAATTAACAAGAAAACGACAAAATATTTTAATTTTACAGTCAAGTGCAGTGAACATATCATAATACACAGCCCTTGGCACCACAAAAGAAGAAACATCGTTACTTGCAATGTTACCAAATTGTGCAATGACATATCTCAAATTAAAATAGTTAAAGTATGTTCCGGGATGTAAAAAGGGCTGAAATTTTGGCTAAATATTTATTTTTTATGTACCTATAAGCATGTAAAGTCTTACCGTTGCAGGGGATTTAGCCCAAAATACGATACCTTCCTTTAAAATACGATACCCTTCCTTTCGTCGCTACTTTGCTAGAGACTCACTTGACGTCAGCCTCATTCGCCTGTATATTTAACTCGTTAAGATTTAACTCACTTAGCTTTTAATAATATACTGTTACAACTAAGAAGAATAGTATGAAAAAAATTATTGTCAAAAGTTTTAATTATTAAATTAGGAAAACAGCTGCCTGTGATTTAAGTCAATTTTACTTGTTTTAAAAATAGACTATTTTAATGCTTTTAATATGGTATCTAGAGACGTAATTTTGTCAAGAGTAAAGGAAATTATTCCCGAATACTTTACGTTTATCAACCAAATTTATCATGAGCCAAAATTACTTTTATACTGTGACGATGTTATCCTTTCGCAAAGAGGCGTACAGCAAGGTGATCCTCTTGGTCCTGTTCTTTTCTGTTTGGCTTTACACCTTGTGATATCAAATTTAAAATCAGAATTTAACGGCTGGTATCTTGACGATGGAACTTTGGCTGATGATCCAGATATTGTAATTAAAGATCTTCAAAAAATTATGAATACTTCAGATTCAATCGGCCTTTCTCTAAATACTTCCAAGTGCGAACTTCTTATATTGACGAACGATGAAGATGATAAAAAGACAATTTCTGATCAATTTAGTGAAATCGCACCAGGTATAAAAGTTATTGATTCTGATGATTTTACTCTTCTTGGATGCCCCCTGTCTGATAATGGAATACTTCCTGCATTTCAAGAAAAAATGGATATATTTAAAAAATTCTCGATTGGCCTTGAAAATTTAAGTTCACACTCTACCTATTTCCTTTTAAAGCACTCTTTTGCCATCCCCAGAATGACCTATCTTCTTCGCTGTGTTCCTTGTTGGAGAAGGCCAAACATTCTTAACCAATATGATAACTTAATTATGAACTCCCTTGAAAAGATAACTAACTGTAGACTAGATAGTAATGGACGGAAACAATCAAGCCTTCCTGTTTCACAAGGAGGTCTAGGCATTCGTGATGCAACTAGTTTATGCTACTCTTCCTTTTTAAGTTCATTTAACGGAGCATCTTCTTTAATGGAGTCTTTTCTTCCAAATCAAATATTCGGTCCTCATGATGACGCAGTAAATGAGGCTGTACTATCTATATCTTTTTTGGCCAATAAGGAACCCGAACATTTCTATAATTTAGCTAGCCAACGAGCTTTGGATGGTATTGTCTGTGAAAACAGTTTTAAAATATTATTGGAGGCGTCGATGGATTTGAAAACAAAGGCAAGACTTCTTGCAGTTAAAGAAAAAGAATCTGGAGCCTGGCTCAATGCTTTGCCTTCATCAATTTTTGGCACACATTTAGACGACTCGTCTTTTAGAATATCGGTCAGCCTAAGAATTGGGCAACCTGTATGCGAACCACATAACTGCACTTGCGGCGAACCTGTTGATGTTTTGGGTCACCATGGCCTATCTTGCCGTAAAAGTGCAGGGAAGTGGTCTCGACATGCAGCTTTAAATGACATTCTTAAACGGTCCCTATCATCTGCTGATATACCTTCGATTCTTGAACCTCCTGGCTGTTGCAGAAATGACGGAAAAAGAGCTGATGGTTTGTCACTTATTCCATGGATGAATGGTAAAGCATTATTATGGGATGCCACATGTAGGGATACTTTGGCAAATTCATATATTAATTTAACTTGCCAAAAGGCAGGGGAAGCGGCCCGTTTAGGAGAAAATAAGAAACATTCAAGATACAAAGAATTAGAAAATAGTTATATTTTTGTTCCATTTGCAATTGAAACTTTTGGACCATGGGGTGAAGAGGCCAAAAATTTAATAGGAAATATTGGGAAGAAAATTCAAAATTTAACTTTCGAAAAAAAATCAAAGTCATTCTTGATACAAAAAATTAGCATTGCATTACAGAGGGGAAACGCTGCATCGGTTCTCGGAACATTGCCGGATTCGGACCGTATGGACGAAATTTTTTATATTTTTTAATTTTATTTTGTTCGTTTTTAATTTTAATTTTATTGTTTAAGTTATATTTACCGTCTTGAATAGAAATTAGTCATAAAAAAAATTATAAGTAGTTAAGTAAACTATTAAAAACTAAAGGTTGGCAATAAAATAGTGACTAATTTTACTTTTGTATTTATATTCGTTTTTTTTTCTTTTGTGATATTTTATAGAATTTTTAATGACACGCATTTTCTAAACACCTTAAAATTTAAAAACAAATTGTTTTATAAAACCTTTTAATTCAAATTTATGACCGGAGCTCGGACTCGCCTCGGCAATCGAAAACTTTAATAAATCATTTTCCAAACACATGAGAACTTTCAAAGCAAATTATAATTATTTATAAAATATTTTAAATACAAGTTTCTTATGGATTTGCGTTCCGTAAGAATTTTAGGCGCCACAGGCAATTTTTTTTAGAAATATGAAAGACCAAACACTTTAGAATTGTTAAAAACAAAACAAAAATGTGAAACGGGTACCTTTTCCAGAATCTTCCTATGTATTTTAAAGTAATGGTAAAATTTTAAGTCTATCAGCAATTTTCTTGTATTTGTTTTTTACGGATTCCTTACTTTTTCTGTATTTTTTGACCATTTCCTTTTATTATTATTATTTTTTCTTATATATCAAAATTTTGTTAAAATGCCTATACCTCGGAAACTAATAGTCCTACGATAAAAATGATCACATGTGTTTTTGTAGGGTACTAAACAAAAGAAATTGTCCTACTATAAATAATAAGTGAGATATCGCTAAAAATTATTGTCGATTTTGCCCCCCTTGCCCTATGCTAATGTTAACCATATTAGAAACGGTCCTGAATCCTTTGGTGAAAGAATTTTTCAAATCGGACATTCCGTTCAAAAGTTATAAGGTTTACATACAGACAGACAGACCGATATTTTTTAACACCCACTTTTTTCACATTTTCTCGACGTTTCATAACCCGAAAATGCAAAAAAAATATTTTTGGGTCGATTTTAATCCGTAATTTCCATCCGTAATAATATACTTAGGTATATCTGAAAAGCCAAGTAATGCATAGTAGAAAATAAATACATGCATATAGTTGACGTTTACATCTCGTATAAAGATGATCTATCTGCATTGCCTGAAGGGCTCGGGATGCGACAATCCACATCTTAAATTCGAAGTCTTCGTGTTACCCCCAACATGAGGGAGTGAAACAAGTGGGAGGAAACTTTCTCAAATCAGGAGAATACCCACAAACCATATATCCAAGCGCGAAATATATGTGAAGTTTCATCTTAAAAAGGACCTTATATAAGAGTTACCGGGTTAGAGGAGTGTTTCTTGTTTTCCTTTTAATTTAATAGTTAAAAAGGGCCACTATAAAAAATAAAACTGCTCAATCTATTTTTGATTATTTAAACTGTGATATCTTTCACAACGATAAAACCTTTAATTTTAGCATTATAATGTGTTAACCGCTGGGGTGTTTTATCGAAGGACCTTTGGGACGTGAGGCAAAAAGGGACTTACTTGTATTGTTCCAGGTGTCTTCTTGTACTTGGGCCCAAGATGATGTTTCCTCGGAGAAATGGCGTAAGCCCTATTTGCAACTCGTTCTACGCGACATGTTATTTATTGGATGTATTTTCTATAGCGTGATTCATTACGAATAACTATTGTTATTTTTGTTCTTTCGAAGCGAAAGTGGCGTGTGTATCGCGCCCCTGACGAATTTAACTTATTGTGCGGACCGTGCTGTTTTACGAACTCTTCAAAACTACCGAAATATCGCTGGAAGCCAGCTAGTACGTTATGCCCACGAAACTTATATTTGTCCGCATAAGGGACTTTTTCAAAATCTACTATATACAGGATGAAAACTAAACATAATGTGTAAATAGGTGGTAAAATTCAATAAAAATCTTGTTTAAGTACTTATTTAATTAAATTATCAAATAATATTTGGTGCTTTATTTAAAAATATGTGTTTTGTTGTATTTACAATGTCTATTGACAAGGAACGATGTCTTTATCTCGTTTGCAGATTAAAGTCATTCAGTATTTCATATTTGCAGTCGAAGAAAAAGTTTAATCTATAACACATATGGAATATTAATTTCGCGCTCCCGCGTCATTCCATAGTAGTTATAGAATATACTATCTCAACTTGATAGTTTTTCGCATAGAATGTGACGTATGTATATAAGTTAGATATATTATAACCAACTTGGATAATCCGAGCGCGAAATATATATTCAAATTTTGGGATTTACGTACTTTTAGAAGCCGTTTGTTAGATTTAATTATGTAAATACTTAGTATACATTTTCTACATGTAAAATGTTCATTAATAAAATAAATAAAAAACGGAGAAGAAACGTTTTTGTATGGTTATGCATAATCATTCAAAATTTTGTATGGTCATGTCTGGATTTTGACCATGTATGAATTTTGACGAGGTATAATAATACATAATTATGCATGATTATGCACTATTTTAGGTAAAATTATGCATGCATAATTATGCATAATCATACAAAAACCTTGCCATGCATGGCCAGATATGGTGCGCCTTCGCCAAAATTTAAAATTTTGTACATGACCGTACATAATTAGGCATATGTCTATCTATACTCATACATAATTATGCATATACCCATACAGAATAATGAATACTTATGTATGATCATACAGGGTTAAAAATCATATATGGTCAAAATCCAGACATGATCATACATAATTATGCATAATTGTGTATGATCATAAAAAACTTTTTTTTCCCGGATAAGAAAAACATATACAGAAAGAAATAATAAGATAACGTTGCCAATCTTCGTATTTTAAAGTTAACTATGCTATAGGCTGTTAGTTAAAATCACGTTACATATTACTATGTACTATAATGTTACTATGGTCTGTTTTTTCAAGCAAGATAGTAAATTATAAATCGCACAGTAAATATTTTTACAACAGATTTGAATAGTATATGTTTGTGTATAGAATATAGTTATGTTTTATTAAATAAACTACGCAGTATATTCGCACATCCAATATTAGAATCTGTTTTGAAAATATTTACTGTGCGATTTTTAATTTAATATCTTGTTGATGAAACAGACCATACAATGTAATATAATATTTTACAAGTAATATAATATTATTACATATTAAAAATAGTAGGGGACTGTCACAGGTCTGCTTTGGTGAATATAAAGGTAAGAGCCTGCTTCAGTCATGGTTCCGCGGCATGTATATTTTTTTGGATTCTTCTGGAGTTAAAGAGTTTAAGAGTTTTTAACTCTGAATTAATAATTGAATGATTATATTTAATATAAATAACTCAAGAAAATTATTATTTTATTAATGAAAATTTAAAAAATTTAATTAAAAAAGGTAAAATATCGTTTTGCTTAAATTCTAATTTCAAAGAGTTTGGTTTGGACTTTATGCTTCGAGTTTATACATTATTAATATAATAAGGCAGAATTTATTTCGAGAAATAAAGATCTTTAAAAAGCAAGAGGTTAAGTTGAAATCCACAATAATAGATTCGGTTTCAGCGGGCGAAAATACATAGGAATATGGTTCTATTTTTTTGTGGGCGTTTGTTATTATTATGCTGTTAAGTGCATATTAGTATTATCTGGCTGTGATTCGTTTATTTATTTTTATACCTTTTTTTTAAGTAATGATAATGATAAAGATAAAGAAAAATAAAAAATACAACTAAATAATGGCTCAATATTTTATTGATTGAGAAAATAATCCTATATTTACAACAACAATAGAAAACTAAATACATACAGTACCATTCATAAAATGAGAATGAGCAAACATGTTCTATAAATAAATGATCATGACGAATAGCAAAGTTATGGCAACGATAAAACATTCTTTAAATAATTCTAATATCCTCCTACATACTTATTAACTCCTACAACTCCACCTCCCAGAGAAAGACTAGAACCTCCAACATAACTGGTTCCCGTTGAAACTCCATGACCAACATTAACAACACCTACGCTATGGTCTAAGACTTGGACCCCTCCATATCCTCCATATCCTACTCCATATCCTCCTCCATAACCGCCATAACCTCCATATCCTCCTAGTTCCAAACCATGTGATACTACTGGCACGGCTTTGGCTACAGCTACTTTTTGAATAACTTGTGGATGCACGGCATGACCTGATCTAATTACTACTGCGTTGAATCCGTTATGATCGTCAGCGGTGTATTTAACGGTTCTGATGGTACCGTCTGGTTCTTTCAAGGAGTATTGTCCTTTGACTACGTCTCCTACACGGACCTCCTGCTGTTCCTTGTTGTCACCGGTGTGCTGGTCTGATACTCCATATTTAAATTCGTATTTTGGTGGAGTCTGAAAAAAAAACGTTAAGTTAGATTTAAGGGACTATTTTTTTCATAATCTATCTATCATAATATCGGTTTCAACCAATAAAAACAAGGCATTACCATAACAATGGGATATTTTCGTTTGGAGCGAATATATACTAGAAAATTGAATACCAGTTTTCTAGTTCTTTGATAGCTTGATAATGTAATATTATAATATTATTATAGCACAAGCCAAAAGCCTATTTGGGGCTCTCCATGACTCTGTATTAAATTGTACATAAATAAATAAATAAACAACATATCAGCTAAAATGCAAAATTAAGGCAATTTTTACGTCTTATTAGCTTATTTTTATTCAGTATTAATAAGATTTAACGAATTTAGATCTTTTTTATTCCAAAAATTAGAAATGTCAAACATGAATTTATTGTGTCAAAATAAATTAAATTAATTATTATTAATTATTTATTCAAATTACTTTTGAAGATTTAAATTGTTAAAAAATTGTTATATATAGTCCTGTAAATACACCTCCAGAATCGGTATATTACATATGATAATTCATTATAGATGTAGGGAAATGCCTCTCACATATGAGAGAAGATATTGTTATAAATAAAACTGTATTCCTGTGCTTTTTTATAATTTACTATTATTGCACTGATAATTTGTTACCGTAGTTAATACTAAACATTTATGCATATATGAAACCCCACGAAAGTTTAATAAACATTCACTGATTGTGTCAGTTACCAGAACTATAACAACGTTAAGTGTTACTGTAACAGCCAGTGAATGTTTACTAGACTTTCGTGGAGTTCCATATATGCAAAAACGTTCAGTATTTACTATGGTAACGATCTCAGTGTGGGACAAAAGGAACTTGATGCGTTCATGACATTTTTTGTACAAATGAAATAAACTGTAAGACAAATAATTGGCCGAGGAAGTAAATATCTACCACTTTAAATAAACAAATTGGGGGTTGGAGTCATTATAAAATACCCTGTCTAGTATATCAGAAAATTACCTCGACTTCAACAACAACTTGTTTCTGTACGACAGGGACTACATGTTGTTGTGCGATTCCAATTCCTCCTAGACCATATCCCCCCAAACTATATCCCCCATATCCACCATAACCAGCTTCAATTACTCCTCCTCTTACAACTGCTATAGTTAATGCCAAAGTGAAAATCTAAAATAGAAAAAAAAAACAAATTTTGTTAATCTTGTGTCAAAATATACACTGTAAAAATTAAACTAAATATTCAGTTACAAATGGATAGGAATTTGGAAGTTATTATCCTATACAATTGTACTTTAATTTTTGTTAAAAACCCGAAACATTTACGCCCTTAAATATTAAAGTACGTGACTTTAGAACTATAGTGTTTTTAACAAAAATTAAAGTACATTTGTATATCATAACTTTCTATCCATTTGTAACTGAATATTTAGTTACAAATGGATAGGAAGTTATGATCCTATAGAAATTTACTATAATTTTTATTTAAAACACTAGAGTTATAAAGTTAATATTTAAGGACGGACATAAAATGTTGCGTGTTTTTAACAAAAATTAAAGTACATTTGTATAGCATAACTTTCTATCCATTTGTAACTGAATATTTAGTTACAAATGGATAGGAAGTTATGATCCTATAGAAATTTACTATAATTTTTATTTAAAACACTAGAGTTATAAAGTTAATATTTAAGAACGGACATAAAATGTTGCGTGTTTTTAACAAAAATTAAAGTACAATTGTACTAATGATTCAGATTTCCTATCCATTTACAACTGAATATTCAGTTTACTTTTTACAGTGTATGCTAATCTAGATCCCAAGAATAAAACAAATTTTCAGAAGATTTACGTTTACTATAGTTATTAAAAATTTAATAGTTTTTATATAGTAAATAATATATAAAAATTATTTTAAATGCAAAATCCCTAAGGGCTCGTATATTTTATACTATTGAAATGATTTGCTCTTACTTGAAAAATCATAATTACTTGGTGTATGAGTTAACACTGACAAGCTGAAGACACGCATGGTCTTAAATACTCAATTCTTACCATTCACTTGGGATTCTGCGAAAAAATTAAACTGCTATTTTGAAATAAATACCCGCCTTTTTGTGACATAGATTGTAGGTATATTCGATTATTATTTTTGTTTTAAATCTGGTTCATTTGCAAGTTTTTCAACTAGATTATTATATAATCTAGTGTTAAAAATATTGTCAATGTCGACAATTCCATTAAAATATCAATACATTGGCGTACAAATGTTTCACAGTTTGGATTTCTCTTAAACTTGCATTCAAGTGAATTGCATATGTACACGGTGTTTGCAGTGTTTAGGAATTTGGAATGATTCTACATCATAAAACATTAAAATTCAGCATAGGAACATAGGTCCGAAAACAAAACCTAATTAGCCCTAATATAGTTACCACCCTTTAAAATTAAAATACTAAAAATAAAGTTTTTAATTAATAACTCTGATACCCTTTGAGCTAGAGCGACGAGGTTTTGCATGTATGGAAACGTTCAATTATTACGTAACGCTTCTGGGGGGGGGGGGGTCATTTTAGAGTGTTATGCCCATGTTAATGGTATAGGAAAATAGTGTTACACGCCCCTCCTCCTGGGGTCCAAAATGATCAAAATTTGCGTTACGTAATACTTGAACGTTCCCTATACTAGTATTAATAAGGGCAATATGTATTGTTAATTTATTTTTTTGAATCTATCCAGAGGCGTACCTAGACGGACAAAATATGTGAGGCTTAACACATTTATGCCCAAAACTTTTTATGTGTACTTTTTTTAGATTTTTTGTAAAATATATGGATTCTTTAAGTAAAAATACATAAAAAATGTGGTAGATAAATGTAAGGGCAACCGATTAAAAAAAAAATCAGTTAAACAGTAAGTTACATTTTGTGCTACCTAAAATGTTACTTTTTCAAAGGCTATTAAATTTAGGTGTCGAAGAATCGCCCTGTAGCAATAAAATTTTATTGGTTCTTTTTTTTTTGTTCCCAATTCAATATGTCCATCTTCGAAGGGCCGCAGCTCCCTTAGGAATTATTTCCGGACCAATCTTTATAGGAACTTTTTTTCATATTTGTTATTTTTTTTCTCGAACTTAAAAAGTCCAAAATTTACTTTAACACTAAAAAAGATAAATATTTCAGGGTGCGCAAGAAGACTCACTTTTTGATACAACCAAATCAAATTATGTCATCAACAACGATTTCGTCTCTGTACATTGATAAACTGGGCCTTACTATAGCTAATATAGGGCGGTAATGTACCTAACCAAAGAAACTAGAAATTTTACTAGTGCACCCCGCATGCGGGCACTTGACTGGTTAACTATCGTTCATTCTTAATATATGTGATAAAACTTTGCCCATGATTGCGTGCAAGACTCTATTTCCGCACTGAAAAATAAATATTTCAAAGTGAGAAAGAAGTCTCACGTTTTGATACAACCATTTCAAAACCATGTCATCAACCAGAATTTCGTCCCTCGCTCCCGCTGCCTAACCTAATTTTCAAACAATGCTGTAACGATAGAACAGTGCAACTACGTATGAATACGACTAACATATAAACAATGTCCTTTGCGGAAACATCAATAGATGTATGATAGAATTGTACGATAGGGGGCGGGGATGCCAGTTCGGGGGTTTACGCCTAAAAGGGAGAATGGGGAATTGAAGCCACTAAGTTCAAAATGATATACACGGTTTTTGCAGTCTTTTGGAGAAAAGTAAAGGGGATGATTCTACATCACAAAACATGAAAAACCAACAAACGAACATAATATGTTTTTCGGGACATATTATGTCCCGAAATAAGTGCTAAGGGAGCTACGGCTCTTCAAAGTTGGATATGGCCAATTAAATTATTTGGTTGTGAGTAAGAAATATTATTGAGTCAAATAAATCTTTCGTTCATGTAAACAAATATTTTAATTTCAAAATAATTTATTAATGATAACAAAATAGTTTGACAGCAATATAATTTATTTGTCACAACCAAATAATTTAATTGGCCATGGCCAACCAAATATTTTATTGACACAAATAAATTGTTTTATCAATGCAGTGTTACACTATATGACATTTTTTATGTATTTTTACTCAAGGAATCTATATTTCTAAAATGATCAAAATTTGCTTTACGTAATATATGAACGTTTTCCTAGAACAATGCATTTTTATATTTTTGGGATCGCTGAAACTGTATCTGATCTTAGAATTGCTCCATCAGATCAAAATTTTTTTCTACCCATAAAAACATCTGAATTTAAGGAATTTTCGCACCCTTTTTTAAGTGTAGAAAACAATTGTGGCCTGTTGGAGCAATTCTGAGGTCAGATTCGGTTTCAGCGACCTCAAAAATATAAAAATGCGTTGGTCTAGTCCCTGGAACTTAAAATTATTTTTTTATTTTTTTTTTGGTTGGCTATGCACCAAAAAAAAAATTATGTGCTAGAGACTAGACCAACTCATTTTTATATTTTCGGGGTCGCTGAAATCGAATCTTAGATCAGAATTGCTCCATCAGGTCACAACTTTTTTCTACACTTAAAAACATCTGAATTTAAGGAATTATCGCATCCTTTTTTTAAGTGTAAAAAAAATTGCGATCTGGTGAAGCAATTCTGAGGTCATATTCGGCTTCAGCGACCCCGAAAATATAAAAATGCATTGGTCTAGTCTCTGGATATATTTTTTTTTTTGTGTGGCTGTGTTATCTAATTATACCTATACTTTAAATGTAGATAGTAACATTTCTCGCCTCTCCCTCGACGAAATTCTCACGTATTTTGTGTAGGTACGATTGTTTTTACAAATATCTGAAAATTTGGGATTAGTTGTTTGAATCCAAAGACCTCAAATATTTTAGTACGCACATCTGTAAAAAAGTCAATAAAAACATTATTTGTTGAAAATAGTGTAGAAAAAAGGACCAAAATTTTAATTTTAAACAAGCGCTTTAAATAGTGAAAAAAAGTTGAGTGCCTATAGTTCTTCTCATGAAAGAAAGTCTCCGACGAAAGGGGGAGGAATCGTTCGCGCTCTCTTCTTTCCGTCAAGAGCGTTATAAGGCGTGCGTGCATACAACGGGCCTCCCACTTGCACTCACATTCCAAACATATTTCCCGTAGCCACAGATCCGTGCGTCAAACTATACCTACACAGTCTCTAGGAATTATTCAAAGAGATTTTTAAATATTATTTTAAAGTTAATGGGCAATGTAAATAAAAATTAAGCAAACATTTTTTCCTGTAGTTTTTAAGTAAAAGCTACTTTTGGAACCAAAAAAGCTTTTGCTTAATTTTTATTCTCATTGTACAATGTATCAAAACCTATAGCTATAAACGTTAGTTCCGACTAATACCTATGCTGCTCTCGAATAAGGAATTCCCCTTAGACGACGTTACGCGAATTTACCCGAATCGCACTCGAATTGATATGATCTTCGCCTTTTACCATACTTTTGCAAATTATATATTAATTCGTAACTAAAATGCTTAAAATTATTAAATAGAAGCTTTTGTTTAATTTTCACATTGCTCATTGGCAAGGAATAATCTGTAGGTTTACAAATATTTTAAATAAGGAAATTTAAGGCGTAGCAGACGTATCTACTTTCGTTTGAGCATTTTCCCTTAAATTCTGGAAAAAAATACAAACAAAAATACATCCTATAGTTCTAAAAGTTTTCCAAGAAGAACTTCCTTTTGTTACAAAGCAACCGAAGGAAGCAAGCTCTGCGAAAATCCGAGGGAAAATACCAGTGCAGTCTGTTTAGTTTCTATTTGTATAGGTTATTACGTGATTGATAAAACTAATTTACACGGGTTTTGCATGCAGGTTCTGTTTAAAATTTTCTTACGTAAGGTGGCCACTCACCCGGGTGAGTGGTACCATGTTAATATTTTTTTTTATTGCATTTAAATTTATTCGTAATCACCTGAAACTTCACTAAATTAACAATAAACATATCTTTATTCTTATGGGTAAAAGATAAACAAACTGCAGGAGCTTCAAAAAACATATTTTTCTTTTTTTGATTATGGTTGACAACCTCGCTTTCAGAGCTCAGGTGGCAATCTCCGTAACTGCCCTAAAAACAGTATTTTTCTTCCTTGTATCATAAACAACTATTTTTTTTCGAGTACGGGCCTGGATCCAGCGACTTACGGGGCCTAGATCCCGCGACTTACTGGCCTTAACTGCAGTGTTTAATTAATCAAATTTTTGACAGATGGTTATTTTAGATGAAAAAATAATGAAAAAAAGCTCCTATGGCCGCTTTCCAACAGACCTACATAGCTCTGTTTTATTTTGCTAATTTTTGAAAATTCTTCAAGATGATTTTAACTTTTTAATCGATATTAATAGGTTTGGCTAGTTAACAACGTAACCCTAAAAAGACTAAGAGTAAAATATATCGTCCTCAAAACCGCTAGTTGAAGAGCGAGATCCCTTTGTTTCCATTCCACCCCCGATCATCTACCGCCTACGGGGGTTGCGAAAATGCCGCGTCTCCCCCTGTTGGTTAAAAAGAGAAACAAATGGCCGAAGTTTGTAATTACCAGAGTTGATGTTTAATGACTTTTTAATGGACGGGCAACTAGACTGCCTTCTTTATTTTTCGCTACATTTTATAGGTATACTCTTTGCTTATTTAGAAGGAGTGTAGGGGTAAGTGGAGGAATGGCGCCACCCTAAGTAAGAAACGATATAACTGTATTTATTTTTATTCTAAAATAAGCATTAGGTTTAAATTAAACTTTGGGGATGTGTCTATAATATTTAAACAAGCCGTGAAGATATGTAATGCTACGAATTCCATTATATATTATTCACAGTAAATGGTATATTGCACTTCCCAAAAACCTACTTAAAAAAAATATATAAAGAAAATAACAAAAAAAATATATATAGTTTTTAAAGAGCCTTTTTAAAAAATAAAAAGTATTGAGTACCTACCCCTTCTAACCTTTTTAAATTTAAATTTTTTTTATTTCAATACAAGTTAGATTTTCTTTACACCTAAGTATTATCATTTATATTGACTAAAGGTATGTATAAATGTTGAAGTAAAATGTTACGTAAGATTATAGGGAGGGGGGTTTGAGAAAATATACAAAAAAAATAGGGAGAGGCGGATAAAAATCCTTAAAAAATGTCTTACATAATTTGTACACGGCCTCTTACAGAACGAAGAATCTTATTACGTCTTTTATAAAAAGAAGCTGAGCTAAGTTTAATCTGCAACAAATGAATTCCGGAAGTGAAAACTGATATACCAGAATAAAAAAATAATCGAAATTTTATTTTGATAAAACCTTTTTACTAAAAAGCTAAGAAAAACACATCAAACATCATTACCTTTAAGAAATTGATGCCATCGTTCGTTTCGTTCAGAGGGATTTTGTCGGGCGTCCTTCCGGTCTACGACGCGTCGCAACGTCCCTTTTGGAATGTCCTTCAGTCAGATATGATTGAAAAATAAATTTGATTTTCTGGCCAGTGCTGCTTTTTCTGCGAAGGAAAATCTAATGGACAATAACATAATCGATCAATATCTGTATATCATCATTAATAGGGTTGCCAGACGTAAACATGAAAACCGAAAAAAATGCAAAAAATATGAGTAGTTTTTTTTCTTTTGCAAAGAAATATTTATTTAAACCAATATTATAATAATGAAGCAATTTTTTTAAGGAACCAACCGAGAATAGAGCTATACGAGCTGAGGTACGGCGCCATAGGGTGCAAAGACTATATTTTTTAACGATAATTATCGCCTGAAAAAAAATTAAAGCGAAAGAATATTTTCATGGGAGGTAATGGTTTAGTGGCCTAGCGCGTCAGGATGACGAGCCTACTAGCGTGAGTTCGATTCTCACTGGCTCCGATTTGCCTTTTTCAGTTAATTAATAATTGAAATTTGGCGAAGGCGATAAAAGAAGCGGGCACTCCCCACAAACTGGTTCGAAAGTCAGTTAAAGCCGGTGGTTCCCTCTACTACTAGCCCACACAGGTCCTGGACTTAGAGGATGCTTAATTAAGTAGAATAGTAAGAGGTTAAAGAAACATGTATATATGTATGTATGTATGTATTTTAATATACCTATGCATTTGTTTGAAGTAAGGACTATTTATTCCCTTGCAAAATTTGAATATCCTAGGTCTTGTGGTTACCACAATATTAAAGATAAGTATTAAATATAAATCGGGGGTATTGCCAGCCCCTGGGGTAGGAGGCGGTCTAAAATACCTATGCACATATTTGAGGTAAGGACTACCTTCGTTCAAATATATTATAATGCTCTAAGGCTCTACAAAAAATGCCCTTTTTGAACTAAGACTAGAATTCTTGGAGATATATGTATACACGAGAAAAAAACAAAACCAAAAAATCTGGGTACGGAAACCTGAATGAGTTATCTTTATCTTTATCAATTTTTTTGTCATTATACCAACTGACACAGAAATTAATTGGTTTGGAACGTGTAGAATGGCATAGTGAGGGTTCCGTAGATAGTTTTTTTTTTGGCAAATTTGTCCCCTTTGGGTCTCGTTACTCCACCCAGAAATATTTCACTATAGTTTTCCCTAAAATATAATGTTAATCATCCACATATATTTTTTTTTAATTTAGAATTTTATAGTTTCTAAAATAAAGGAGGGGGGATTAAAAAATAAAACATTTTTAAAAATTTAATTTTCATTTTTGAAAATTTAATTCATCATTTTTAATTTTTTTTTTCCATACAAGTGGATATTGAGTGGATAATTATTTATTTTACCCACTCAACTGTCACTTGTTAAATTATTTTCTTGTAAATGTCATTAAAATTTTTAATAAAAATATGAATTTCTAAGCTATTTATTGGATAAAACCTTGTATGGCACTTATGGGTAAACCGATATTGCCCTCTCGAAAATTAACCTGCTTGATTGACGCCTCGCAGGTTAATTTTCTCATGGGCAATATCTTACTTTACCCACCAGTACCATAAATAACTATTATCACTTTGTTTGGACTTTTTTGTAAAAATGTTTTTTCAATATTGGCAATTTTGGCGAATGCGTCACTTGAGATGCTGACTACAGGAAGTCAATATCCCGCTATAAACCATTAACAGTAAACAATTTTACCGATAATGTTGAAACAAAACCCCAGCCAATTAAAATAAGCGAGTGAGGAATAAAATCGACATGCATGTCCTGCAGGACGAAATTGAATTGTAAATGGGATATTTCGAGCAATCTGTCGGCTGAATTTTCCGGCGCGATAAGCACAATAATGAACCAGCTGGGGGTGGCTCATGGGGGGCATACGCGCCGCCACGCTGAGTCCATCTGATAGAATTTGGATCGTCAAAAATGTCACTTGAATCTAAATCAAAGTGTAGTTACTTTTAGCATTGGATGTCGCCTTGCAGTAGAGGTTCGCTACTAGCTGATTCAGAATTTTAACAATTTTTAAGGGGAGGGGGGGGTTAAAAATGATGCACCTGCACCTTTTCTAAATAAAGGTTAGTTTATGAAAAAATTAATAAAGCTAACGAGAAATATAAGTAATTTTATGTCCATACTGCGCATGCTTCGTGATAATTAACCAATTAACTAATTTTATAACTGGGTGCAGTAATTATAGGCCATTGAAAATGAAGGGTCTGCGCGGGTATAAATGGTGCACAAACCCGTTATTTTCAATAGAATACTTAAAAAAATTCAGCTTCCTCCGCTTATAGTTTTTAAGATAAAAAATACTGAATATCGCATCTCGAAAATAGGAGATCGACAAATAATTATAAAAATTATAATTATTCTAATAATAATTACTAGAATAGTTAAAGTTTAAACATTATGTGTTAATTCTTGGAAGTATAAAATATTGTTGTCTTTTGACAATAAATATAATTATTGCATTTTCCCTTAACTGGTGACGTGGTTCCATTGGTGCATATTGCTGTAACCCTTTAAGGCCAATTTATTTTACATTAATTTTAACAATTTTGCTGACACAAATAAATAACATAATTTTGTTTTTTTTCTGCCTTCACCCGAGAAAAATCCTGGATGTGCCACTGCTAACCAGATTTAAATAAAAACTAAGATTTACATTATCATAATACAAAAAATAATAAAAAACAAAGCAAAATATGTTTTCTATTAAATCTTAAACATGGGGGCCTTAGTGACACCAGGTCATCAGTTGTGTTAAGTTTTAACTACGTCCCCAGTTAAGGGTTAAATATGTGAGGCTCTGACTGACGAAAAACATCCGAATATATGTATAATTTTAATATTTTAATTTCAATTTTATTTCTTTTCACATACATGTCTTTTAAATTTGTTCTTCCATTTTTTTAACAACAAATTTAAAAAAACTGGAAGAATAAACCCTACCTAAAGTTTACTTTTTTAAGGTATAGTTGTTTAAATTTGCCGCTAAATACTACAAAGTCCGATTTACACTGAAGCATGTGGCTTGTTTTGAATGTCAATATAACCAAAATTTATAATTTTTGTTTACTTACTTTGTTTTTATGATGTTTTGATGTAAAAAAAGAGAATCGATAAAGCTGTTGCTAAAAATTTATACCTATATTTATATTCCTGTAGAAACAAAACTTGCTTATAAAATCGCTTTTATTCCAATAATTTAGAGTAATAAACCATTGTTGGGTTCTCTTAATGGCACGTCAACGTTTTACGGTAGTGTAAATTGGGCCTAGTCATTTCGCTTACGACGCATGCGTATCTTACGTTGCTATGGTAATTTCGAGATTGTTTAGAAGCAAGAAGGTTTAAAATAACTGTACCTTAAAAAAATAAACTTTAAAAGGTAGGCATATGATATACCCATAGACAAAATAACATGGATATACCTAATTTACACTGTGTATTAGAAAATGTCCTGTACAGATTTATTTCAATACATTTCCAGATGATAAAACATCACTTTCATCGCATGGATCATCTCTGTATGGGGTACCGGAGGGACTTTAATCTCTGAATATATCTCAAACCAAATGCAAAAGCTTCATTGTTCCAGGTGCTACCCACAAGTGCCCACAAAGCCGATTAACATGGTAATAAAGTGCATCACTCACATGACTATTCTTTTTTTTAAAGTTTTCTATAAAAAATCTAATAAAAATATCGTTATTATATTATTCACATCGCCTGCGCTGGAATATTTTACGTTAGTTTCGAATTTAAAAAAAAAAAATTAAAAATCGCCCTAGACAAAAAATTCTTGTATATAAATTCGTTTCATGAAAAAATAAGCAACGTTTTTTTTAAATGCCCGTCCATCTGTCTGTCCGTTTTCCTGCCCGTCTGTCTGTCCGATGTCACGATTTTTGTGAACACGATAACTCAAGAACGAATAATCCGATCGACTTGAAAATTTCAGGAAAAAACAAGTTCTACGAGGGGAAGATATCTATTGTTTTTGAAAGTAATCCCCTCAAAAACAAAAAAGTTATGGGGAGTTAAACTTTTAAAAAGATCGAAAAAAGCTGAAAGGAAATTTCGATTAACGTAACTTTTTTAGAAAAAGTTATGGCAGTTTAAACTTAAAAAAAATCAAAAAATTCTGAAAGAAAATTCCGATTAAATTAACTTTTTTAGGAAAAATCACTTTTATTATAAAGATCAATTCTACCAAGTTTGAAAGTAAACAAAAATAAAAAAAAATAGTATCATTAAAAAAAATCATTTTTTTTTGCAAAAAAAATGATTTTTTTTAAAGTTTTTTTTTAAATTTATTTTTTAATTTTATTTCTCATTTTATTTTATTTTTGCAAATGTGAATAATATATAATGTAATGGGTAGCATTACACATCTTCACGGCTTGTTATGCTATTCACTAGTGCTACAATAGTATAATACAATAGTTTCAAAATTTTCAAATTCGTCAAAAAACGTCCTAGATAAAAAAAAATCGGGTACAAATGTGTTTCATAAAAAAAAACAACTCGTAAAGATATGTTATGCTATGCATTTTATTGTATACTATTCAAAGTGGATACTATACTGCATTTTCCAAATACTTAAACGCAAGTTAAAATTATTTAAAACACAAAATAATATCGCACCAGTTATGGAACAGTGTCATAACACAAAATTTTAAAAAAAGGTGTTTAGTGTATTACTCTCTTATTGATATCTACCGATCTGTATAACTGGCATATCGACACTCCCAAGCAACAAGGATGTAACTCAAGTTAGACCCATTTTGAGTTATACTCATAGGTAAACGCCTTGAAAAAAGACACACATTATTGAATCGATATTACTTCTAACTAGAATAGTTATATGTAATATACCAGTTATACAGATCGGTAGATCTCAATAAGAGCAGTGATATTACAATAAACACCTTTTTCAAAATTTTGTGTTATGACACTGTTCCATAACAGGTGCGATATATTACTGGTCGACGCGACGTAGTCCGTTACAATCGTTCAAGGGAAATATTTCTATTATTAAGAGCCTGTTTATGCACCCCATTATCATATTTATGTCAATCTCACCACCTGTACCAACTATTCTCTCTACTTACATCTTTTTAAGTGTAACATGACTTTAATAGAAGTGCACTTCAACTCTAAGCTTAGAGCTAGACTGAAACGTTGTATTGTCCTTAATTTGACACCCCGTCGAGAAGGGTGCATTTTCAATATGCTAATCTTTTTAGCAGGGGCGGTCATATCGGATACTCGAGGGGGCATTCCTTCAAAAGGGGGGTATGGTCATCGAAATACCTAAAAAAGGTACACACATTTTAACTCAAATAAAACAAAATGCATAAAAAGTATACGCATGTTTAAGTACGTGCTCAAAATTATACGATTTATTGAAATAAGCAATTTACAGGCTTTTTTTCACGCTTCTGTATTTAGTTTTTAAATTTCCACAATATTTTAGTGAACATTTCTATGTAAGGGTTTTTGGGGTCCCTGAAACTGAATCTGACAATAACAATTTTCAACACCGCTGCCAGGAGTCAAGTCATACTTGCGAAAAAGAACTTCCGCTTCTTTTACTTTATTATAAAAAAATCCCAAATATGGATCCATTAGGGGTGCTCCGGGGCATTTTTTTTGGGACAAATAATTCCCATCAAAGATTGAGAAATTTCCCAACTCAAAAAAAAAGGCTTTAGTCTTAAAATTTTGATAAAAAAAACTAAACCTCTGAAAAAAGATCTTTACTGCGAAAGATAAAAAAAATCAAATTTCTCAACTCTACCAATTAATATTCCCAACTACTGTACCCATTTCCGCACTCAGCACAATTTTTCCTATTTCCCAGTTCGACAGTAAATTGTCACAACCCCCCTATGGGAACACCCCTGGGTCCATTCGTTCGTTAATTTATTAATTAATTACCTTGGTCGTTTGTACTTTAAATAGGGGTTCAGAGCTGAAAAAATCTAAATACGCGTGTCTTTTTCTTATAAAAAAATAGGTTTTATCCAATACATAAAGATAATAAGACAATTACCATCTTTATTTTAAATAGATAAACTCAATAATAACCCCCGCGTGGCTTTTACTTTATTGAGTGGATAATTATTTATTTTACCCACTCAACTGTCACTTGTCAAATTATTTTCTTGTAAATGTCATTAAAATTTTTAATAAAAATATGAATTCCTAAGCTATTTATTGGATAAAACCTTGTATGGCACTCATGGGTAAACCGATTTTGCCCTCTCGAAAATTAACCTGCTTGGCTGACGTCTCGCAGGTTAATTTTCTCATGGGCAATATCTTACTTTACTCACTAGTACCATAAATAACTATTTTTTAATCTAATTTTTCAGGAATAAAGTTATGATGGGCATACTTTTAGGTTTCATTTTACTATCTATATTTTATAATTGACTTTTCTTTCTGTGTATCTGTTTATTTTTAATGTTGGCTACAATGTGGAGCTTTTTACTCGTCTAATTGGCCACTGAGCTTAAAGCTTTTAAGTTGTGTATAGCGCTTGAACCTTTATACATTTTTAAAAAGCTTCGTAAAAAGGTACACACATCAGGGGAGCCCTTGCTCGTTCTCTAAATGTAATGCGGTGTTTGTGAATGCGTTAAAGCCATAAAAATTACGAACGATGAGTAGATGTGAACCTGCTTTTCTCTTTGAAAGTGTTTTTTTTTATTCCTAGCGAAAAATATGAAAATTATAATAAAGTAACAAGCCGTAAATATATGTAATGTTCAGTATTCCATAGTGGATAGTATATTGCGTTTTCTTTTGTATGGTTTGCAATATATGATTTATTTTTATCAGGTATTTCTTTCTATTTTTTATATTTTTTTAAAACGGTTTTGTTTTTAAAAATAGGTTTGGTGTTTCTCGAACTTCATTTCTTTTTAATTAATCTTTGGTAAACTACAGCTCTTTCGAGATACGATATTTTATAAAAGTCCATTCAATTTTTGTATTATTTTTTGACGTTTTATTCAATTTCATGCTTATGTTTACATTTTTTAAATTTTTAAGCAAATCAATTCTAATTGTCAATTTTTTTTTAAGAAGAAAAAAAAAAATGGATGAAAGTAATAAAATGCAAAAAGTTTTTATGAACATGGGTAAAATATCGTCCCAAGAGAGCTGAAGTTCATCAAAAATATCAATTTATAAGAATAACTCGAGAACCACTATAAATAAAATGTGACTATACATATGGTCCTATTTAAACTTTTAAAGATGAATTCCCTTGACGGCAAAAGGTTATGAAATCACCTGTGTAAAATCAAAAGATGTCCCTTTTAAAATAAAAATCAACCTGTTAAGGAATTTTTATAAAAAAATATTATCTTCAGAGTTCATTCATTTTTAAAATTCCACACTGTATTTATGTGCATAAATAATTATTATAATCAAACCTGTTCTAGTTATCAACAATTTCGCAAAATAATAACACACCGAGAAACATTGGAAAAATCTATCACCTCGGACTGTATTTTTATTTATTGTAAAACACCTAAATATTTGTAACAAATATATTCAGTTTCCAACATTAGCTATTTAGAATAAATAGTGATTTTAATATATATATAATAGCCCCAAATATATAAACAATAGTTCCAAATATAGTACTATATACTGTATGTACTGTATAGCACATTTGTGGAGGTGAATTTCAAAACGCAGTTTTTGACTTTGTGACATAGCAGCTTGTCAATTACTTGATAATCAAATTGTATTGTTTACTAAGTGATAAGCTGCTATGTCACAAAGTCAAAAACTGCGTTTTGAAATTCACCTCCTCATTTATTAAACATCAGTAAATTGTATGTATATTCATGGTACCCAAGTAGATTAAACAAACAAATTTTGATCTATTCGTGATAATTAAATATAAGTATTTAAGAACTTTTAATAATCACAGTTAAACATTTATTTACTACAAATAGATAGTTTATTTGGTTTTGTCTAGAATATTTAAGAGCAATATATTGTAATAAATCAACTTAATTGCCACAATTAAACTTTATGATTATTACCTCGATTATTACCATTAACAATTGTCATTGGGAAACGTTCAAGTATTACGTAACGCAAATTTTGATCATTTTGGACCCCCACACCCCCCCTGTAACGCTATTTTCCTATACCATTAACATGGGCCTAACACTCCAAAATGCCCCCCCTAGGAGCGTTACGTAATACTTGAACTTTCCCTTGGTTCGAACCAATTTAAAATTATATTAAAAATAGTTTATTTAGCAGCAATATATAGTTATTAGAAAATTGAGTTAATTTCTGAAGATTAATCTGAGTAGGTATTGAAGTCGATGAGCCAACCCCCTCCACTTTTCATTTTGACCACGCCCCTACTTTAATAGTCCCCTGTTAAAACAACCCAGTTAAAACAGCTCTGTTAATTACATTAACAGCCCTGTTAAAACAGCTCTGTTATGGGGGCTCTTAAAAAGGGGGTTATTATAGTAGGGGGCGTGATAAAAATGAAAAGTGGAGGGGTTGGCTCATCCGCCGTAATAACTACTAATCTGTACTCTTGTTCTTTACTTTGTTTTCTTTTAATTGTGATAATTAAAATGATATGCTCCAAATATATTTTTTCCCGGTGCAATTGACACCAAATTAATATTTATGTTGGTAGATATCTTAATGACAGGTCGCGAAAGTTATTTAAAATGATGTATGTACTCGTCTATGTAAAGCTGATCTACTGAAAGAAATTAACACTATACATTTAAAGGCTTATCTAGAAGCTTACATAAGAACATAAAACATATGAATGCCAGGCCGTGACTGGCTTCCAAGATATTGGCTGCACATGAGCCCTAAGGGAGCTACGGCCCTTCGAAGATGACATATTGAATGGGGAACAAAAAAAGCATTAATAAAATTTTAATGCTTTCATTTAAAACTGAGCAAAAAAGTATTCTTCACCAAAACATCCAAATTTAATATTAAAGGAGTAATAGCCTTTTTAAAAGTAACGTTTTTAGTAGCACGTTACTCCCTTTCCTTTTTTTTTGAAAACGGTTGCTCCTACAGTGTTACACTATATGAAATTTTGTATGTATTTTTACTCAAACAATTAATATTAAAAAAAAAATCCAAAAAAAGCACACATAAAAAAGTGTTAGGCCTAATACATTTTTCCGTCTAGGGACGCCTCTGAATAAATTCAAAAAAATTATTTAACATAAATTTATTACCCTTATTATTACTAGTATACATGCAAAAGCTCGTCGCTCTAGCTTAAAGATTACCAGAGTTATTAATTAAAAACCTTATTTTTATTACAAATTTAAAGGGCCGTAGCTCCCTTAGGGCTCATTTTGCGGACCGACCTTTATAGAAACTTTTTTCGATATTTTTGCATGCAGATTCACACTTTAAATTTTGGCATGCCAGTTATTGATATGGGAACTTTTTTAATATTTTTAATTTAAAATCATTCATTGAAAGGAATTACTCTATTTAAGAATAACTCTGTATGAAACGAGGTATGAAATAACACAGTGAAATATTATATTTTTACCATGTAGCTCTCCGCATGAAAGAAAGTCTCCGACGTAAGGGGGAGGAATCATTCGCGCTCTCTGCTTTCTTTCAAGAACGTTATAAGGCGTAAGTACCTACATCGGGCCTCCCACTTGCACACACATTCCAAAAATATTTCCCGTAGCCACAGATCCAAGCGTCAAACTTTATCAGTGTAGATAGTAGGGGTGCTACAAAATTACTGAATTCTGATTGGATGAGGGGTCTTAGATACATCTCAACTGAGGCCTTAAGGCATAAAAATGATTACATTTATAAATTGGAAGGAAGGAAATTGTCCAGTTTGCCAGGATTTTTTTCCCAAGCGAAAACAGAATTAATACTATTTATAAAAAATATAAAAGGCTATTCTTTAAAATAGTCCATTAGTTAATTTTATTTATTATAAATTATATGTGAAATCTTCTTAATAGAACAGTATATAGCAAAAATTTAAATTTAAAAAACTATATTTCTTCCAACGTTTCGAGTATTATTGTATACTCTTCTTCAGGGAGATTAAAAATTACAAAATTATAAATTAAAAATTATAGACATTTGATAAAATATTATGACAATGTCAAAAAAAGGTATAAAGGTAAAGGTGTGAAAATGTAAAAGATAGTAAGATTTGTATATGTGTATTAAAGAGTGAATTAAAAAACAAATAAATATAACAAAAAATGCAATAATTATAAATAAACACTAAAAAAACAGAAAAAAAAATTATTATAAATATACATGTATATTGCATCTATACACAGATAAAAATAATCCAAATAAATAATAATAAATGTAATTTAAGCCAAGTGAATCTTAACTGTATAATACTTTATAATACACTGCGGTCCAAAAGTCACCCCCCTCTTAACTTTTGTTAAGTCGAATTGAAATTGAAATAAGACAACTTAAGCTATCTTTTAGCATATATTTAATACTTTCAGCTTTTAATGGGAAGGGGGGTCCTATGATAAATCATTTTAAATCAAATAAAATTCTCTATTGGACTATTTATTTTTTATTTTTTAAACAATTTTTTTAAGGTTTTGATTTTTTCAATTTTTTGTGCAAATAAATTCGATTTTTTAAGATTTTTTTTTGTATTCTTCCTTCCCCTTTAGTAGGAGACTTTGTTTCATGCGGAGAACTATAAATACATGGTATATTTGTCCAACTTTTCTCGATGTAGAATTATTAACATTATATATTATTTTATAATTTTGAAAATGCTATTAAAGCCATGAAAGAACACTGCTCTTGTGCTATTTATTTTAATAAATTAATTTGAAATTAAATACGATAATATTAATGTTTATTTATTATTAAAATAATTAAATAATATTAATTACATTAAAATTAGTATAAAAATAAAATAAAAGAATTGTTATTTTTTCATGCAATTTCAAGATTATAAATAGTCAATAAATCTGTAGTTTAAAGGTTTACATTAAATTAAATTGCTTCTACAGTAAAAATTTCGTATTGATACTTAATGATCATTGAGTAGAACCTGAATTATGAAGTAAGAAATATTGTATGCTATAAAAAGCCCTTTTACAAACTTTTTTCCACCTTTTTTAACGAAAAATCGAGATTTCTTGACTTTTCTGGATTTAGGAAAAAAATAAAGTCAGGAAAAGTGAAATTTAAAAAATCAAGAGATGACTCTATCCAGAATCTGGACTTCTCGTATAGTCGCTGCCAGAGATATAAGAGATTTTTTTTAGAAGCGATTATTTTTTTCTGGCGCGTTTCAAACTGATCGTTCATGTTGCATAATTTTAGACTCATTTAAACTAATGTATTTTTATCGAGTCCACGTTGACTGTCTTTAGCCAAATAACGTTCTATAAACCTACCATTTATAAGTTTTAGGTAAATTTTCTACATAAGGAACCTAAGTGAGTATTAAAATTTATTTGTTATCACATGTAACTTTACTGCATTAACAATAAGTAAAGAGTTTAAGACGGAGTGGCAATATCAGGGGCATGGCAATAATGGGCTCACCCACCTTACTGGTTATGAAAATATATAATCATTATCGATACTGTGGGGATGTTTTGACGCATAATATTAAGGTCAACCATCCCCGCAGAATATCGTGAGTATTAAAAATCAAGATTCTCGCGAGACGACAAAAAATACTACTGCTAACAAAATAATACTTTCCCCTAAAGCTTAGGTTTATTAAAACCAAAAAAAAAAAAAAAACAAAAAAAATAATTTTTCAAAATCAATTTCAAAAAATTTCCAATTTTTTTTTTTCAAAAAATTATTTTTTTTCGTAAAACGAAAAATAATCTAAAAAAATTGCTTTAAAAACATTGTTTTTACCCCATTTTACCCCCTTACCTCAATTACCTCAATTTTTACCAAAAACAATCCCAGCCTAGAACTTTACATAATCAACCCATGGTCCAAATTTAAAGTCTTTAGTCTGAAGCGTTCTTGAGTTATCCGAGTAATCGTGGTCACAAATTTACCGACAGACAAAAGTTTTTTTTACGGAAATCACATTTTTTGGATATAAAACGTAAAAAAAAGCAATACAAATTTTTCTGTATTTTTTTACTAACGCAAGACTTTCCTTGGGGAAAGTAATAGAGGAAAGGAAGCAAATATGAGCTACCCATTTTATTTATTCTTGTAAAAAATAAATAAAAGTTTAGTTCCAATACCAAACGTACCCATCGATAGCTAGATTAATTACCCAGGTAGCAAGGGATGTTATATTACAAGAAATTAACATCACTTTTGGGTGTATTTTTAAACTAAATCATAACATCACATAATATTGAAAAATAACATGTATTTAACATCACATTTGCAACGTAACACGTGTGACGTGACAACCATGTTATTTAATAACAAATATTTAGCAACGCTGTGAATATATCGCATGTCACATATTAACGTGGCTTTCACGTGAATGTCATGTTATTTTGATTCTCACCGACGTTCGAAGCAAAAAAATCGATATAAGATGATGTTGATAGAGTAAATTATTATAAGGAAATTGTATACACATTATACGATTTCCAATGGACAGGGAGCTCTGCCGGGCTTCTCAAGACCACGGACACGGATTAAAGGAATATATTCTCCGCTTAATCTGCAATTTCGTATTTAGAATCTATCTGTTTCAATCTGTGATTGTTTTAATTACTGATTGATTTTAAATCCGATTTTTTTATAGGGTTATAGCGTTTTTAATGGTTTTAATTTAGAAAAAGCTAGAATATTATTTAAATATTAAAGTACCAGTAACGGCATCCATAAGATATTAGATATAACAGGAATGTGGATTTATGATGTCACAAACACGTTATTTTCGGGATGTCATTGTGTGATGTTATTAGGGGCGGACTTAGGACATCCCCACTATGCTACATTCTTGTTAAATGAGACTACAATCTTAACATTACATGTCACATATTAACGTGACTTTCACGTGAATGTCATGTTATTTTGCTACCTGGGTAGTCACAACCTGTTATAAATTCATATTGATTTGGCCCTAAATATGGGCTGCCCCCAAAATTGTGTAATAAATATTAGATTTGAAGTGGCAATCAATCTTATTGGTCGCAATAAGTTAAAAGTATAAAAGTTATATCTAAAATGAAATAATAAATTAAATAACTCCTAATATAGAACGTGGTATATTAAACACTTTTAAAGCTTTGAAGGTACCCATCTCGTACTGCCTCATCGCTATTATAGCGCGTTCCATATCGCCCTCGTTCCATTTTCTTTTATTCTTGGCTGTTGCTGATCTTTTCTTGGCCTCCTAGAAAAATTCTAGGCTTAAATACATAGTTCTATATTGCCCATAATAGAAACACAGGGATGGCCCATATTGCAAAAATACTCGCTGTATACAACAAAAGAGGTTATGTCTAAAACTCAGTAATTAGAAGAAAACTAATAAGCACACATCAAAGCCCGATTATGTGGCTTTAATTTGTTGTAGAAATGGTTTTGAAAACGTTGTTATCTATCAGGTAACGGAATTTATAAACTTACCTAAAAAAGTTCTGTGGCTTGCTGAAAAGGACGGAAAATAAAAATAAATTCTCAAACGTCAACGAATGTATGAATTAATTAATGAATCTTTACTGTGGAAGTTTAACTTCGCCATTTACGATTTGCGATAGTCGGATGCAGAGAACTGCATCGGATAGCTGAGAAACCCACCTAGCCCATATTACAAGACCTAGCCCACATTTGCTACCCTTCCTCTATCAAAAAGTAATACCGCCTATTAAATATTGGATAAATTGTAAATAGTATCCAAAAATTAGGCGACTTTCCTATATTAGGTGTTCAAATCACTATTGTAAAGAGTAAAATAAATATAATAGATGATGTCCCACTGAGACCCCCGTAGAGATCTTACAAAAATCGCGTTAATCATTAGCCTTATTCATCTCCACTAAATAAAATTAAACTGGTCCTTCGGTCTGGCACGCGTACCAACTTAACGGCGACACGTGCCTTCAAATACACCCGCCCTATCCTGTAAATATTTACATCCAGCAATTTAAAAGCAACGCCCACCATATTCAAAAAATCAAAACATTTGAAAGCTGCAGGGGTGCCAATGTATAATTAGTAAAATTGTAGCTGAATTTTGTACCTATTTAAAAAATATCAATATGATTTAAGTGTATTGTTGTCTATTATGTACCAAATACAATTGTTTGGGTGATACAAGTGGTTATTAAAAATATTTTATGAGAACCACATATGTATATTTATAGTAGTTCACACACCGTTACCAACTATAGTGGCTGAGCTACAATATCTGTATGCAGCTATAGCTATTACAGTAGCTACATATAGCTACTGTAATAGGTAGGGTCGCTTGATCGGTTAACTAAGGTCCAGAAAACATTTTACTTAATTATTTATATAAAAATGTTTAAATAATAAAAATAAATATGCTAATAGTGAAAAAATAATATATAAACCACTAATCTAAAATTACAACTTCTATCCCCTCGACAAAACAGTCGTTGACTAAAAAAAACGTTATTACTTCTGGTAAAATTACGACCGTTATACAGGGCTATTCACGGAAGTGGCCTATTAAACGTTTATGGAGAACCAATAACTCTGAAAGTCTGCTAATTTGCACTTTGGGGTTTTTGAATATAGGCAATCGATTAAAAATGTTTTCATGCTTGTGCCACTTCCGGTTGTACCGGAAGTGGCACTCAACTTTAATTTTTTAAATGGAACACCCCATATATTTTTTAATTTTTAAAATTTGCATAAAATTTGCTTTATTTTAATGTATAACACGTTATGTCTATCTCCAGTAGTTTTTGAGTTATTCAAGTTTTTAGCGAAAAATAAGCAAATTCAAGCACCCCTAAAAACAATAATTTCTCCTTGATTTTTTAAATTGAAGAAAAGTTGTTTTGTATTTTGCTCAATGATGGTTAAGCGAATCATTCTAAGCTAAAATGGAATCCAAAATTTATACAGGGTGTCTGAAAAAGCAGGTCAAACTTAACAAAATTAAAATAGCCATAACTCTTTTTTTTTAAATGACACCCTACATTTTTTTTTATTTGTTTAAATAGAGAATTAAATTTTCTTTAAAATAAGTATAGGATACCCTATACCTAACTTTAACCGTTTTCGAGCTATTTGCAAATTAATGTGAAAAAGAAGTATTTTGCAGTATTTCTGCAATTACGTAAATTTTTAAAATTGTATTGTGTTTTTATTTCTTTTAACCTAAATGTTATCGTTCTTATCGTGATAAATTAGTGTAAAATAATGGCAGAGGCTTATTCTTACCCTGTTATTTTGGATTTATTTGCTATTTTTGGTGAAAATTATAAAATAATTAGTAGAACCTGCAGAAACTTTAATACAAAATATCCTGATTTACCAAGAATGTCATGTAAAAAATTTAGAAGAATACACAAAAATTTTTCGCAATTTGGAAAAGAAAATGCAGTGAAATCTCTTACGAAACCAATTACAAACAACGAAGATAACGAAGTCAATGTTTTGGGTTACTTTTATGCATATCCACATGCCTCAATTCCTGCAGCTAGTTACGACTTGGGAATTTCCTATTCAAGCATCCAAAGAATTTTAAAAAACCACAAGATGCACGATTACAAAAAGCAAAAAATACAGGCCTTAAAACCTAATGATTTTCAAAATAGAGTGGACTTTTGTGAAAATCTTTTGATAAATATTCAAGAAAAACCAAACTTTTTAAAAAGAATAATTTGGACGGACGAGGCTAAATTTTCTCAATAGGGTATTTTTAACAGAAGAAATGTACACTACTGGGCGCATGAAAATCCAGTTTTAAAGTAAATATAATGATCTTTGAGGTAAATAAATAAAAATCAATTAATTTTTCTGGCCTATTTTATAAAATATAACAAATTTTAACAGAAATACGGCTTTTTCACAATAATTTGCAAATAGCTCAAAAACGGTTAAAGTTAGGTATAGGGTATCCTATACTTATTTTAAAGCAAATTTAATTCTCTATTTAACCAAATAAAAAAAAATGTAGGGTGCCATTTAAAAAAAATGAGTTATGGCTATATTAAATTTGTTAGATTTGACCTACTCTTTCAGACACCCTGTATAATTTTTGGGTTCCATTTTAGCATAGGATAATTCGTTTAAGCATCATTGAGCAAAACACAAAACATCTTTTCTCCAATTGAAAAAATCAAGGAGAAATTATTGTTTTTAGGGGTGCTTGAATTTACTTATTTTTCGCTAAAAACTTGAATAACTCAAAAACTACTGAAGATAGACATGAAGTATTATACATCAAAATAAAGCAAATTTAATGCAAATTTTAAAAATTAAAAAATATATGAGGTGTTCCATTTAAAAACTCAAGGTAAGTACCACTTCCGGTACAACCGGAAGTTGCACAAGCATGAAAATATTTTTAATCGATAGGCCATATTCAAAAACCGCAAAGTGCAAATTAGCAGACTTTTAAAGTTATTGGTTCTCCATAAACGTTTAATAGGCCACTTCCGTGAATAACCCTGTATTTTTAACCCATGCTGCTAAAATTACAACTTTTATTCCCTCAACAAAAAAGTTGATGACTAAAAAAAGAAACTTTTCCATTACTGCTAAATTACAACTTTTTATTTTAACCCGTGAAATATGCAACTTTTTGAACTTCAAGATACGTGGGGGGAAGTTCCCCCCATAGGCCCTTGGAAGAAAAGACTATTATAGCCTCGCACTCTTATATCCCTCGATGCTATGCATCTCGAGATATATTAATCTCGGCTATAAAAAATGTCTTCTCTACCTTGGTATATAATTACTATTAAAAGATACTAAGCCGTATACCACTACCGACATTTTGCTGGCGGCATAGACGCCCACTTCTCAAAATCCCAGGGGGGATTTCAATGGTCCACAAAGTAAAAAAAGAGGTCTAAAGGATAGTAAACCGGGTTTGGTGTTATTTGACCACAGATTCGACTAGCATCTTAAAATACATAAGAGTGGCTTAATTACTCCTGCACATGTACTTATTTAAAATAATATACATTTATCTAAAAAGTATGTGAATTTTGAGTACCTAATTTCACTTATTCTCCGAACCCACAAAAAAATGAGTTTACTACTGTGCTATTTGGACTTTATTCAGCAACTTAAAATTCACAAAAGCAGTTTGAAACAAGTCACATTCAATTGACTAGAAATTATTTCAAATATGACACTTTTGGGTATTTTCACTCATTTTTTGAGTCCAGTTGAAAAACAGGCCGGTATATGTTCAACTTGATATTAGATTACATAAAATTCAGCGCCTTAAAATACATAAGACTAGATAGTTCTTCACCCCAGGATAATATACTTTTTGGTTTTTGTGGGCCTGTGTTATTTTTCATTAATTTATGAAGAAATACATCAAGTTTAAAGTAGCAACATTTATTATTCTCGTCCAAGATTTTCAAATTAGTTTTATCTGCAGTTAATTTGCACGCCAGTTAAACCTACTTCAGTATATAAATCTGAATCCTTTTTGAGTGATGAAAATCCATTAATTTTGAAATATATTATAAGTCAACAGCTACAGCATTGAAAAAAAAATATTAAAAAAGTAAAAACCCATCTGTTCGCAACGCTAATTCGTTGTAAAACGGGCTTTTTCTACCAAAAAACAAATATCCATCCATCTCTACACAAAACACTAAACAGAAAAATCGAAACAAATGCCTAAAGCAAACAATTCCACCATTTTCGCAAACTCGCTCCCTTATTGGTGTTTCCATAACAACGCTACCCTTATCATGACCAATAAGGATACAAGTTTGCAGCACCAGGGGATGCGACTGGTTCAAACTAGAAGCACATGAAGTTTCCGATGCTAACTCTCAATAGACGTACGTCTGAGAGGATTTAGGGGTGGAAAATGGATGAGGGAGTGAGACGGGAAAACACAGGGCATTTTCCTTTGTGTTACATACAAGGCTATCATCCTAATATTGTTAAATTCACTTGGTATTTGGCTTACGAATAAGCCAGTCATATTTGGGAAGTGCGTTAAATATCGTTTGGCCGGAATATATAATTAAATCAGTCATAGATGTTAACAATATCTCATCGTCCCATTCATCTGTTTGATTTTGAAGATTTAATCGGATTAATTACATCACCTGATTTATAAGTGGCGACGTGGCGTTCTTAGCATTTGTTTTTGTTTGGTGATCGATTGTAATCTGATTCTTGGATATTGACTCTTTATAATTGACATTTATTTTTTAATTCTTGTGTGCATATTCTGTAACATGTTGATTTGAAAAGAAGGTAAGGACTTTTTATTTAGAAAAATTATTTAATTTATCTTTGTTTGCAATTATTAGGTATCTTTTATTTTTGGTTTGTTTTTTAATAATACTTTGAACTAGACCCAATAGATTTTTTGATGTTGAATTAAACTGTCATCCTCACAAAGTTTTTACTTAAAATTTGGGATGTATTGTATATAGGAAAAGTGTAACATGCATAAGGGCCCAAGTGCCACAATCTTTATTTTAGAAAGAAGCAAAAATATGAATACTATTTTCTTTAAAATATTTATAATTAATATTAGCTATATTTTGATAGAATTACATACCATGTTTTATCGCTCATACATATTTTTTTAAATATGGAATAAGGGGTTAAATAACGTATTTATCAAAAGGGCTCAATTATCAATTTTCGGGCATTGTTATCTTAGAAAAATGTTTAAAAATTCTGAAAATTAAAATTTTTAAATCAAACTGCATATTTTATATTTTTATGTAATTTATAACAAGCTTTTTAAATGAAAATTTTCTTTATTTTAACAAAGGTACTTTACTATTGAGTAGAACTTTATATTGTTTGATTAGTGACCTCACAACAGAGGAATCCAAACGAATTTTAAGTGGAAAATGTTTCCTTCACACATACAATACATGTAAACTGTTTTAATGCGAAATTTTTGCAGAGATTGGTGCTGGGACCCTTATGGTTGTTGCTCATTAAACCTTCTTTTTCTATACATTTTCTTTCCTTTTCGAGTGACTCAGTCGACTTGTATAGTAACTAGAGCGATAAAGTACGTGATGTATAACCGATTTTATTCAAAAACCGCATTTCGCAAAAATTGGTCCTTGGTCCTTTATGGATGTTGCACTCTTCATATAGATAAGTACTTAACTAGCTGTAAATCTGTATTGAGTATTCAGATTAACAATATATAGAATCATACATACAAAAATTATTGTAGAACCATACATACAAAAACTCTTGTAGAAGAATACATACAAAAACTCTTGCATAAAATGTTGGTTTGGAAACTTAATGTACTGGAAAAGCTTACGAACTGCTTGTAGTTTTCTTTTAATATTTTGATTCAACCACGGACAAAGCTGCAGCTTTCTCAATTTTTATTAACAAAGAGGAAATTATTTTATAATTGCTATAAATAGTTATGTTTTTTTTTTAATAATTTATGTTATTTAATTTACAGATCAGTACCAACAAAAAACGATTTCTACAAGAAAAGTGCTAATAAAATTTCGTGTCTAATAAACTCTAAGTGCACCCAAGAACTAAAAACTCAAAATATAGCTCCATAAAAACGTTTTCGTTCTCAAATTCAGTTTATTTTTCTGGTCTATCAATGACCACAGAATAAAAACCAGTGTCCAACAGCTTCAAGTTGGATTTCAAGGGAGTATCGTCCTGCCTGGGGGCTTTGGGCGGTTCACCAGTCCCCCCCAACCACCCAGACGATCTATCTCACCAGCAGTTTAACATTTTTCCCGCGATATTCAGCCGCCAACTGAATTTTAACACGTGTCCCCAAACAAAATCCATGATGGACGAACTAAGACCAAATCTGGTCGGCGTCGGGAACCTTCTTGGAGTCGGGGGGCTTTTGGAGGAACACCATAATCATATGACGGGGAGTTCGGGTAGTAGCAATGGGGATAAAGGGGCAGCTAGGAAATGTAACACAAGTGGGTCTTCTGCGGAGGATTTTTCAGCGATTTATGGTGGAATTCCACATGGACATGATCATCACACACCAGCTCACACACCTCCGAGTGCGGGTTCCAGGACAATAACAGATCATACAGGTAAGTCAAGCATCGGCGGATTTAGGGGGGGGGGGAGAACTAAAAATTTAAATCCTTGGAAATAGTGTCCATTTCAAAACATGGTGCAATTCACCATAGTTGCTATCTATATGTATTTATTTTATGAAGGATTGCCAATTATTATCCTGGGAAGGCTAATAATATAATATAATATAATATATTTAACATAAGATATGTTATGTTATATGACGTAGATTATAATATTTATTTTTCAGTATCAACCAACGAACTACCAACTCTTCTCTCTAGAATACGCATACCGTTAATATAAAGTATCGCCAACATCTCGGTTTGTTTGTAAACAAATAGTAGGTATATTCAGGCCTGAACAATAACAATTACCAGTGTCTATTGTCTGTGTTAGAACAAAGCTGTGCGAGTAAGACAGACAAATGTATATGTTGGCTACGTTTTTGTCAGTTTTTACAAATGAAATGCATATTCTAGAGAGAAGAGTTATTAGTTCGTTGGTATCAACCTATAATTATATTGTTTGATGTCTGTGATATTTACTACAATAAATTCGTAAAATACCACAAGAGATTCTAGCAGAATTTAGCAAATAAGCACTGATTGGTAATGTATGCATACATACCATGGGTCCTTCGTTCCTTGATTTTAAAAGTAAACCAATAAAATAACTTCATTGTGATATTCACTTAGTATCCATTATCTAGTCCCTTTGTCTTCATAGTGCATCTAATGTACTCATGGCGTTTCCTATTAGTAGCTAAATGGCCTACAAACATTCTCTAATATATTGTGTACTGTACACAGATGATGTACTGTATCACTATGTTAATTGTTGTTAATGTCCATGACTGAAGGACGTCCAAAAGCATTATCTAAATATTAGCTATCATAGCTTATAATCCATAGATTAGGAGCAATAATATTAATTATTATGTTTATAGAACTTCTGCGTAGAAAAAAATCATATTCTTTTATTTAAAAATAATGATAGTACATTGTACTTGTTGTTTTTAAACTATTTTTTTTTCGAATACCACGCTAGATAGACCTGGAACAACACGCAAACAAAGAAAACTTGTAACTGTTTGGTGAAAAAGCACTAAAGCTTTTAGTTTTCAAAACAAACTTTTAAATAAGGGTGTTGGTTGTTTTGGGGGAAAGACGCGAATAATTACACAGGAACACGAAAAAAAAGTGGTCTGTAATTTGATAACCATATATGTACTTCCATGTATTTTTTACCGCTAAAACTGAATTGACCTTTTGAGATAACCTCTAAAATTGCTAAAATTGACCTTATTTTTGATAAAAGAGTTTATTAAGTACTGAAACGAGCAATCTAAGACATTTATACGTATTTAGGGGCGCTGAAAACGAATCTGCACTCAAATTGACTAAAAACGTCTAAAAAGTTCCGAACGTTCGATGACTTTGAATGAGAGGCAAAAAACACGTGAAAACCGGCCAGAATAGGGGGCTTAAAAATTCTGTTTTTTTTTTGTCTAAATTTTTATTTATATCAATTAAAATTAAATTAAAAGTATAATTTACGTTTTTGCAACATAAAATAATTAATTTTTCAAAAATTGTTTGATTTTTTTAAAGAAATTTTGACATTTTAAATAGAGAAACTCAAAAATAACACATACGTGGCTTTTACTTTATAGATTGGACAATTATTTATTTTACTCACTCAACTCATTTGTCCAATTACACAGGACCACAAAAAAAAAAAATAAAGTCAGTTTTTCAGAAAACAGACTAATTTTTTTCTACGTTGTTTGTGAGCTGAAAACGAATATGGCTATGAAAAAAATTCTTGACCCTCAAAATTTTGAGATATAGCGGACAATGTTTTTTTGTTTGTTTGCATTTTTTGATGAATTATTGCGCAGTTATTTTTTTGCCTGGAATGCGTACAAAAATACCATTGTGAGCTATATCTCAAGATTCTGAAGGTCAAGAATTTTTTTCATTGCCATGTTTGTTTTAAGCTTCCAAAAATACGAAGAAAAGATATAGTCCGGTTTCTGAAAAACTGACTTTATTTTTTTTTGTGGCCCTGTGTTATTTTCTTCTAAATGTCATTAAAATTTTTAATAAAAATATGAATTTCTAAACTATTTATTGGATAATACTTTGTATGTTACTCGTGAGTAAACTAATATTACCATCTCTAAAATTAACCCACTCGTTAATTTTCTTATGGGCAAATTGCCCATAAGGAAATTAACCCAGAGGCTGGAGACCCAGGGCAATATCCCAATTTTCTCTCTCGTAACATAAATAACTATTTTTTGTGTGGTTATGTTCCTAATTAAAAAAATATTTTAGATCAACCATTTTAAACTTTTATGATATAGGATATGTAGTATCAAATTATTTGATTCAAGAATATCGCATTTCACTTAAGTACATTCTATATACCTATACAATTATAATTTATTATCTCAAAAGATATATCTTAAAAAGGGTTATCTCAGTTCAACCAAAATAAAACCCATTGAAATTAATTTATACAAATATATTCATTATAGTATCCACCTGTTTTAAATTCTATAGAGCAAATCCTTAATACTTATTGTCCTCTCTAGTCGATTAATGGTATATTAAGAGTCCCATATGGGCAAATATTCACCTCCCATAGTGTCAATTTGCCCAAGAGCATATGTAAAATACAATACCAGCGGTGTTAACACTCAATTTGACAGATTGTCTCTTATATTTTGGACATGTGTCCTTGGGGTAGGGGAAAACTGTTAGGGGAAGTATGGGCTTGTAATTATAGGGTAATTATGAGTATTTCAGGATAAAAGAATTTGTTGACACTTTGTCAACCTATTATTTTTATACTAAATCATATATGAGTATAATGTACACTAAAAAAAACAATTTGGTGATAACAAATAAAATGCACTGCAAGAATAAAAATACTTTTTCCTACGAACCGTTTAACTGTTTTTATTTGGCGCACATTGTTAAGGTATCAACCTGAAATAATAAAATTTCAGTTTTTAATTTAATTTAGTTTTTAGTTCTCGAAACGTGTAATTTTGCATTTAATTGTATTTTTCTCGAAGACGGTTACTCCTACGGTATTAAAACAATAGTACATTGTTTTACTAAGAGAAAAAGTGAAGCTTTTTTTACTAGTCTGTAGAATTTACGGAAGTCGCGAATCGGAGTCTGGAAACAACGGACGAGTAAAAAAAGCACTTTTCTTCTTAGTGAAATATACTATTTTTTCTTCAAGCATCCCATATATATTTTTTTAAATAATAATTTTTGAATTTAATTTATTCAGTAATAAAGTATGTTTTTTTTATTAAAATAGGCCAATAAAACCCTTTTGAAATAAACTTAAACCTTCCTTAGCTCATTTTAATTTCTTTCGTAGGCTAAATCGTACACTTTTCGCGATTTCGATGTCTAATATAGCATTTGCAATTTCAGAGAGATTTGTAGGTGTATAAACCATATATTCTTCTTCAATCATTTTTAATCGATTTCACACAAGGTTTTTGAACAGAATCTCGAGAACCTGTTTACATAATAAACAAATAAGTTTGAAGTATGGCTGTCATCAAAGTCAAAGAGTGCTGCCGCCAGTGCTGGTTTTGCTAACTAACTTATTTTTACGGCGTACAACAATGAACTCATTTTTTTTACTGTAAAAAAATAGATCACTTCTAACTAGTGTATTCCGTTATAAAATATGAACATTTTATTACGCTTGAAGAAAAAAGTACCTTTTTATGTATTTTTATATAGGCAGCAGAGTTTGGGGCAAAAAAGTGATAAAACCCCCATTTCGGAAGCTCCTGCCTGAAGTAACTACAGACAGATATCAATAATATCATATCCTGATATCATTGGCTGATAGGCCTCATAAATAATAAGAAAAAAAATAAAATATTAAAGAATTTTATCATTAGTTCAAAGCATTCTCAAGAAAATGTTAGTCAGGTTCCAACGCATTGCAACACCAGGAAAATATGGTGGACACCACAACAAATTTTTAAAGGGATTATAATGAGTTATAATGAGTTATAATCAGTTAATTCGTTAAACGTGGTAAAATGTGAGCTTAATATTCCAAATTATAAAACGACTATCATTAGGTGGTTTAAAATCGTGTCGGTAGACCCTATTGAATTAATTACTATAATATAGTTATATTAATGCAGTTAGACGAAATCTGATTATAATTTGTAACATCAACCTGGTGCTCGGCAAAGAATATCTCACTTCCTTTTGGTTACATTCATATTATAGTCGAATAGTTTTATGGAAAGTTGAAAGAAAAATCTATACGCTTAAAAATGATATCTTTATCGAGAAAAAGATGATGTATTTGAAATTATTTTGTTCCATTAAAAAAGATTATTGTTTGTTTGTTTGTTTGTTTAATCATTTAACGTCGTTTTTCGCTGCTATGGCCTAATTGAAGGGACCGCCATCTTTACGTGCCCTCCGAAGCACGGTCCTCAACAGAACTCGCATCCACCCTGAAATGTGTTTACAGTTTCACCTTCAACCCACATTACAGTTAGTCATCGTAGTTCCATCTACCGACTATTTACACCACTATACATCCATGCTCTATGTGGGGCTCGAACCCACAATCTCAGTGTTCGCAGCCGGACGCACTACCAACTGCGCCACCAAGATTATTCCTTCGTTAAAATTTTGTATACGAAAAGACGAATAAAAGGCTAATTTTGGCCGGATCTAAGTTTTTTCCGATCAATAGTGCGAAAGTTTATAGTTATTTAAGTATTAAGGGCAGTAAGTGCATTTTACCGGTTGAGGATTATTTTGGAGATTGAGACGAAGTCGAAATCTCCAATACTATCTGAAACCGGTAGAGCACTTAATGGAGGTAATGCTTATTACGGTTTTTGCACGATCCAACAAAATAAACTTCAATAAGATTTATAAAAGTGAAATTAAAACCTAAAATTTATTTTATTGTAAAAATCAAGTCAGTATCTTTGATAAAATTTAACCCTAATAACGGGTTGTTACGTATAATAAACAATGCTAAATTCTGTTTGACGCTTTTCCTGTGTGCCAATTAATATCTTTGTAAAATAAACATTTTTTGTAAAAAATGCGTCAAGATGACAATTTTGAGCTTTAAGGGTCGTGGAATATAAGATGTTTTGCAATTATACCCGAAAAATCCAAAGATCAGTTTAAAAGTTCATAACATGGTGCAGTGAAAAAAAATATGTGAAAACATAGAAAAGTTACTGTTAGCTTATTAATAAATAATTATTTTGTTCAAAAAAGAAACCTAAATAGTCCAATAGCGTTTAACAGTTATTGTTCCAATTGTAATTTTATATATAACTTTAATAAAAACTAATTTAAAGCTTTAAAAATTAAAAATTAGATTATTTACTTACCGCCTCCCGATCGTTAAGTAATTTACTTGCCGATTAGCAATTTGTAACCATAACCTACTACTGTCATAATTAGGCTAGTATACACGTCAAATTAGCCGATCGTGCAAAAAAAACTAAACGTGATAGAAGAGAACTGAATGCAGGTTTGGGCCTATCTACCACTACATAAGATCACTTAACGAAATACAAAAAGCTTTAAAAACTTTTCAAATGCAGTGTAATTATTCTTGATTCAACCAGCATTTAAATATACGTATTTCTTCTTGAATAATAAAGAAAAATGTCTGCTGGATCTTAATTAACCGCGAAAAAACAAGTAGCCTTTGAAATCGCCATCTTTGAAAACAAATGAATAAATTAATTTATTCACTTAAGGTTGAAAGCACTAGTATCGTTTTTATATTTTTATATGGGTAATATGGGTAACTAAGTACTTCACGGAAAGAAATTAGTGGGCTCTGCGCTATACATTATAAGATATTTGGTAACAGTGGCAAATTATAGTGATTTAAGCTATAGATTATAAGGGACACAATAACTAATAATGTTAAAAATAAATTGGAAACGATTATATATATTACAGACACGATTATATTTATTACAGGCACTATTATAAATTTACAGAAATTTTATTATATTATAAAAATTATTAGCATGGACAATAATTAAATCTATTTAAGCTATAAATGCCATACTATTTGTTATATTTTATTATTCACTAAACAATTAAAGTATTTCATATAAATTTTTACACTGACTGCCATAATTGTAAGAGAAAGCCTTGTATTTATATAATAAGCGATTATAATTTGCTTGGTATGTGTGTTATAGCGCTCCTAGCTATAATTTTTTTTCCGTGTTATTTAATAAATAATGTGTAGAAGAGAAAAAATGCTCTAGGTGCACCTAGGTGCAAAGATTTAATATCTAGGATTAAATACATGATAAAAAGTTCTAAAGCTAGTACGGAATAAACATATTTATCCTTATCTCAATGCAGCAAATAATTTGCTGCTCTGCTTAACTATACTAATTGTTAATTTTTATGTTTAATTTGTATGTCTATTTTTTTGTTCTCCCAACAACCTAATCGCATCTGATATGCAGTCGCATTCATAATTTTGGTCTCGGTAACTGATAGGCAAATTGTTAACTATTTCCATACCGGGTGTTTCAGGAAGGTGGTTCACCTCCCTAACTATTTTATTGATTGATATGGCATTATCTGCTGGGGTAACAGCTGTTCTGTAGATCGACTTTTTGTTCTTCAGAAACGGTGTATTAGATGTCTTTTTGGACTAACTTGGAACCAATCTTGTGTTAATGTATTCAAGCTTAATAATTTAATGACTCTTCCTTGTCTCTACATTTTTGAAATATTATCTTTTGTACATTCTAATAAGCATAAGTTCAGCAGTCTAAATAAAAACCATTCGTATAACACAAGACATGGTACTAATCTTGAATTAAATTCACACAGATTGACTCTATATGAAAATAATCCATTTTATATAGGAGCTAAGCTATTTAATAAACTTAATGAACAGTTGAAGTCAATTCAGCAAACACATACTTTTAAAAACCAAGTTAAAAAGATGTTAATACATCATGCCTTTTACTCGGTTGATGAATATTTAAACTGTCGATTTTAAATTTTACTTTGTTCTGTATGTATCTATTTTTGTTAATTTATTTTTTATTGTCTCTTGTGTATTTATTTGTTTATATATTTGTGACTTGTCCTATATTATTTTATAATCTTTTGGACCAATAAATTACTTTACTTTACTTTACTTTATTTTTTTTAGATAGGATCTTGAAAATTTCAGGAGCTAGATTATATATAATTTAGGATTTTTTGATATAGTTAGAATTTTTTTGGTACTTCCGGTTTCGCCGAAAATAAACACCCGGTGTATGTTTACATATTTTGATTCAGAAATTCTGAGAACCAGCATGTGTCACTTGTCACTTTTTGACAGGTCATGTCATTTTTTATTAAAAATTTTATTTTAAATCTAGAGTGTTTTAATGCCAAGTTTTTTCAAATAAACTATTCATGTGTGGTATCAAAATGTTCACAAGAAAATTCTCTCTCATTTTAACCTAATGAGCTACCCTCTTTCCTATAAAAAAATTACTGAATTATACATAATATAGCTCCTGCTAATTTCACGAACCAACCTAAATAAAAAAGTTAAGGGGGGTGTATATGTGCTTTCTATAGCACGGTAAGTCGGAAGTAGGTTCGCAGAAATCGAGAAAAAAGTCTTCTTGCCTGGATTGTCGAGAGTCTTGATTTTCGAGGCAAGAAATAGGTAAATATTGCGTCGTCAAAAAAACTTCATTCTCATGCACTAAGGACTAAAGTCACTTACTCGTTACGAAAAATTTCGTACGACCTAGTGTACACGAAATAAATGCATGTTCAATATATATTCTCGTTACGATAGGTTTCTATCTTACGAGTACATAGTGCATATTTGAATAAAATGACAACAATGCACACTCGTTTATCCAAACGATTACACATAGCTTTCATTTTAACAAAAGTCATTTGACGTTTATAAAATTTTAAAATATCAAAAAAACTTCAAAAAAACTTCATTCTTGTGCACTAAGGACTCGTTACGAAAACTACTAATTTATTCGGGACCACCGTAGGTAGTTGATTTAAATTATTTACTTTAATTCGGTCATTGAAATGCATTGTTTCTTCTATGTAGTGCATGCATACTTTTATTGTCCATATTATAAACTAAGCCCAATTTATTTTCTATAGATATATCTGTAACTAAATACATGTATATCTAGATAAACTTGGAATAAATTACCTACATAACTTGCAAATCTTTCAGATCAAGAGCCAAATATACAGCGTGGAATTTTTAACATGAATAACAAAGACTACAAGACCGTCGTTATGTATCATGTTGCTTTTGGTTATTAAACTTCGTATTATTAAAAAATTCTGCTTTTCTCTTATAATAGATATAACTTTTTATTTCAGACGGTGCATTTAAAAAACTAAAACCAGAACCACAATCGGGTAACTCCATAGGCACAGTATCTCCAGTAGGAGTAACATCTGGAGGCCCTCAACATGCCGGCCACACCCCAACCACAGCCTCCTGTCCGACGCCCGCCAGACGACGCCATCGTACCACCTTTACACAAGAACAGTTGGCAGAACTGGAATCGGCGTTCGCGAAAAGTCATTATCCAGATATCTACTGTAGAGAGGAACTGGCTAGGAGTACCAAATTGAACGAAGCTAGAATACAAGTAAGTTTTGACAAATATAATCTAGCAAAAAGTATAAATTTTAAGTCAAATCCTTTTTTATGTTATTTCTGGCTGAAACTCCATAAAGGAGTACTGGTTTTAGGGTTTGGTTTTAGAAAAGGAGTTTATTTTTATTGGATAGGGTGCTATTTCTACCTATTGGGGGAATAGAGATTGAAGAGACGTTGACAATTCGGACGGTGTTTTTGACGTGCTGATCGCACGTAAGGTTTTGGGATAGGGTAATGCCTAGGTATTTAACATAGTTTTCCCAGTTATTGTTTTGATAATTTATCTAAATGGGTGGATTCAACAGTTTTCAAAATTTTCCTTTATCCTCTCCAGTAAATTTAATTCTTAATATTTATAAGTCACTTATTTAATTTTTAAAATACTTTAGACTCGCCTCGAAGTACGCAAAACTAAATAGGTTGCAATTTGCAACTTACAAACAATAATTTCTAAAAACTTAACGTGTAGGTATGTCTCAGTTATTTGCAACATTGTTCAAAAATTTAATTTAATTATTATTTGGTTGATAAAAAAATTCATAGTTCGACAATTATAAATTTAAATTTTCTGAACTGTGGTAGGTAATGAAATGATAGAAATCTAGACTTTTTTTTCATATATTTATATTCTCTGTCAAAGTTATCTACTAATACATGCATTAGTAAGTCGCAGTGTCTTTTATCAAAGAATACCTCAGGGGGTCCTCCACTTTAGTGACAGTTGTCTCCGGGGATCTCCCCTCATATAGTCTCGTAACGAGTGCCTAATTCAATCAAGCAACCTTACCGAACTTCATTTCAGCAATCTTTCAACCCCTGCAAGAGGGAAATATGTTTACTATGTACTATCTAAGTTCCAGTATGATATAGGTAGGACTAGAAAGTTCCAAATCTTGAAGTAAACTACTTTTATACAGGTGCGGAAAGTTCGGATTTTTCCTAGGTAATGTGTTTGCTTAAAGTACGGACTATAGGTCTTAATAGAGCACTGGATAGGCAGTTTTGTTAGGGTAGGCAGGTAGTTTATACACTATACCTCTGCCGTTTTTTTTTTTTTTAAACCATTAATAGGTTTTATTAAGGGAGGCATTGAAATCGTAAATTTTACATTATATTATTCTGACAAGAGATTTTAAAAGTTGGGTTAAACTTTTGACAAAAACCGTCTACGGTAAAATACAGTAAGTACTGGATTTTTTGTTAGTTTTTTGTATGTACTATTTAAATAATTCTTATAATACTTTATAATTAAAATTTTTAGATACATTAGATTGTTTTATTGTTTTCGATAAATTTTATTCTACTAATTTTAATTTTTAGAAAAAAATCAAAGCGGATACTGTGTTTTTGCTTCCTATGTTTTAAATTTGACAAATAAATAACCTTACTTTAAAAATTCATTCTTACCTGTCAAACAAAATCAAACTATGCTGTAAAATGTACGATTTCAATGCCCACCTTGATAAAACCTATTATTGCTTTTAAAAAAATTTCGGCAGACCTGCGGAACCACTTAATCTACCCACTTACCCTAACAAACCTACCTATGTAGTACTTTACATAAGTCCTAAAATGAGAATAAACAACACAACACAATCTACTCTTACTATGTGTAAACAAGTCAAGAGGGTTATACTTAAAAAAAAAATGAAAGAATCCGAGGAATTGGCGTAATTTTTTTACGGGAAATTACTTTTATTATAAGGATTAATCCTCCTAATTAAAAAAACGCATTAAAACAGAAAAAAGGGGGTGCAACTTTTAAAAAAGTTATAAAGCAACGAATTTAAATTATCAATTAATAAAAGCGATCATGGGCTTCACCTACCTAATCAATTTTTGTTCTTACTTTGTTTTTAGGTGGTCAACTGACAATGTCCTTCAGTAAGAAATAAATTAATAGATTTAACAAGAATTTAGTTTAAATAATTAACCTCCAAATTAAAATTGTAATTGTGCTAAATTATTGAATAATTTATTTTAATGAGAATTAGCAAATTCCGATTTGTGTTTGTTATTTCAGTGGCGGATGCAAACTGAAATCCAAAGGGGATTACTTTTTTTATTACTTTATTTGTCTGTCCATCTGTTCTTCCGTCGCTCTATGCAGGGGCGGATTTATTTCATTTTAAAGGGGGGCATACATAAAGAAAAAAATTGCGCATTCATCAAAAATATAATTTTGAAGGTATTTCTATGCTAATATATCTCGCTGGGGGGGGGGACATGCCCCCCTCCCTAAATCCGCCCTTGTCTCTATGTAGCTAAATGAAAAAAAGGTGTCCAAAATTATTTTATCATTAAAATAATAAGTTTTTTAGCTACATATTACATTTACTAAAAAAATCTTACCTGCAGTACAATGGCGTAGGTCTGGGGGCTATGGGATCTATAACAAAATTAATCAAAATTTATCCAATCGAAACATTTTTTTTACGAAATTAAGTTACAGTTCGTTTCAAGCCGAATAATAGTTATTTATGGTACTAGTGGGTAAAGTAAGATATTGCCCATGAGAAAATTAACTTGCGAGGCGTCAGCCAAGCAGGTTAATTTTCAAGAGGGCAATATCGGTTTACCCATGAGTGCCATACAAGGTTTTATCCAATAAATAGCTTAGAAATTCATATTTTTATTAAAAATTTTAATGACATTTACATTTAATTTGACAAGTGACAGTTGAGTGGGTAAAATAAATAATTATCCACTCAATAAAGTAAAAGCCACGCGGGGGTTATCTATTTAATATAAAGCTGGTAATTGTCTCATTATCTGTATGTATTGGATAAAATCTTTTAAATCCTAAATGCCAGATAATTATTGTATTTATTATTTTATTTTAGCTCATCTCCACTTTCTCTTTTTCATACCAGCTTTAATATCAGTTTTAGTTTTTGGAACTTTTTTCTTAAATATTTGATAAAAAGTTCTACGAATGGTAGCGTCCGTCATCACGGAACGGCAATGGAGTTGCAATGATGCAATATTTAAAGAAATTAAATTATGCTCTTGTAAACAAAATGTTAGGCAGATCTAAATTTAAACAGTTTTTGTTCTATTCTGATAAATCAATAAAGCTCTCTTTTTGTGCAGAAAAGTGGCTGAAATTTTCAGCATTTCAGCCTGAAAATGCGAGTTCAATTTGCGACGGTCTACCATGGACAAAATAGCTTTTCCTTGCAAAACAGTAACCTATATTTAAGAAAGGGAGTTTCTTGCATAATAAAATGAAAATTTTCAAAAACAAAAATGCAATTTTTATATACGACTTTCTTCTAGAAAAGTAATTCGTTAGTATTTTTGAAATTTTATTGCTTTTTTTATTTTTTCGGCATTTTATACACAAAAAAGACGATTTTCGCGAAAAATTTGGACCATAGGCCAAAGTTTTTGTCTTGGGATTGTTTTAGGTAAAAGTCGGAGTGGGGTAAGGGGTTACAAAAAATGTATACTTTTAAGTTTCTAAAAAATATATATTTTTTATTTTATAATCCACAATGGAGCTCTCTACAACTAGAATTATGAAACAAAAGACGTCTTCCCTATCTCTATCTCATTTGTGCTACACTTTCCAGCCAACCAAATAAATACTGTATTTGTTTTTCATACAACAAATACAGTATTTATTTGATTTGCCGAAAAGTGTAGCACTGAGCGGCACGAACGAACATAGCTAATGTGAATCTGTAGAATAAGATAATTCTACTAAAATTTAGATGGTGCCAGTAATTTCTTTAATACACTTTTCGCCCGGCCAAGTAAATATTGTATTTGTTCAACAAAGAACAAATACAGAATTTGTTTGGTTGGGTGGAAGTGGGAGTGTATGTATGTCTTCTATCCTTTTTGGGTAGAACTTTTGTCCCTGTCTAATCTAACGGGAGAAATCGCCATTAGATATATCTTAATATATTTAATATACAGAAGTAATTTTTACCTATAATATTAAAATAGTTATTTATAATACAAGGGCAAAAAAATAAGTTTTTCGATTAAGTAGGTTTTTAGAAGCCGAGGGCCGGCCGATCGGGCCGAACGAAATCGAAATTTAACTTTTTTGCCGTGTATTATACAATATTTTTTATTCGATTGTTACTTATTATAATAAATTATTAAAATATACTTAATTTTAAATTGCAAAAAGTATTTCTTTTTAGTGCCTTATTACTTATGGATAACTACCATGACAAATTGCTATCCAATTAAATCGCTAAAAAAACAATTGAATCGCTTCTTTTGGGTGCGGTTTCATTTTCAAATTAAAAAAGGTATAGCTTGGTGATTAATTTCTGTTAAAATGTGTCTGTTATGAAAATAGTAATACTTCTGAACCGTTCTATGAATATTATAAATATTGAAATTGATTTTACAATTGAAATCACTTAACATATATTCTGAGGTTATGTTATAGAAGAAATTTTTATTTTGTATGAAATGATTATAATAAGTGTATCTGGTCAAAAAGAACAGTTAGTTTAAGACCAAAAGTGACCTAAAGGTCATATTTCTTTATAAATATTACAGTAAAGGCAAAGCATCTTCTTTTAAAAAGCTTAAAAATAACAAGTTTTAGTTAGCTGGCGAAAAAAACTTTAGGGCCACAAAGTTTGACTTTTCGCCAGTAAAACATGAACAAAAAGTGTCTCTTTTAGAATCAATCGAATAAAAAATATTTAAAATTGTAGCATGAAATCGAAAAAATAAGGATAATACCTTAGACCAGAGTGTGAGGATAATGCGATATAAGTTACTGCCCTACATCCACATGTGGTTTATAGGGTAATGCATAACGAGGTTAATTTAAAACTTTGCACTCGTTACTAGGGATTAAATATAATTTGGGTTACGGGATCAAGTGCCCAAGTAACCAAAGAGGACAACAAAAACTTCAAACCGTTAAAATCTTCAAATTTTAAACGTCAAAAATAAAAAGGTCCATAATAAATAATACAAAATAAAGAGCCGTTCACCAATAACATTAGGCAACACGGTTTATGACCTAATTGGAGTCATAAGTTTTTTAACTAATTTTGGGTCACTAAACCCGAATCTGGCATCAGAATGTTTCTATTGTCTCAGGTTTGGATGGAGATATCCAGTGGACATCTATTAGAAATCCATCATGGATATCCAGGATATCCATGATGGATCTCTAATGGATATCTAGTAGATATAGTTTGGGAAGGTTAAAAAAATATGTCCACTGGATATCTCGTGGATATCCAGTGGATATCCTGCCAGCATCTGGATATAGGCAGACATTTGGATCTCCGTGGGATATCTAATGGCAATCCAGGCTATCCACTGGATATACTCTATATCCAGAAAGTATATCCCCTGGATATCTAATAGTTATTATGTGCTGTCTGGGTGGGTTCTATAATATATATCGTCCACTAAAGGCTCTAGTTGTCTAACTCCAAATTTTTCAAAAATTAGATTTTTATCAAATATGCTTCATTATCTGGTTACCAACATACTTCAAAAAAAAAAGTTGCATTAAACCAATATCAGCCTCAAAAAATGCAAAAATGTAAATATTTTAAGTCGCTAAGTGTCTAACTCCATCATAGGATTGTGAGAAAACAATTAAATGAGAACTGTCACTAATGTCAAACTATTTCTCGACAACAGGGGATCCCATATCAAATATTTGTTAATTTACTGTTTGATGATAATTATAATTATTGCCATTAATAATGTATATATATATTATGCCTACCTAGTAGTAATATTATATATTAAATATAAAAATATAAATTTTTTGTAATAATATTACGCGATATAATACGATAGGTATCCTCTTTTATCTTCCCTTGGAGTTAGACCATTAGTGAATTTAGATTTTGTGGTTAAAATTTAATTTTCAAATAATTTATATAAAATAGATAACAATGAAAAGTTTTAAATACCGTTAGACCGTTAGAGCCTTTAGATG